>JAFMSR010000006.1:13853624-13983129 GCA_022818135.1 Saxidomus purpurata | reverse complement strand
GCTGAATGTAGTGTGCTTGACACTTCTTCCTTTCCGCTGGATAGCCTTGTGCGAAAAGGGAGCCGAGTTCGATAATCTCCTCTGCTGTTTCACGGCTCTCCACATTCAAATATGTAGTGCATCTTTGTGGCGATACATGAAACCTTGATAACTCACGGTCTCAGGCTTAGCTTGTACCTTGAAATGCAGCATTCGCGGCCCACCGGCAAGTGTACATGCCCTGATTCCAAATAAACAGTATCCCGGCTATGAGCAAATAACTTAGGTTAGGACTTCCTTAGAGTTTCCTCCTTTGTTTAAAGGAAAAAAACTAATAGGGGTGGGGGAGTCAACCGTAAAAACAACTAGAGAGCTTAAGTCGTATTTATCAGGTCAATTTTGCACTCTCTAATGCAAATCCACTAATGTCTGCATAAACATCTAGAGCACGTCGGTATGGTGATGGATGTTTGAGGTCCCTCAATGGCGAAGCAGCATCGTGCTTTTAGTATATCCTAAACTACTGGAGGTCACTCACCTCCACTTATAGCCAGGAGGACAGGGAGGAAACACAATGAAACAGAAACGCTAAAGATTATTTTTTCAAAGTCATGCATTAACACAATAAGGATTCACAAAGGACACGACAGGCTCAAATCTCGTATGTATGAAAAATTGAGGCTGTCCCCGTCACAACAGGGTTAGAGCTGGGGTAAGGTGTGTCTAGACTGGACCACACTGGAAAAACTGTTTGGAGAACTAGCTCAAAAAGACAGCTTCGGTACAATTAAGTGTTACAATTCACACAAACGAGAGAAAACCGAGCGATTTATGACAAATCGATATCACGCGACAATATCGTTAAAAATATCATGCTATGCTTAGTAATGTCATGAATCGTTTCGCGTTGTCCTGATATTAAAACGCAATTTTCGTTCGATGCACAGGATTGCTGTTTACTCAGAAACAGTTCAACATGATGATATACGACATTCCATTGCGACAATGACGTTTAAAATTATTGCGTGTCGCTGAATATTGTCTTCTGTCGCTGCGCACTGCCATGTGTCTTCATGAGCTCAAATGCAAGATACGATTTACAACAATTCAAAACGGTATCATCGTAATACATCACCTATTATTAGGAAACAACTGCGATTTATTATTTAATTATGATTTCATCTGTTATTTCATAGGTTTAAACACAATCAAATGCCGATGTACCATACATCATGTTTGCCCCAGTTTAGATGTTAATAGATCTGACATCAACATCAACCCTATGGTGATAATATTAAAGGAAAAGCAGGTAAACATTTGGCAAATCGATTAATGTTTAATAATACTACTGCAAATCCAATTCACCTAAACACTGCGACTTTGGGTGCCCATCTCTCAGAAAATATACTTTTTATTGCCTTGTGTATGGTTTGATAAAAATTATCAAACAACTTCTTCTCAAATTATGCTTTAAAATTTATGTAGATGGAAAACAAGTTCTATCTGAACAAATGAGTACTATCATCAATGTACATTGACTTTGAAAATAGATACATGTATGTTACGTTCATTTTGTTAAACGACCCGATGTTTCGTTCTGTTTCAAATGTTTTTTAATTAGCCCACCTTTCTGCCTACATATACAAATTTGTTTCTTCAGGTCAAAAATGAGATTGTGTGCATTGATGTGGTAATCGAAATTTAGTTCAAGTAGATTAGTCATTCATATAGAGATATAAGTCAAGTTCAGTTTTAAGGACATAACTAATAGTTATTAAATTTATATGCAAAAGCCCCCGTAATTTTCGCAACTACATTCTTATAAAGGATCTGTACTTTAATGCTGAGATGTACAATAGTATAGATCTTCAACTTATGCATTTACTATCATTTATAACCGCCAGTCACTAGAATGTTTAAGGTCATATTACCCTTCAAAATGGCGATAGTGAGTTATGGTCACAAATGGTGCTGAAAACTCAGTAATTGCTATGAAAAGATGTATGAAATTAGTTTTAGAGTTTTATTTCACTTATTGACAACTATGAATTAAATTCACATAAAAGAAAGGGCGGATTTTCAATTTTTGGCTAGGATACTAATAGTCAAACTATTTTTTTTTGCATATTTTCGTTATATTCAGTGGGAATAAAACTGTTACACAAGTCATGTATAATAAATGTTGGTTATAAATTTGGAAATATTCATTTTAGTCAATGTGTGAAAATCAGTGATGAAAGTTGTGAAGCTTAGTAAATAAGACAATGAAAATCATAGTGAACAGACGAGTATCTACCCTGTTTTTTTGTTGGACTTGTTAGATTCATCAGAAGATGTTGAATTCTCTGAGCCTGTAGTCAAGTTATATGTGTAGTTTTCATTCAAATAAACATTTCAATTAATCATACGTACAGTGTAACAGCTGTTACTATTTTATAAATAGCTGCGAGATAGGCCCAAACAAACAGACATTAAAATTTGTGCGGCCTCAGAAAAACACCCCTATCTGGCGCAAGCGCAGATCATTTTACACTGATGAAGACGAAAAATGGCCGAAGTGAGTCCGGGTGAATAAAGACATAAAGGTAAATTTCTACAATTTTTATGGTCAAAGATAGTGACCTTTATTCACAGGCATGACACCTATAGAAGCTTTGTATATATGTCGTAGAATTATTACGAAACAGCTTTACCAATTTATGTACAGACATCAAGTGCTGGGGAAATAACTATTTGTATGTACATTTTATTTATTTGATGTTTTGAAATGGGTAAGGCCAGTCAGATAATAGTGTGATGTTAAACTGAAGAAATTATTAATTGGAACAAACTGTTGAAAGAAAATATCGACAAAGGAGGCGGCTGTTTTGATAGGTAAGACTGATGTTAAAAACAGCAGCTTCAAAATATCTTAAAACTTTCTTATCTACACGACATATACTAAATCTTATCAGTTTCAGATGAAATCAAAATCATGAAAAAATAAGTAAATGGGGTTAAAAATTAAGTCTTGAAAAAAGGTGAGCTATTTTGATCGCCTGGTGTCCGTCGTCTGTCTGTCGTCTGTCTGTCCACACTTGACCTTGTGTATGCAATAGAGGCTGCATTTTTCACTGGATCTTCATGAAACTTGGTATGACTGCCTTGATAACATATAGGTCGAGTTTGAATATTGATTAATAGTCTAATAGTGTTTGTTATAACTTTGCATAATAGCTAAGTATGTGATTCTCATAACTCTTCTTAATTGTAGCAGATTTAAAAATATTATTTCAACAACCTTTTTGTGCTAACAAATTTCAATAAAGTTATTATACATGTATGAATTATGTTCCCCTTTATTTGTGACAGAGCTGTTTTAAAATTGTTAAAAAAACAGTACATGTAATACACAAAAACTTTCCCCTAAAAAACACACTTTTCATATTTCCTTAATAATTGTGTTCTTTTGTTTTGGGAAGTTAGATTCGTTTCAATGCAAGTCATAGTTTACGTCTGACTATCACATTCAAGAAGTGTTTAGCTCACCTAAGCATAGGTGCTTATGCTGACTATTGTGACTGCTTGATTTCCGTCGGCGTACGTTATCTGTCGTCCGTCGTCAACAATTGTCACAAACGACATCTTCTTCATACCAAATATCAATATTTCAGCCAACCTTTACATGCTTCACTAAAAAGGCAAGGATATTTAAACAAAGAAAACCTATTAAAACCAATGCAATATCTCTTTACCCACTTGGCTGATTTCAACCAAACTTTACATGACTGCTGCATGGATAGTTTATTAAAATGGTAAACCGATTTTGCTCTGCTGTAAAAAATGGCCACTTTAATTACAAATAGAAAGAAACCGCTTTAAGTGACATCTCCTCTCACCTAGGATGGTGTAAATGATCACAGTTATTATTTTTGTTAGCATGAATTAGGCAGATCTGATCATGTATTTCAGCACCGTCTCATGTGCAATAGCCAACTTGTGCGTGGTGACAGGGGGACGGTGTGGGTAGTACTTGTATTCAGAGTTTTGCCACTGACACTTATCTGCAAAGCAATACAGTTTTTGCTAATACTTGAAATTGAGACTTGGCAATTGTTTGAATTCCCAATTCTATTTATCATATGTTCATATCCAAATAATTTATGCCTCGAGTTCAGGTTTAAAATACATAGTTTTAAAGTATTTATCTGTTTTATGCGTTCACCATATATGTATTGGGAATTTCGATTTGTGATTTTGTCAGAAATCCTGAAGCCAACGAAAAATATTCTTCAAGGTGTTGCATCTAAAATGAATACAAAAAGGAATTGTTTAAGGTTGTGTTTCACGAACAAACAATAAACATGGGTATACAAAGTAGTAGAATCTTTGAATTATTAATGTTTCGTTACAAGGTACGTACCGTTATTTTTTTCAGTAGAATTTATAAATGAGAGTAAATCTGCTGGTTAGGAATATACTTTTCCCAGAACTTAAAATAAGTTTGATTTTATCACAAAATATGCTGTCTATGGGAATACGTGTTTCTGAACAAATTTATCATGGCCGATGAGGCTGTTTGCCGACAGGTACGTACATCCCGCCTCTTAGGATTAAGCGGCTTGTTCACAGTCGGACATTCAATCGAAAACCTAGTAGTGCCTAATAGAATTAACTTTATTGAATAATATCGTAAAAATCTATGTACTAGCTAAACTTAAATGTATTACATGTACTAAAATAAATCTGATTAAATTCATCTCCTGAAATCTGGTAGATTGTGGGCTTTATTCAGAGTGTTAGTAAATAGCACAGAAAATTTATTTTATTGCATTTTCATCGTGATTAATGGACTATGTGAGCATCTGATGTAAACGTCAAGCCTTCAAATTTAAATCAGCTAGAATTTCGGCTTACAGAGGTTTTCCGACTGCATACCCGGTTAACCCCAATCTACCACTTCTGTATTAAAGAGACTCAAATATCAACGACAATATTAATAATACAAGCGTTTTAGCTTTGTGAAACATTTCAAAGATATTATCTAAGGATATGTTCAAGACATATTATAAACTTGTAAAAACTAGTTTCTTCTAAACTGATACTATTATTTAAGAAAATTTCCATAGGGCTATCTTACGTGCGCAAATAATCAGTAACATTGCAAAATGTCGATTATCTAAATTCAATATAAACATTTGTGCTTTTTCTGATTACATTTTTATCTTTGCACTACAATAACAACAGCAAACAGATAAAGCGAGTACTTGTAAATTTTATCAGTCTTATTTTGATACACCGAATATCAACAATGCGATACGAAACTGAGCCTGGTTACGCGTAAACCAGTATTTGGGTTTTCATTTTAAATGTGGACCAAATTAGATCGATGATCATATTTGGATTAAAAAAAATTTGAACTAGGACTTAAAGTACTTGACTGAACCAGTGGGCACATTTGAAGTATGTCTCTAAACTAACCCTAAATTGCCAATACATTCATTGAAACATTCGACATCATGTTTCAAAACTAGGCCTGTGTCATCATTGCATTGACTAAACGAAGAGATAGTATGTCTCCAAATTAGCTCTGTACCATTTTTGCATTGGTAGACCAGGATGATAATATATCTCAAAACTAACCTGTATCAACATTGTATTGACTTATCCAGTGGATACTCATTGCCATAGAGTAGTATATTATTCATTCTAAAATTCCTGAAATGGACCCCGCTCGTGAATACTTACTATGTAGTAACCCCTTTTTAATGAATTAATACATTTCTTCTTATAACCAAATTTAACGAATGCCTATTATTCGTCAATCCAAGAACTGCAGTAATTACAGTGCAATACAGTACTACATGCATACAATACATCACTTGTACAATTGTATACATCGCTATAGTACTATTCACTATTGTCAGTACTCTTCAGAATTAGCAAACTGTAATACTATACAGCTTTACAATTACAGTACAGTGTATTAGTGCACCAAAACAGTACATTGCACATTGGTAACATTAATCACACAGTTTGACCAAACAAAATGCAGGTTCATAACAAGACCGACACATGGCCGATGTTTTGTTCTTTTGTCACAGGAAATGTTGAATGAAGAAAAAACTCATTTTTGTTCAAACGTTTACTTATTTGCAATCTCATTTCAAACATATTTAGGGAATTTGAATATATCAGACCTGGGACACGCTAATTATTATTTTTTGCTTCTTAATTGATCATTTTTAAATATATAAGTACGAGTGGCAGGTTTTAAACTTGAAAAATAACGACAAATAATTTAGACGTATCTTTCAACAGCAGTAAAGCTAATTTGCCTCTTGTCTTCCTTATTTTGTGTGGATTTCTAGTTCGATCATGAAACCCGAGTCTATGTTAAAATCGAGATCACTATGTCCGATAAGACGAACCAACTCCGAAACATGAAGAAATCACGAGTAAACCCAGTCTTCAAGAACAATGAGAATACACTCAACCACTTTTCTAAGTATACACCTAAAAGAAGTTTTGTAGTTTATTCAATTTTTAAGATATTTTGATGAATATTTCAAAATCCTAAGATCAAAGATAGATATTTAACATTCCAGTTATAAAGATAGGTACCAAACACTATGATCCACAGCGCTGTAAACACAGTAACTGAAATATTCAAAAGTCACAAAAACGTTAAAATTACCAGACTGTGATCAATCTGCGCGTAAAACAGACACTCATGTTTGATTCACTAATGTAAAATTAGCAGACTTGTGGCAATGTTTGCTCATTCAAATCCTTTAAGAAAATGTTCTTGGGCAGATGTAAAGTGTAAAAAGGAATTTTGACAGTCTTGACTGATTTTAATCAACAACTGCATTTCAACTTGATGAAAATTTGATAGAACATGAGTACCCTGACTTCGTTTTCAACGCATTTTGTTGCAATTCTTAAACAGTTCAAATAGAAGCTAAAATAGCGTGTACCGTGTACATTGTACATGTAACAATTAATCAATAATATCGGCATTTTCTTACTAGACAGATGCTGCATGATCATTTTCGTTTATATTTTAAGGGTTAAATCTTGGAAACAAGATAAATATTAATACATGTAATAAAGAGCTTTTGTGATAAACTAGGTCATTAGAGCATAAAACTCGGTAAGTAAGTGAACCATTAAAGTAATCATTCAAATATTCCCTCCAACATAGCACTGCATGTATAATCATATTGAAATACTTGTACACTGTTTATCATAAAGCAATTCTGGGTCTGGGTTTTGTGGAAACTTATTACATTGTTACATAATCCATGCATTATAGTATGACATAGGGTAAAACAAACCCTTACAGCATCATTTAGAGTATATGCATTTCATACAAGTTCGATTGAAAAGATCTCTTTATATATGTGTATTTTCCTAGGCGAAAGCAATATGTCTGGACAACAGTTTGCAAATACAAAGTACAGGAACTGGGTCAAGGCTGCACTTGGGTATAAGTTTGCGAAAGAAGGACTAGAACCATTTTGTGATGACATCGTTAAACAACAACATGCTGATATAGTAAAAAAGGTTAAACAGAAACATAATTTGACGACGTCTAATTGTGGCCAATGCAATTTAAGGACACTCCAACCAAACCATGTCCGTACTAAATATAAGCATTGTCCACTAGGTCAAAATGACTGCAACTGTCAGTGTCCAGGTGGAAAGGTTGCTTGTCCAAACAACGTATGTGGTGCAATCTACGATGAGATAATAAACCTACATTCATCGACTCCTCCAAGTCCATACTGGAAGAACACAGACGTTAAACTCTGGTGCTCACAGCCATGGGCTATTGCAAAATGTTTCATTAATGCACCAGGGTATTCGCAGAAATCAACAGCCGTAGAAATAGATTGTTCCGGCTTACTTCACGTCCTGATAAACAACAAAGGCCTACAGAAACATATTCACTGCAATATTACAGGAACGGATGTCATTTCTAAGGTAAGAAAAGATGAAGCTCTTATTGTGAAAACTTTTTCATATTATTGAAAGAAACACTTTCATGAATTTTTGTTAACATGTTAAATATACAGTATATAAAATCATTTTGGTAGCCCTTGACCCAGAGCGAGAATTAAAGTAAATATAATTGTAGATGCTACACTTTCTGTGACATTGACATTGGAAGTTGATAACATGTGTACATACACTATTAGTCTGGTGAAAGTTATGAATTTGCCAAAAAAACATTGTATTCCTAAATCGTATCACAATTGCTCAAAATACCATGACAGTACTGCTTTTCTATGAATTCTTAATATGTAAGTCATAGTGTCGTCAAATATGATTTGTTCCTATATCATCAATAAAAACCAATTGTTAAAAGAATGAACGTTGCTGCGTATTGACGTATCTTAGAATTACACATCTTGAGGCCTAAGCAGAAGATAACTGGATCAAATATGCCGATCATCTAAATACAATCGGCTTGCGTTACAATCTTTGAATGGTTTGCTTAATCACTATCAGGTCCGTCAACGCAGAAACACAATTTTTCATAGTGAAAACATGGAAATAGAGGACGCCGATGTTGTAACATACATTGATGACATAATTGCTGTTCTTCAAGATAGTAAGGAACTCGAACACAGGACTGAATCAAAATATGCAGTTCAAAAACTGTTGCAGGTATATTTACATTTTGACCACCATATTTGTAGACATATCACTTATGCCTGCTCATTGTAGTCACATTTGATTTCGTTTGTATGTTAACCTATTTATTATCATCACTTATCTGATGTATACGGTTTCATTTAAAATTAAGAGTACTGAAAAATTAATATGATATATATTCTCGGAGATGTCGACGGGCAAAACACCCAACGTACTTCAAAACCATTTATATTTCTACAAGTTACATATGCAGATTTTCCTCAGTCTTTACGAAGAAAAGTATATAAATTTTAAATTTAAAACATAGTCTTCGTTCCATTAATTCACATTATTATCATTGAATGATCCAAAATTGGCTAAATTAGCGTTGTCCGCTCTCTACGTCAAACAGTTTTCATCCGATCTTCACTAGAAGGGGTGAAAATATTTGTGGGCATGCTTTCTGTGCCAAGGTCGATAGCCAGCAATATCGCCTCTGTCATGTTTGCATGCTGGCCCTGAATTATCAGAAAATGATGAAATAAGCTTTGCCGCTCTATTCATATTCCCTTTTGGTGTTATGAGGTGTTTGTTGGAATTTATGTGTTTACCTTTACATAGAGGCATAAATAATGTCATATAAATGATTTTACTATAAACTTCAAAATTACTCCTGGTAATAAAGTACATTCACTATCTTCGTACAGTTAAAATAGGAGACATACAATAAAAACAATAATGATAAAAATAATCCAAAACAATTCCCAGTTACATGTTCAAATAAACATGATTTATTGTTGCAGTCGATTGCTATAAATAAATTATTTGATGATTCGATACATGTGTGTTATTCCACTCATGTATGGTTTCATTCTATATGTTAGGATATATTTCAGTTTTCTTTAAATTTACTGAAAATGATGATAAAAAGAAAACGTGTATCCTAGCTTAATTGTAGCTTAAGCAAAATGACTTTATCATTACTGCATCACTGGAGGCTGAAGTGAAAGCTGCGAAAACAGCACTGATTGAACTGCATAAAGAACTAGGACAAAAAATCAAAGATGAAATGGAACAGAAAGGACTAAATGTTGAATCGGAGATAGAACAGAAGGGTTCAAAAGTCAAGACAGACGTTGATCAGAAGGGAGCAGACGTCAAGACAGACGTTTACCTGACAGGTTCAAAAATAAAAGCAGAAGTTGAACAGAAAGGTTCAGAATCCAAGACAGAGGTTTACCAGACAGGATTAGAAGTCATAGCAGAGGTTAATCAGAAAGGTTCATACGTTAAAGCAGAGGTTGAGCAGAAAGGCTCAGAAGTCATGGCAGATATTGAAGAGAAAGGTACAGAAGTCAAAGCAGAGGTTGACAAGAAAGGCTCGGAAATCAGGACAGATGTTAACAGAATAGAATTAAAAGTAAAGTCAGAGATAGACCAAAAAGGCTCAGATATCCAGACGAAGGTTGATAAGATAGGATTAGAAGTCAAAGCAGATATATACCTAAAAGGCTCAGTAATCAAGACAGAGGTTGACAAGAAAGGATTAGAAGTCAAAGGAGAGATAGACCAGAAAGGCTCAGAAATCAAGACAGATGTAAAAGAGATAGGATTACAAGTCAAGGCTGAGGTTGACCAGAGAGGCTCGGAAGTCAAGACAGAGGTTTACCAGAAAGGCTCTGAAGTCAAGGCAGAGATTGACCAGAAAGTTTCAGATGTCAGTGCAATGGTTGACCAGAAAGGTTCAGACGTCATTGAAAATGTTGAACAGACAAGAAAACGCATGATAAATCAGTTGCAGGTACAGAACACTAATCAATTCTTCAGTTCGCATCGTTTATTTATTAATCAAAGAAGTAGTGCAGAAGCAAAGGTTTTTATTTTTTATTACATGTTTTGAATAGTTGATCGTACAATTTAAAAAGAGGACAGAACATTTTTAATCTGTTCATTCAGGTTGGGAACTTTGCACTCCTGATGATATGACCGCATTTATACTAAAATATTTTTTGAAAATGCAAAGGACGCCAATTCTTAAGCTAGAAATCAACTTTTGTTTTGTGAAAATTGTTCGTCTTGCAAAAGTCTTATTTCTGTTCGGTAATATAATGGAAAAAGTACATTTATTTTCCAATACAATACCTGCTTTCGTTGAGGATTTTGTATGAAAACATTTATGCATAATAAAGATTCCTCATAAATAATGTATAAATATTCTGTAAATTAAATATCTATATATTAAATATTTACTCAACGTGGAAAACTACTTCCTATAATTTCAGCATATCTAAACAATGAAACTAGTGATTTATTAACTTAATATATAAGCATACTATAACATTAAAATAGTACATGTAATATGTAATTTATATACACCGAAAGACTTTAATAACGCAACACTTTTATATGTTAATATTTTAGAGCAAAACAACATAATGTTCTCAACATTCTCATTTAATTCCTACACATAAAACTTACTATCTAAATGCATTTCAAATGAATTTCACTGAACCGTGAAAACAATGAGCAGCCAAAAGGTAGAAACCACGATCTGCACGTGTGCGTAACGGGTAAGTAACTTTTAAAAATTAAATCAATACAAGTTGGTTCAGTAGGTCTTGGTTGATGAAAAACTCAAAGAAAGTTATTTTTAAGTAAGTGTTTCCAGCATTTAAAATGCCTCGCCTTTTAAAAGATAATAGGTTAAAAGCCGTTGGTATGTTACGCGCTGGATTATCACAGAACTTTGGCAGAGGTGGAGGCGAATTTCAACATGACAATGCGCTTACATATGTTGCCAACATCTAATTTCAGTACCTTTACCAAAATGGTGTGCAGGTCATGGACTGGCCGGCATTTTCGCCAGATATGGAACCAAACGAGAATGTATGGGCTGAGCTTAATGGATGTGTATACAGCCGTTGCTGAGTTACGTCAGGCCTTGACTGAGGAATGGGCAAACATTCCACAACATATGATTGCTACTTTAATGCAGTCAATGCGAAGAAGATGCATGGCCTGCATTCACGCTAACACTGGCTATACCAATTATTTAATATTTGTGATTTTAGACCTGTAGGGTAATACATTTTGAAGCAATGAAATTGGTGTTTATCAGGGTTGGATGTTTGTTAAATTCGGTCCAAACAGTAATAGTAGATTAAACTTCTATGCTTAATAAGTTTCCGTGTGATATTGTTTGATAAAACATTTTTACAGAGCTTTTTCGAAGTGTTGCGTTATAAAGTATTTCGGTGTACATTGTGTAGTTTATTTCGCAACCAATCTATCCGTAAAATTGTCCACACCTTATATACCAGTAGAAACACTGTCTTTTTATATACCAGTAGAAACACTGTCTTTTTATATACCAGTAGAAACACTGTATATTTATATACCAGTAGAAACACTGTCTTTTTATATACCAGTAGAAACACTGTCTTTTTATATACCAGTAGAAACATTGTCTTTAGGGTCTAGTTGTCCTTCGATAGTTCTAAAAAGATTTTCTGTACTTCATTGTCGAATGTATGTTTTACATTTTTAGAATACTAGTAGCCAGTGGTCAGATTCGGATAAGGAAAATAGATACACTGAATTGAAGAAAGGTATAAGCAGTTTTTTCATATTTCTTTATTGTAAATCTACTTTTCTAGTACTACATATTTTTAGCATTTAGATTTATCTTTACATTCCTCGAAAGCGTCTTCATTCACTCACATTTTGAGTATTTAAAACGCCACCTATACACGGACTTAATTTCTTTCAAAAATGTTGTGACATAACTGTAGCAAGTAGAAATATTATGCAGAATGTAAAACATGAAAACGACCAACGGTCAGGTGATGCTTTTGTTTTCATTTTTCGCTTCTATATACGATACTACGATGCCAATGGTTAATGCGGGGACATATTTAAATCTATAGCGATACCAATATCTCGGCCGATTTAAATGTTTTTATTATTAAGATCAAAAAGCCATAAGAAGTAAAAAAACATGATTAAGACCTCATCTCATAAGCTTCAATGTATTACTTCAGTTTCATATATACATTTATCCCTTTTAATGCACATGGATTTGTTCGACTGATCACAAAATACCTGAACTTTAGCAGAGAAATTTATGCGTTTTATGTTATTTTGATTTTCAAATTAAACTACTAGTGTATAATGCACGATACATGTATTTATCTGTCATATTGATTGTCGTACGAATGCATGACACTAAGCGCACATTTCGGACTATATCATACTGTATCGATAAAGGCACAGTATTTTTGAAAACAAAACAAACATAATTTCTCAAAATATTTTTCAACTTCATTTAGGACACTAAATGATGGCCTTAATCAATACCGTATAAGTGCGCGACCATTACATTGCAAGTGAAGCGGTAGACAAAAGAATTTCAAGTAAAGCACTAGAGAGCACTTTGGCTATGAAATTTATGTTGTTTCTGCACAATGAGTTTGCCTTTGATAAAACATCGGAAATTGCCTCAAATGTGATTTCGCCGAAAAATAACAACTAAACCTTACACAAATATAAATCAAAGGGAACTACGAAAAAAGTAGCCCGGCTAAGTAAAAGCAACGAGTTACATGTTAAGCAATTTTGAAAAAGGCATAGACACTTTGCTCAGTAAAAAAAGATTAATATAGGGTAACTTTGATATGTAAACACTAATTTGATAATAGCATGATACGAGTATAATCTGTGATATAATGATACGATCTGAGACCTGATAATTATTATGATATAATATGATCAAACGAACTACTGGTTGTAATAAGTGTGGCAAAACTACTTGATAGAACAAATGCAAATGCAATCAAAGTACATCGTACTTAAGGGGGGAGGGGGTCACTGCTGAAAATCAAAATAGCAAGAAATTTTATTGACCCTGTTTCTGATAGAGATAAATATATTGCTAGTTAATTTCTGGAAAAATAATGATGGGTCGATGAATTAAATTTTTTGCAATATTAATCTTTAGTCATACACTATCAAATCAATTGCTAAATGCAAAATTAGCTAGAATTTTGGTATTGTAAACTTTAATGTATGTGGTGTATTTTTCAGAAAAGGTATAAATATTCCATCTTTTCTAATGTAATATGTCATACTTTAGGATGAAAAATTAGGGATAGTGGTATTTTTGTCATCTAAATAAGTATTACGTTCCTTATTTTAACCCCGCTCACTTTACTAAAATTCTTTTTTTCCAATTTTTGATAAATG
Organism: Saxidomus purpurata; assembly: GCA_022818135.1. NCBI lineage: Eukaryota > Metazoa > Mollusca > Bivalvia > Venerida > Veneridae > Saxidomus > Saxidomus purpurata. The sequence goes on along the minus strand of JAFMSR010000006.1, from coordinate 13,969,287 downwards.
ATTTTTTACATGATAAAGGAATAACAAGGTTTTTGAGATAGTTTGCCTACAGTTTGATTATAACCTTTGTTTTAAAATGCAAAAAATAAAAAACGGGGGTCAAAGAACATATAAGAAAGAAATTCAATAAAAACTGACAAAAAAATGTGTTTTTTAGATTTTGACGAGCTTTGATACATGACTGCATAGATCTGTAACAAAGAACCATCACAGGAACTTGTTATTACTGTATTTCAATATCCTAACAATTCTCCTACATAAAGTCTGAATTAAGTAAATATCTGAAACAGTCTTTTTAGAAATGACTATTTTTGTACCCCTACCCCCATTTTGGCATATGGTAAAATCTGTCAATTTAGTCACAAAATTGAGGTCAAAATATTTTTTTCTCAAAAATGTTCTATTTTTTGTACTAAGAGATTCCTATTGTGCCTAAGTTTACTAGATCTACTGCATATTTTTTTTTTCCAGTTAATCATATTTTTTTAAATATAACAAAATTAATGTAAATTTCCTGAAGTGCAAAAATCAAAAACCTCACCAGTGACTAAAGTGACTTAAGTACGAAGGCGGATGTTTACATAATTGGCTGACTTTTTTTCCCAATTAAACACAGCATTTACCAAAACAAGTATTTTCGTCAATGAAATTTTATTTTCACGAAAATAGCTACTTGCGTATTTCAGCTACTCCGGTTAAATATTGCATGTTTAGTTGTGATATACGCGTGCTTGTAAATATAGGTTATACATGTTTTTGAATTTTAGCTATTATGTGTTACATATGTAACAGTGATATAACTGCTTGATACTTCTTTTTCATGATTTATAAAAAAAACAACAAAAACAAATGGTTTATTACATTTAATTAAACAATATAAAAGAAAAGAATGATTTGAAATATAACCAAATCTAAATATCGCGATAGTCATTAATCATTTAGATAAGATTGTGCTTATCAACACGAAAGCAAAGAGACAATCCGGCACTACTATGTGTAAAGTGTTCGCGCTTAAATCTGCCGCTGGGTGTCTCTGGTGATCGGATTTCCGCCAAATTTTCTCGTAAGTGTCCTTCAGGACAACTAATACTGGTGGAGTTTCGAGGTTAACTTTCTTATATATGATACTAATAACACTTTTCTGAAATCTTCCAACACAACACAGATTAAGAGTCAGAATAAAACATTAAAGAATGTACGTATATAGCTGAGAGCACTTAACCCTATATAGCCCTGTATCATAAACAAATATTTCCATCATATTCTAATAAATTTTTCTGCACAGAGTATGCTCGACAACAGATTATTTTATATTATGCTATAAGCAGACCCTTCGAAGATTATCTGCCATTGAAGAAAATAGTACGGGCAAAGTATTTCATATTAAAGAAATAGAAAGAAATATTTAACAAATTTGTAGGCAATTTGTCTGTTATACAATCGTGTATAAGTATTAATTAACAGAAAATTGAAAATAAAAGAATGTGTTTGTTTAACCGCACTTCGGAGCTTGAGGATATTGATGAATGGAGGAGCACGTGAGGTTCCGCTAAATTACTGAAAAAAGAAAAGGAGTGACATCCGCCATGTTATCCAACACAGACTGCTAAGAGTGACGTCCCTTTAAAAAAATGTTTTTTTTTTTGGCAACACTCATGGACAGTGTGCTCAATTTGTTCAAAGGTATGACAAGATAATAGTCCATGACTGTTTCATTAAGAAAAACAACTGTTCCGCCAGTTTTTAAAATTGCCACCACACTATGTTTACATGTATAGGTTCCGGTTCCATGTTGCTTCACATTGGTAGACGGAGAACCAGTTTTTGAGGGACGCCACTCTTACCAGTTTGTGTTGGATAACATGGCGGATGTCACTCCTTTTCTTGTTTCAGTCTACTTGGTACTTCAGTGGTAAAATATGAAAGTTAAGATCCGGGGAAAATAAGATCATATTTTGTTAGCTTGGTTCTTAGATAAATGTAAAAAGACAAAACAAAGCCGGAAAAAGCATAATCCCGACATCGAGCTCCTATGATTTATATTTCAAGTAAGCGGAGGGTATTTTATGAAAGGGAACAATGAAAATCATTTTTCCAGGCATTACACAAAAAGTTATTTTTTACATGTACTTATGTATGGAAAAATACAGATATATTGATTCCACGTGCCTTTTGGAGTAACCATTCCACAGATGGTGTGAGTTGAAACAGAAGAACTGCAGAACACCCGTGTACTTTATCCAATCTGAAATACCCGTGTACTTTATCATTTCTGTTTATTTCAGGATTACTCTATACAAAAGTTATTAGAAATAAAAGTATACCCTCTTAAAAATTAGAAGTTCATAAATCTTGTTTAAAATGTGATTATCGTAGAGGTGATCTACAGAAATACCAATTTTAGCAATATTTTTGTTAGGACCCATGTACTTTACCCCTACTTTTACTATCCGAGAATTCAGTTGGTCAGGAATAACAGGAAAAGTTTGATATTTTACAGGCAGCACTTTATAACCGAGGAAAGCACTCTTCATGGCGGGGTTTATGCTGAAAAAAATTACAAAAGTTATCCCAGTATTAAGAAAGTTATCGTCAAAAATCCTACCTGAATCGAGACGATTTGTTTATATTTTGGGTCGTCGCCTTTATCCAAAAGTCACGTGGGTCATCCACCCTGAACGTTATACTGTTTAAACTGTATACAGTGTTACCGCCAATGTGGAAGCTTTTGCGTTTAGAACTATAATGTGCTTCAACACATATTTAAAGAATACATTAACATATTTGATTTAAATGCTGTAGGTTTTTCAAATTCATTCAGTAGAGTTCAATGACGAAGTTACACTGAATACCGGAATCGGCTTTATTACCGAAGTCTACCGGAATCGACTTTCTTACCAGAATCTACCAAATTCGGATTTCGATTACCGGAATCTACTTTATAAAGTCGTTCTATATGCTTAATTGTATTATATACATATACATATGATAGATTATATGATAGCTGACTCGTATGCAAAGTTTTATACAATGTAAAATAATATTACGCAAAAAAGACAGTTTCTTAATGTTTATAAGCTTACACGTGTATGATTGTTCTTGTTTCATGTAATGATTTTCAAGCTAATAATCTCTCCTTAGTTAAGCTACACGACAGCTTTGTATCAATTAATAGGTTGTCTTATGGTATGGCAGTGTTAAAGATCCAGATTGGACCAAATTGTTTGAAAATATGTGTCCTACTGTTCATGTCCAATAATAAAACTTCAATATTCAGGCAAAAATAAATCAAAAGGTCAGACAAAAAATGAGGTTGCTATGGCAACAGAAGTATTAAATCACATACAACAAGCATCCTGTGATATATCAAAACGTATTCAAAGTAGCATATTGAGCCATGACATGTCGATAAAGACGGAAAATGACATAATTTTACTTTTTGTGAGACATCAACGTGATTGATGTGGCAAAAGAAATATTAAATTACATGTATTTGTATTTTTGTGTACGGAGCATAACTCGTTGAGTATGGAATGGAATTTATTTAAACTGCTTACAAAGATAGAATGCATTAACGAGAGAGTGTACTTCGTTTTGAATTATCTCCCTTTATTTTTCCACTTAGTTTAACAGCAAAAGTGAAGGAAATTTATTCACTGCGTACAAAGACAGAGGATACTGAGTGAATTTGTGCTATCAAAGAAATATAACTGTTCATTGCCAATTTTTTAAAATCATCTTAGTTTATATTAAATGATCTTATCTTGTACGAAGCAAATTCTGTAAAGAATTTTATTCAAACTTCAAATATAATACTACAGTTTCAATTATCTCCGTTACTTAACTTTTATTGTATATTTCTAAAAGATAAATATAGGGACATTTAGAGGAAGTGCAATTAACTGGTAGGGGACTACATGTATGTATTACATTGCAATCATGCCATTACTATTGCTATATAATATGTTATTGTATACACTCTGGGCAACAAGTATTGTATTGTATATGCTTGTTTCAGCTAATTTTAAATAGTTGATTGAATGATATTTATTCAGGTAAAATACACATACTAACAAATAAATTAAATACTTATAATAGTGACATTATCAAACTGACTAAAAATTAAATATATCACAGAGTGTTTGAATTAACAAATGAGTTTTATATCACAGATCAATTTTCCCAATTAATTATCACTTTTCACTTAGACTGTTACATCACATGTAACAGGCTGGAAATGTGAATAAGAATTATTAACACAAACATTTTGCTTTCTACCCGTTAGATATGACATGAACCAATCACCCATGAATTTAAGTTTACCACATAAAATATCATGGTCTACAGTGCCAAATGTTTTCTGCAAATCTAACATAACCATACCGGTATACAGACCTTTGGCGTAGTTATCTCTTATAAAAACAAAAATAATATCAAACAGGGAAAGCCACGTACCAAAAACGCAGCCTCCCCAAAACGAGCCCCACAGCACCCAGAAGTGCACACCACACACACACACACACACACACACACACAATCATGTACACACACACACGTACACTACCAACACACACTAGCATACAAAGCACGAGGACAAAACGAACAATTAAAGGAACACAGTGTAAAGTCAAGTAAGTGTATTAAACATATATCAGTTGAATAAGAGCTCCTAAATACTGACTGAAATTTATACAACAAGTTGTTAGAAACAAGAAACTTCTCCAATTGTACATAAACAGATTTTTCTAAGATTTTAGATACAATGCTTAAAATACTAACTGGTCTATAGTTACCAGCATCCAGAACACTAATTTTCTTATATAAAGGCTTTACTCGAGCAGTTTTCATGTCTTCAGGTACATTATTATCAGAAATTGACATATTTACTATGTTATTGGCAACTTGAGAACATTTGCCCCATCTTTCAAAAGTTTTGCTGGAATTTCATCTAAACCAGTACTCTTACATGAATTCAAATTTCTTAGTTCATTGTATACAAATGATTCTGAAACATGTTTCAATACAAAAGTGTTACCTTCAGAATTTCTTTCATTGTAAAAATCATACTACTTCTGAGAACTAAGATCAGTTATATTGATAACGACACGTATAGCAGATAACATAATTAGCCTTCACCTATTAAACACAGAGTGTTCTCCCTTGATGTCAGTACTTAAAACGGCGATGCTTCTATTTAGCGACGATTATATGACGACGTTTAGAATTGGCGCATTTGATGTTGACCGCCAATATAACCACTTAAACAACCGCCAATTAATCAACGCATATAGAAATTTGTGTTACACTCTCACACTCGCATTTCTAAAGCAGTCGTATTCAAACTTGCGTGAAATGTATTCAATGTACTCAGGTCTGTAGTATAGGACCATCAATGCCCTTTTGCTACCCTTTCAGATCTGAATACGTACGGGAAATGGTCACCATATTGTAAAACGGACACCTCGTGTGCCTTCAGCACTTTGATTTTCATAAAGGCGTTCGCCAGTAGGCGGTCGCCTTAAATTACATATCCACACATTACTTGTACTTTCGTCATGTATTTTTCAAATACCTTCTGTGCGACGACACCGGATAATAAGTTCATGAATTCATAAATGACACATAGTAAAGACTGTTTATACAGGAAAACCACAGACCCGAACTGAGAGTTCACGGAATACTTTACTTGCTTTAGTTTTATCAGTACTTTAGGGTTCTGTATCACCTACGTGTTTTTGCATAATATATTTCTGAATATATGGAAGTACCCGTACTGGAATCATTATTGATTGTCTGTGCTAACGACTACATCATAACCGAGGTTTGAACTACAGACTCAGTGATGGCCATTTCTAATTTCTGAAATGCAACAATTATTACATCAACTATAAAATTATGTTTGAAATAAAGATCCTACTTGCAAATTTGTTACCGATATTCATTGGCCATTATACATTTTTTTTTATCAGAATTTCAAACCAACTTGGTGAAGCTTTACAATAAAGAAGTCATCAATATATCTCCATTACCTCTGCTTCCGGAAGAAAATTGCACTGACATCGTAGATATATATGTACCGCCACTAATGACAGTAGAAAATAGGACACAGTCAATAGAATCAGCAGGCCAGTCAAGGGTAGTTGAAACACAGTCGAGGGAAGTTGAAGTGTCTGTGCATGATATATTTAAAACAGAAGGAAAGCCTGTGAAAAGCATAATTTTATATTCTGGGCGAGGCTGGCTCGGGAAAAAGCAGTTTATGCAAGTATTTAGTTAAGCATTGGTGTGAGGCACATTCGGATAAGAGTTGTTGTCGTGCTGCAAACAAACATCTAGTTGAAGAAATGAAGAACTTTCCATACCTGTTTTATTTTTCACTGCGACATTTTCCGGATTATCACAGTATAAAAGATATGCTGAAAGAAGTGTATCAAGATGAAATTCTTGACAAATTATTGCAAAATAAATCCGAAAACTGCCTCATAGTGTTGGATGGTCTAGATGAATGGACACCGCAGTGACAGAATTCCTCCCAGTTTTCAACGAAAGGACTTCCGTATCGCGATCCTAACAAATGTTACACTATTCTAACAACGTCCAGACCATGGAAATGCAGTTCCCTGCAAATGATGAAAAGCGAAATGAAACAAACCATTAAACTTAAGGGTATTTTTGATCATTCTGTTAAACTTTTGATCAACGTAACGGTAGATAAACTAAACAAAACGTTCCAAAAAAAGAAAGATGCAGGCACTTGTTCAACTTATATTGAGGAAGGTCCAGTTTCAGAAATACGTCACATCCCTATGCTATTGCAACAGATGACATGTCTTTGGTTTGACGATAAACTGAAAGATACCTCTAAATGTGCCGTATATAGCAGCATGCTAGAGCTTTATTTGGAATGGGCTGCTCAGAAAGATGCAGAGTGTGAGAAAAGCAACACCATCACGTTCAATGAAATAACTGGTTTAGAACTTCCGGAATGTTTAACGCATTATGAAGCATGCTGTGAAAATAAGCACGTGATAAACAGCCTTTCACGCTTGGCATATGAAACACTTTTTGTCAAAAGTGAAGAAAATTCCTTCTCTTCCCTTACATTTACAATCTCGACATTGAATCGTCTAAAATTCCCAGACGACATGAAAACACGTTGCCTACATACTGGTATTTTATCCGAAGATCGTGCTATTACCTTACAATCAAGCAGACGAAAACAATCATCGTACTCTTTCATTCACAAATCTATACAGGAGTTTCTGGCTGCAGTTTACATTTCGATTCAGTTTGAAAATATGACAAAATCTTTAAATGTTACACAAAAAGTTTTTACAGCTCTTGGCTTTTTTGATATCGGTAAAAAAAAATGATTAAGTACTTGGTAAGTTGTAGAACGGTCGATGATATTTTAGAGCAGTCAAATGTATTTGTCATGCTATGCGGGTTAAACCCACAATTAGCAGCTTGTATAAGTAAATATATCTACGATATTGTCGCTGAAGACAGACGCGTGAAAGATTATAGAACAACGATTGATCTAAACGAAACAGAATTGGTTTTAACTGAAGAATATAACATTAAGCAGTTACTTACCGATATCCAGTCATGTATTATGTCTTGTTTGAAAGAAGCAAAGTCCAGTGCAAGATCATTTCAGTCACGTGTCTATATAGGAGATATCATTTTGTCGCTTGACAACACTCAACTTGACGAAATAACACTTGCTCTGCAGAACAAGAATATCGTATTAGACACTGTAACGTCATTGTGCTTCAATAAAAATACATTAAATTCGTTAATTGAAGGTGCTATTGAAACTTTGACACACTATAAAAATCTGACAGTTTTTAGGTACTTCGCAGACAACGCCTCTTCAATAAAACATTACAACATAGTTGCTGACATTATGGTAAACAATGCCTTTAAATTACAAATGTTGGATATAACGGAAGAGGGCCCAGTCATCGATGTGTTTCTGAAGCATCTTCCAACTCTGCACAAATTGACATCATTGCGGATTGGATACGAACTAATACCATGCAGTTTGTTACACAAGCATTGTGATTCATTGAATAAATGGATAACACAGAATACGCGTCTACGGGAGATATCACTCAGTATTAAATGTGACCAGGACGACAGACACGTTGTGAACTTATCGAAACATAATCAACTTCAGCATATTGAATTAAACCAAAGTTTCTCGTGTCATCCCAAACTCAATACTGACAAACTAGTCACATGTATTGTTAAAATCGATAATGTAGATAAAATGAAAGAAATGCTTGATAACCTCTATAAAGCAAGTAACTTAAAGCATCTCGAATTGGCTATTTGGAATTGGAAATCAGTTGTTGCTGAAAGTAGAATTGTAACTGCGAGTGTAAGCAGACTGCTTCCATCATTGACCAGTCTCAGTACTCTAAAGTTACGTGGGTTTACTTTTACAGACAATATTGTCACATGTCCAACAAAGTAGTAATGAATGAGACAGCGTGGTACAGTTTATAGACTGTCTACCTGAAATACCACAGACTGTACAAGTGTACACACGTGGCTAAAGAACACCAGATGGCAAATAATGTGATATGAGATACCGTGATATACACATGGCAAACAAAACAGTATCAAAGATATGTAAGTAACAAAACAAGTTTGTTCCGTGTGACCGTCAACAAGTCTGTTTGTTTTTCATTTTCCACTTGTTCCAAAAAATAATACTACTATATCTGAAAAAATACAGTAAAACTTTTCTGATCAGACACCTTGTTTTAACGGAAACTACCTTGCAAGGCATAGTCCAACAAATAATGCATATTAATAAATAAACGTTTATCGGTGTGCTGAGTCGGTCCAGAAAGTGCCCGAAAAGACAGGTTTCACTGTCAAGGAATCTGTCTTGTAGTTGTTTTTATGTTGAATGTTTTGTTTACAGCTGGGTTTGTTAAATGTAAGATAAATTGTGTACTCTGCCTTTTGACTTTGCATCATTTCGAAACATTTTAATTAAGACTGAATGCAACTTACTTGATTTATAGACGTGTAGACATATTAGTATTCGTATTCAGTCGGCCAATAGCTATTCATAGCTTATGTTTATTGTACGTGTATATCGAATATCGACAATAAATACATTGTTTGTATTGTATCCACGGTGGGGAATCACATGATCAAAATAATCTTTAAAATAGTAAATATATGACAAATGCTAGAAAATAATGAAAGCCGTTTTACTGTGAATATAAAAAGTAACCTATCTTATGACAACATTAACGTATTCTAGAACTACTCAGGTCTCAATAATAATCACTTAAGGCTGTGCTGAACACTTCAAAATTAAACAAGTTCAGTGTCCTGAAGTGTTAAGCACAATCGGAAGGAGACTATGATTCAGACCTATGTATTTCTTGAATACGTTAATGTTTCCATATGATATGCTACATTTCATATATAAAGCTAAGTAGCTTTCATTTTTTTCAACATTTTTTATAGATTTACTTTTGTTTATAGATTATTTGGTTGCGTGATTCCACACCGTGGTATTGTTATAGTCGCTTTAGGTATGATTCGCCAAGTACATTTCCATAGACTTACATTATAAGATTCTTCCAGTGCGACCTCACCCACTGCTGAATTGAACTTTATTTTGTAGAATTATCCTAGTCCCACATAAAAATGAAAAAAAATATACATGTGATCCAATACTTTATGCCAGTAATTTGGAGCAGAATGACACAACCCCCATTTTTGTAGCAGTTTTAGTGGTCACCGACCAAACAGTCAGTATTTTCAAATGCCAGATATTTTGAATATAATTTATATCCAGATTGTTTTCTTCATATTTCATTTGTGATCGATCATCCAGCGATTTTTTTAAAAGAATTTTTCTTGTATGCATCCACTTAGTTTCAGCCAATCAGCAATCAAACACATAGTGTAGGTCCGCATGTTCCCTAGACAAAATAACCTGCTTCCGGTTTTCACCGATTTAGGCTTGTCATACCTTTATGAGAAAATCAGCTTTGTTAATTGCTCACATGCAAGTAGCTATCTTAACGTTGAAGGGAAGCTTATACATGTATTATAAATACGATAGGGCCTTAAGTTACTGCTTCCGTTTAGAAGTATCTTCAATTTGATGGATTGTTCGTTTAGTATATATCAATTATGAGTATGTAAACAATTATGTAGATGCATGGTTCAGTTCATAATAAACAATATATCATTTAAAGTGTTTTACAGTTTCATTTATTACACCAATATGGAGTAAACAAAACTCCACATAGAAGTACAGGTATTACTTAAAACGACTTTCAAAATGAATTTAAGGATTCATTTAATAGACAAACCCCTCTTTCAAACGCCATACCAGATACAATGATTGGTATATCGATCGATTTTCGAGTTACATTTAACGGATTGAAAGAATGACACCTCTTTCAAAAGATTATCTAATTAAAATTTACGGACAAAATAAATAGTCGCTATTTAAATGATTTCAGTTGACTTCTGAGGCTAAAATAGCTGTTTTGAATGGTTTAAGGGCTTCACTGTAGGGATAAAAATCACGGTGCCTCTTTCAAAAAACTTACCAGCCGCATTTTAGTGATTATTTGTATATTCCACATTTGAAATTGAATGATTCTTGATTTTCTGCACAGAACATGCAGTTATTTGGTCATGCATAAGACCTTTTAGAAATACCTTTTCAAACACCTGATACAGAGTCCGCATCCAGTGGTTGAAATCACTGTAAGCTCTCAAAGATTGAGGGTTATGGGTATAAGCCCGTCCACCAACCATATCTGTTTGCACTTTCTTACTGACGATAGGAGTCTCGTACTGGTTCTTTCCAAGAACGATGGTTAGGTAAACTTCACTCCTTTTAAATGACAAAATTATTGCTGGACCGGACTTTAACCTCCTACTTCAACAACAACACCAGTACAGAGATATAGTAACATAAATGATTAAGCTATATCCATATTTCCTGGTCCGGATTTTTATCCTTCTTGATTGTAAATTCTACATTGACATAACATACACCGGATATAAGGAACACATTTAAATGTCCAAATGATGTTTGTTATAAACGAAGTTTACTGTACAATTAAGCTGATTCTACGGAGAGACAAAATCGAACGTCTCTCTCGCGGAAATTTGATAAAGCACGTCCATGGAGAAATGGGGCAGCACAAACTGTGTAATGGAAGACTAATGTATGCTCTAAAATATAAAGCAGTTACTGTTATCGCCCCCGTTTTCAATATTTCATTAATAATATCAACCGTAAAATAATTATAAGGACCCTTCGGTATTGCTTATTTACAAAACAACTATATGATTAGAAACACTACATGATAACCAGCTCGAATAATTGAGTAAATGGCAGCATTTGAAAGTAAGTGGCCGTGTGTATTGGATAGAAGTATATAGGCTTACCATAGAAGAAAGTTGTCATTCAAACATGTGGGGTAAGGCCACTCTCTGGAAGAAGCTAAAGCGGTCTCCGTTGGCAGGTGGTCTTTCCAATCATGTGTATTCTTAAAATCTGAGCAGTGCATGGTTTTCTCTTGTTGGTCTTTATTCTAAGGATTGTCTTTATTGGAGGTGGTCTTTAACACAGGTTTTACTGTAATCTCTTTTTATGTTCCTAACCATTATTCATAAAAATGTATAACATTTGCACGTATAATTGTTTATTTTTTGCTTTTTTCTAACGATCGCCACAAAGTCAGCAGCGGGTTCGAATCCAATAGAAGACATCGAACTCTTATAATCCTATGAAGCTACGCTGATAAAATGTGGTATTGCGTAAGTCCTTCTTCCTGCTAAAATAGTACTCGTAATCATTCATCAGTTGAAATAGATGGCTTAAAGCATTCACACGAGATACAAAATACAACAGACATCGCACAGGTGTTTACAAACTATCATACTTTTAAAGATTACTGGGACTGTCTGTATAACTTCCCTGCCACTTTCGGCTTCAGATGTGCTTAGAAGGAATCCTGATTTCAACCCACTTCGATTGCTACTATACACTGCCGGAGTCCATACTTCGGTTTTAACTAACATTTGCTGGAGTCCATGCTTCGGTAGGTAGTACAGAGTGCCAGATAAAGACCGTCTTTCTCTCCTGCAACTGGTGATATTTATACTTGTACATGGGTTTGACTGTACACAGTCTGAAGTGTATATTTGTCTAAATACCAATACACCATGAGTCTTCACGAATGAGACGGGGTAAAAGTAACGTTCTAGTATCAGTTTGATGTTATATCGTCACTGAATGATATTTTATGCGCTTGTATTCGAATCTTAAAAAATATATTACAAAGCTGTAAAAATAGAATACCTACATAGGGTATCAAGTTCGATCATAGTTTGGTCCATTAAGCTTCCCTTGTCATCAGTCTTACCATCTATGATTCATTATCGAACAATTAAAATTTTGTATTTCACCGTAAAGCAAAACGCGAAATAGCTTACAGATATAGATAATAAAGAGAAACCAATATTACGCCTTTCCTGTTTATTTTCTTCCAACTATTGATTTTCACTAACAGTTTCATACCCATCTTTTATACATACTTTGTAAAATATGCACAAACGAACAGGAAGAAACTGGTTAATTTGTCCGACAAATGATTATGATGCATGATAATTGAAGTAGTTAAGCAAATACATAAATATGATGCATTGAGGCAGGTGTAGCCGACGGAAAAAGAGATAATTTCAATTATCTAGTTTCAGATTTCGTTTTCAATCAGTATCGTTTTAATAAGGTTAATGAACATAGCTGTATTCTGCGGTCAAGTTACTAAAGGTGTGTTCGTGAAAGACCCCGGATTACCCAACTTATACACTGGTACAGTAAACAAAACCTATATCCGGACACATATCAATGTCGATGAAAGTAAGTTTGAATACAGTAAAGTCAAGCAGCAAGTCAGTGAGTGCATCAATCAAAAGTGAACACTTCAAGGAGATTGGTGCTTCTCACACAAGCATAAAAATGGCAGACTGGGGTCCATCATTTTTGTCTGTTCAGGGCAGACGGTTGCATGTTTGGGGTGATTTTTTGAAAGGTTCAACTGTGTGTAAGTACTCAAAGTTATTGCGACGTATTTATAGCTGTTACAATATTACTTTTATACTGAAAACTTTACTATTAAATCTTGTTGTCCTTATTAACAAATGATCGGAAAATTGCGTTAACTTCTCTTCCATCCAATCAAACATGCAAATCAAATTAAAAAGAACAGTTTTGTTTGTCAGTTTATTAAAATTTTAATGCAAACATGTTTTTGTATATTTTCCACCTTTTATAATTAAATGCTCTTGCATTTTAATAGGTCTTAAATAAGAGTAGGGCGATTCTCGCTTTTATCAGAGTCTTCATGTACAAAAGTACTTTTCCTAATTCTTCCTTTGGAATAAATGAGCATGGATACGGAGATATCGACATACAAGTTAAAACAAAGATCATACGTCGATTGATAGATTTTAGAATTTCATTTGGAGAGTTGTTTAAAACTATGTGAACTGTGTGTCTTGTATGAGAGTGACGTCACATTACTCCCGTACCTGATAGACTTGACGGATATTTTCAATCCTAAATATCAGTATAAACTTAATCCTTCTAACACTTGTAATAACGTTTCCACAGTACCGGACTTTTATTTTTTGTACCATACCTTATACATGTGGTGTAAAATTGTAGACGCAGCTTCGTTCTCATCAGGCTTTGTAATAGTACCGGTACAGCTATTCAGTGTTTCGGTCCAAGCTACGTGCATATTGCATGTTCTTTGTAAATGTATTCTCTATTTTTCCGTTTTGATCTTTAAAATATTCAAGTTAAACTAATTGTACATTAATTTGTGATGACAATAGATCAATTTCCCGCAAGCAAGATGTTGACACTTTTTCAAGTTAGCATTTGATCTAGGTCGAGATCACATGTTCATCAATACATACCAATGTGGCCGTTGAATATACTTACACTATATTTCACATAAATTATCATTATTAGCGCCCGCTTCAACCATATTTCAGTATTTTCTCGCACAAAGAGACATTTTCGGTAGCAGCGCACCATATCATGACTCTCAGCCAATGAGTGGTTACAGTAATTACAAGTTTGCTAGTCAAACAACTCGATCACGGAGTTGGAAAGCAACTAAATTAATTAAGTTTGCGTTTAAATAGTGTGTGTTGATTCACTGACTTTCAAATAGTTGTATACAGAGGCTTGCTTTTCTCTTGTCGTTTGATACATCCAATATACAACAATGCTACGTCGTGTCTATCAAATCGCTTTCAATGGACAAAGCGTGTAAGAAGTTTGTGCTAACATTTGGATTATATACAAAAGATTTGCACGGTTCGAAATTGTAACATTCTAAATTTAGGTTACTATAAATTTTGTGTTTGCAAACTTAAATTTGGAGACTACTTGCTACAACACATGGTGTTTAGATTTCTATACAAAACTGAGTATTCAGTTATATAACTGATATATTCATGAACTTATAATCAAAAACATTTGTAGTGAATTGTTGACCAGAGGACAGTCTTATTTAAAGCCGTAGAAATTTTAACAAATACTACATATATGACGTTATTATGAAGCTTTCAAACGAACAATGTTTTTTTTGCGCTTTAGTTCGACTTGAGACCATTACCCTGCAACACATGCTGCACGTGTGTTCCACAACCATGAACATTGTATTTGATATCTGCTTCAGCGTCATGAACATTGAAAATTTGTAAATCAATTTGAAAATGATGAAAATATTTTGTTTTTACGGTTTGGAATGAAATAATACATATCCGATTTCAGCCTTTGTGTAATATTAATTACAACGTGCAGAATTTTTGTCCTTAAGTATATGTAAGCCAAACAAATGTTTTGTTTTGGTTTAAACAAAATGATAAAAGAATAATTCATCGAAACATTATTACAATAACTACATTGCATGACTAGGATATTATACATGTTGAACGCAGAGTACACTTTACTACAATAACACTTAAGGATAAGTTCTATGTATACAGGGTAATTTGCCATTAAAGTTTTGAAAGTATTATTTTTCAAAACAGTGCTAACTTAAGCTTAACTATTTATAATGTCATCAGGTTTATGAGTATTAGAATGAGCAGAAAAACGAGTAGAGCTATGTTTAAATTTGATTCCAGAGTAAACTTTACAAAACATGTACTACACTAAAGTATATGCACTATGTGAGGAGAATAGTTATTTAGATTTAGAAAGTATAACATCTATTTTGAAAACAGCGCTAGCTTAAGCAATGTAGTTATCTTTAATATTCATTAGGTTATCAAGTTCATAACTATTACGGTGAGTAGGAAAAGTAGAATGTAGTCGAATTGTAGAAGCTACATTCTAATGGGAAATGCAATTTATCTCCTTAAGATCGCTGAGGGCAAAAAGGAACAAAAAAACTCTTTGGTAGCGTTCTATATGTAGGTGTCTGCCGTTTTCTATATGTATAACTGGTTCATAACTATATATTAACATTGCACTTTACACAAGTTAAGAGGTAATGCATCTAGGTACTCTTCAAAACCATGCTTTTTTATTAGTACGATAATCCAAATGTTTAGGTTAGGTGAGGTCATACCAATTTTAAACAAAAAGATGATCGTTTAGTCTGCTTTTAACAATTTAGCTTTAAATTAATTAATATCTATATTACATATTGAGCATGCAAATATTCAGACAATCTAAGTTCATCAAGGATATTCTTAAAAAATGAAATCCGAGGAGAAACGTGTGCACCACTTGTATGAAAAAAACATATAGTATCATATAACAATTTACAAATTGTGTCATTGTTCGGCCTAATACATACGTGCAAGCGCAAATCGATTTTACAAGGAAGACGAAACATGACAGAAAGGAGTCCAGGAGAACAATAGCTGTCAAAGTAAGACATTTCTGTAACATATTGTCCGTAATATGAAAAAAGATGTATTTGAAAACGAAAGAAGTCACGTACATGTACTTTAGTTTTTTTATTTGATAGATGTTAAAAAGGATTTAAATTACTCACGATATTTAAAACGTACAATACTATTTATTTGTAAGTCTTCAAAAGAAACAATGTCTATTTTGAATAAGTTTTTTATGAATGTCACAATGTCTCCATTAGTTTCTTTACACCTTAAGATCCATTAACACATTTTCTGATTAATATTAACTCGTTCACACTTAATAAAAATGATACTTAATACCAATTACACTGAAAGGTGTTAAAAAAATCCAATAATCTGGAAAGATTTTTAAAAAGATTTTCATTTAAAAGGTTTAAAAGGTTCAATTAACCTTTGTTGAAACAGAAATAAGATATCTGCTAAAATCAGGCCTACATAACACAATCTTTAGTAAAACTTATCAAATAAATTAGGTGTTTCGTGTTATTACAGTAATTGTTTTGAATAAAAACGCGAATAGAAGGACCATAACTGAAATAATAATAATATCACTGACTGCAAGCAGCAGTTGCCTCTATCGTCTCATAAATCGTAAAATCCTTATGTTTTTAAATCGCAGTGAACTTGTCTATTGAAATACGTAATACTATTTAACGTCGAATTTTACTGGATGATTACACTTTCTACGGTGAAACAATCATGAATGGCATGTCGCACTGTTGACATTTTCCTTGTACCTCTTAGTTCCTTTTTGCTTGTCTGGGCGAATATACAGCATGGACCAAACACATTATATACTGTTTAAAGTAATGGAAACGTTTGATATTGTTTTTACCTTTGCTTTCGTTATGTAAGTAATACATCATGACATTGTATACCCATGTGGCTCTGGGTTAGTGCGTAGGTGTCAACATTGCAACAGGGTTTGACACCCTGCGTGTATCGGCAAAGGCGAATAATTGGCTTGGTGAGCTGAGGTCTCTACAGACATGGTAAATCGTCATGCAGGTGGTGATTCAAATCACTTAAGAAGTGATATACACCAAACCGCAAAATAAACGCAACACATTTCTTTTTTGAATATGTCCGCCGTAATTATATTTTACTGACGCAAACGTATTTGAATATTAGTTATACATGTAAAATATTACTATGCCACTAAAATTTATTGAAATCATCGTACCGTGACACCTGACTGGCACATTAATACAAAAAGCACGTTTTGCACGTGCACGTTGAAAATTAAGTAAATTATTTTTAAAAAATCGATAATTTCTTGACCAGTTACGATTTTACAATTAAAAAACACCCCAAAATATATTTAGCTGACATAAATTGTATTTTGCAATGCCACGACTTCCGGATAATTTGCGAAATCAGGCTGTCGGGATACACGAGATACACGAGATATTGACAATGTGTGAAAATTGAACTTGTGGGTAATGAACTTTGACATTATGAAATCCGGGTATCTGTTGTTGTATTTTAATGAAATTTACACAGTATGTAGGTAAGGTACCAATGAAATGAAATAAACTCGTAATTTATCATTTGAATTGTTTATTTTCAAATTATATGTGTTTCCCCAACGGTTGCGTTTATTTTGCGGTTCGGTGTATGTATATGTCTTTTCTCAGCGAACTTTTTAAATTTTGAATGCCTCGTTATTGGGCTTGGTCATGCTTTATGTAACATTCAGCAAAGTTCTTGTTTTCAGTTATTTCCGCTTATCAACTGCCACATGTAGAAAACAGTTTTATAAACTGTATATAAACTCGTAGCGGTCTGAACACCTCAGCTTCTTGTTTACAATTAACTCGACTTCCCGTGTACTACCTCCATCGTTCTTGTACTTTCAGATCATCTTTTATCACTCGTTGTTGTTAAACTTGCTTAACCTAATATTCTTCATTGACCTAATTCTCTCGACCTTTCGGATTTTCTTTGATGTTCGTTCAAAACGCATGACAGAAGAAGCATCACTCCACAGTCGTAGCAAGATGGCATTGTATTTTCTCTCTGATAATCATGCTCTGATTTTTGTCAAAAATGATCGTCCCGTCTTCTGCTTAGTAAGTCAGCACAGTGTAAATGCTTTCTGGTTGATCATTTTGTCCTCCTAAAATAAAATACCAGTACTGTTGCTGCTGCTGCTTCTCTTGCTAGTGTTAAGTTTCGCGTTCCATTTAAATCGCCTCACCAATTAATGCCACGGAAATAACAGTACTGGTTTTTCCAGGAAGCCGACTCGAGTGTGACTCGATAAGCTACAAGCTTTCTTCCCTATCGAGCTAAACTAAATTAGTATAAACTAAATACATGTGCTTTGAATATTTTCTTGTAAAACACATACATGTAAGGTATATGGGTGGGATATTTTATCTTTAGCATTGTTTTGTTGTTCCTTGCCATGGCTTTTGAAGCTATGTTCCGAGGATTGAATTGACCCCGCCCTGTTGCTCATAAGTACACCCCAACCCAAACAAAGTTCAATAGGAGTAAGGTTTTCGATCGGTCGATTGGACGGTCTGTTGGCTTTCGTGTCCACTCCATATCCCCTAAGACTTCGTGAATATAGGGAATCAAAAATGTGTCCAACGAAGAAAATCAATTAGTTGAATTTGTTTCGAGACAGAAGGCAGTCATTTGTCGAATTTTAAGGGTCAAGCTTTGAAGCAATTTCTGACGATGCACTTTAAACGTAAGCTAGAATATATATTATTTGGCATGTCAGTTGTGCATGGTACCACATAGTGAGAGAGGCCAAGTGCTTACTTATTTCGATTATACTGCTGATATTCCATTTCATAAAAAGTTTCCTTGTAACACATACCACCATGTAACTTTCTTGTCTTAAACAATGTGCATGATTTATGTCATTCACAACTGTCAATGAAATAAAAACTTTGTTATAACGAAATGCAATATTATAGTAATGTATACAGCTCATTAGTGAAAACATCAGTAACAAATATTAACATATTTACATATTTACATGTCGAGACACAAGTCAAACATAATAAGGTATACTTGTATGAATAAGGGATATTTATTTATTCCAAGCACCGTGCTTCACTTTACTTTATTTAATAATTACAAAGTATTTAGTTTAATCAATTCAACAGATTTAACAAAAAGTGTTACATGTAATAAGCATGCGCGGTAACAATCGAACCTGCGTTGTATCATATATTAGGGTTTTATCGTTGGTACTGGTTTCCCACGTGACCAAAGCCTTCAGAAGAGGTTAGTTATTTTAGGTTTCAGATGGTAGTGCAAGATACAGAAAGTGTCCAAATTCCGGAGACACACCTGGTTCTTTAACATGCCAGGTGTATAACACCAATACACGGGACCTCGGTTTTTTAGTCTCATCCGAAAGACTGTTAGTAATTTTAGTTGGTCAGCCCCGGGAATATTCTGCGTTAAAGGTCACCTCCGAATAAATACTGTTTGAATAATAAAGACTTCTAGTAAACAAACTGCCGACCAGTTGTATGACTGTACACAGAACAATAAATATTATACCTCAAATACCCTGGTATCACGACTGAAGCGTAGTAGCAGTTACATTCTACCATTATTTGTAATGTTATCTCCAGATGTCATTTGATAATTATATACATTTGAATATCAAACTAAATTTACAATTTTATAGGTCGTGTTATGACTGCATCATATTGGAGAACACATTGTGTTTTTTTTATAAAGTTAAGTTCTTGTATATGTCCTAAAAGCATTTTTTGTAATTGATATATAGGTTGTTATGTTCTGTCTTTATGGGCTGAACACCTAAAGATAAAGATTTGTCCGGCCTAATACAAAACTACCCTGTCACGCGCAAGCGCAAATCAAGTTTACAATGTGAAACATAACATAAATGTGTCCAGGAGTAAAATAGATGTCAAAGTAAGTGAGTATTTATATGCTACATCTATTGCAGTGAAACTTCGTTTATGTTGAAATAATGAATTGATTTTATCATTAATTTGAAGGTAATTTCTATACAATATTGTCCGTAACAAGCAGAAAAGACGTATTCTAAATCGAAAGTTGTTTTGTATTATTACAAAACGACATTGATTGATACATTTAAACCGTAGAAAACCATATACATTTTTCGAAGAAACCGAAAATTGAAAAATGGAACTAAATATTTGGAAAAGTTTTTATTCACATCTGATGCTATGGCCACCCACCTTATGCTACTCTATATATAATACCAAATCAAAACATTCCCTATCAAGTTGCGTGATATTTTGAAATTCCTTTATATGACCATTTTTAATTGACGTCAGTATGTCTATACAAATCTACTTGATATGCATTCGTCTTTTGACAAACCTATTGATTTCTGATACGGTAAACTATGCTCGCGTTAATACATGGGTAGTATTTAAAATTACAAAATAACTGCCAAATATAAACTTCAATACAAAAAGTAATTTCGTGCTAGACAGAATGACTGATGTTATTTGTTAATGATAATATCATATAATGATATCAGAAGAGATTTCCAAGATTATCTATGGCTGATTTGATCACAATAGGCACATATCTGACCAGTGGTAGATCTTAAACGAGAATATTTTTCATATAGCCCATGATTGAATGCATTATGTTCATAAGTTTTTTTTCTGAAAGACCTATCAAGCATCATTTATATTTTATTTGTACAAGTAAACTTCTGAAATTGCATTGACATTTTTTAAAAACCTTTCACTTTTAACACTGTATATCAAATGTGTTGGAAAGTAGATTTCATCTCATAAGTGTTAGATTTTTAAGTCGACCAAGATTGAAATGACAGTTTGAGACTGAATAAAAGAAAAGAAGTGAAAATAGGATGAGTCAAAATAAACCGATCGACCTTTGTTCAAGTAAAATATCTTTAACATGTACAGTGCCTAACAAAAGGGAATCAACTTTATTTTTAACAAATGCTCAATTGGGTTTCATTGCTCGCGACATTTTATTATTACGCACCGGATGCTACTGACATTTCTTAGTGCTGAAAACTGTTATTTTGATGTTTTGCGGACTTTGACATGAATTTAAATAAGAATTTTCATAGAGACAGCCATGTTGTAAAGAAACGTCTATGACTTATACAAGTGTACATCCCGTATACAATATCAACCAGGGAAATGAAAGTTCTAAAGTTTCATCCCCTAAAGTCACCTCAAAATCATCCTATAAATTTTCTTCTGCTGAAGACCGACCTGAATTTCTAGATTCCACTGTACTATATTTTACAGATTACCTTTCAAGATTAGCAAACACAGTTTTTTCAATAAACACATGATTTAACTGTAATACTGAAATAGTCATGGAATAGCTTAAACAATAATAGGCATTGAATAAAGTGTTAGAAAAAACAATACTAAAGAGTTTCTGAAACGAATTTCAAGAAAAATATAAATATTTCTATCAACATTTGTAACGGAAATGAGCGGTCTGCTAAAAGTAAAACCAAACATTAAATAGGTGACCATGTACGCAATGATAGTTTGATAACAAGACTATTGTTTTATGGAAAACATAAGATTTAAAATAATGTTGTAAATAATTTCTACAAACTTAAGGTTGGAAAATTATAAAGCTCTGTTAAGTCAAATTTTCCTTTTTAAAGAAATGTATAATTATTATGTCATTGTGTATGCAACGAAGGTTTCAGAACAAGAGGGTTGTTTCCGCGACAATTTGATTAACGCGCCGCAACGAGTAGAAGACATACATTCCAACGCATGTATTTTATTTATGATGGGAAGTAAACAAGAGAATTGGGTCTATAAAGCACGGTAGGTTAGACTGTATTTTAGTATTATCATTGTTGATTAAACCTTTCAGAGCTAAATGTACAAATGTATCGGAGGTCGTGGGTTCAAATCCAAGTTGTTTCTAAATGGTAAACATATACAATGATCATAAATGTATTTCTCATATACATGTATATGTAATACACACTTTCTCACTGCAATCAAGTGAGAGAGCTATCAAAAGTTGCTTCAACTTACTAATAAATCCTGTATATGTATTTGACAATGGAATGTATCTAGTTTATGATACACACAATTGAAATAAAATAAAAATTAAAATCCAGTAAAATAATTTGTTGGTGTTGTTGTGCGTTTCAGCCATATTTTGGTCAGTTTACAGGCTGTTAGTGTACCTGACCGTTGGTTTTGGGAAGAACTAGTACTATAGACTCATATACTCTTTCTGACATAGATAGACATGGTCAGGGCGCATGACACTAAATCTACGAGTGGTTACAAATGTACAGTGAGTTCAAGTCTGCAACTCCACCACGGGGAAAAAATAATTTGATAAAATTATTTAATCCTTACACACTTCGATGACCACCCGGCCATTCTCGGACATAAAAATTAGTGAATAAATCACTAATTTTAGAACACCTTTCAAACTACGTGTACTGTTAGCTCGATGACTAAATCAATTCGTTTGATAAAATAGATAAAATAGATGTAATAAGATCGACCAAAACATTGTACGACCTTAACCCATTTATATTTCAACTATTATTTCAACATGATCAACGAACTGTTACAAGCAACTGTGTCAATGCCAATCAAGTTACGTCTGGGTTTGACATATTTTAAACAAAAGAATTGAAATAATTTGAACACAAGACGTGATTGTGAGATCATATAAGTCACATCTAGATGACAATGGACTTACTTTTAGTGTATTCATATTAGAAAAAAATGACATGTTTCCCAATATTATCTTTCTTTTTCCGGAGCACTTCTTCAAAATCACCAAGTAATCGTTAACTTTGCCCTTTGAAATATGTATTGCAAACTTTGTTTAAGGCATTTTATATGTTAATTTAGATTCCTTCGTGCACAAGTACAAACGATTGTCAGTAAATGTCAGTAGGGTTTTATCAGTGGTTATATTTTACGCAATTTGTGGAAACTATTGTTTTGTATTTCTACAACAGAGAAGAATAAATTACTCTTTGTGGTTCAATACTCTTCGTTTACGGTTTTCGGTAATTGTAACGTCATTTTGATACAACTGAATGTTCAAACTTCAATAATATAATATAGTGTGAGGCCAAATGTTTATATTATTTAACGTGATAGATCAATTATCTTTTTGTACGCCTTATTGCTTTTAGCTTTTCATAATTACTACACATTTTAAAACTGTTGATAATTTCTGTGTAGGGCTATATATTATACGTGTAAGGCTATATATTATACGTGTAGGGCTATATATTATACGTGTAAGGTTATATATTATACATGTAAGGCTATATATTATACGTGTAAGGTTATATATTATACGTGTAAGGCTACATATTATACGTGTAGGGCTATATATTATACGTGTAAGGCTATATATTATACGTGTAAGGCTATATATTATACGTGTAAGGCTATATATTATACGTGTAGGGCTATATATTATACGTGTAGGGCTATATATTATACGTGTAAGGTTATATATTATACATGTAAGGCTATATATTATACGTGTAAGGCTATATATTATACGTGTAAGGCTACATATTATACGTGTAGGGCTATATATTATACGTGTAAGGCTATATATTATACGTGTAAGGCTATATATTATACGTGTAAGGCTATATATTATACGTGTAAGGCTATATATTATACGTGTAAGGCTATATATTATACGTGTAGGGCTATATATTATACGTGTAGGGCTATATATCATACGTGTAAGGCTATATATTATACGTGTAAGGCTATATATTATACGTGTAGGGCTATATATTATACGTGTAGGGCTATATATTATACGTGTAAGGTTATATATTATACATGTAAGGCTATATATTATACGTGTAAGGCTATATATTATACGTGTAAGGCTACATATTATACGTGTAGGGCTATATATTATACGTGTAAGGCTATATATTATACGTGTAAGGCTATATATTATACGTGTAAGGCTATATATTATACGTGTAAGGCTATATATTATACGTGTAAGGCTATATATTATACGTGTAGGGCTATATATTATACGTGTAGGGCTATATATCATACGTGTAAGGCTATATATTATACGTGTAAGGCCATATATTATACGTGTAAGGCTATATATCATACGTGTAGGGCTATATATTATACGTGTAGGGCTATATATTATACGTGTATGGCTATATATTATACATGTAAGGCTATATATTATACGTGTAGGGCTATATATTATACGTGTAAGGCTATATATTATACGTGTAGGGCTATATATTATACGTGTAAGGCTATATATTATACGTGTAAGGCTATATATTATACGTGTAGGGCTATATATTATACGTTGAGTGTTTTCTAGATTATTATTCATGTTGTTATTGTATTATTTAGTGACACATTGTATGTGACTTTGAATGAAATGTTCTAAGTTTTCGTTTGCTGTTTACACATATAATTACTATTTGTTGTAGGCAAGGAAACATTTGCCAGATCGTTTGCGTTACTAAACATACGAAGCGCATACAAAAAAGTACATCTCTGCTGATACTGCCACATACATTTTCCTAAAAACGATATATTAGACCACCGCCTGAATGGACACATAGATCCAGTACATACGGGTATGGTGATAATGCACTGTTTTCGAAGAGACCGATCTAGGCACACGTGATTAATCGCATGCTAAAACGGTAGCCACGCAAACTTGAAACAGTGTTTGGTGCACTCAAAGCAAACCACATGTCACTGGTTAACGAATCTGCACGTTTGCCGCTTATGATTTCGATCCCAACCAGGAGGGTTCCATAGCAAGAACAGATATGACTACATTTGGAAAAGAACTTGTAAATTCAAACAGAAGGAAGTACATGGATGACTATATTTGGAAAAGACACGCTGCATGATTGTAAAAAATTACGTAGACTAAGATTAATGTTTTTCACAATTGGATAGTTTATGGATAGTTTATATGTATACTCACAAAAAAGGGTTTGAAAATAAATGTGAAAAAGACCAAAATATGTGTATTTAGGAAAAGAAAATGAAATATTGAATCTAACTAGTATATTGATAACGAGGTTTTCGTAATAGTTGACTCATTTTACTATCTAGATGGTAGATGCAATAAAAGCGTAAGCTGATCAAGCGTTAAAAGCTACAAACAATCTATACTCAATATTTTCAAGACTTAAGTTCGAGTTGAGAACGAAACTTTTTTTATTTGACAGAATGGTAGAACCAATTTTACTGTTTTGTGCAGAAGTTTTTGGTATTCATAATACAGAAATTATAGACAGAATTCAAATGAAATATTATAAGAAAATATTAGGAGTTAAAATATCTCCACCTAATATGGCTGTTCTATGACCCGATATCTGTTTTATGCAAAGAAAGAGTATAACATTTGTGGCTGAAATTGAATAAAAATCCCGGATCTCTCATGTATCAAGTATATCTAATGCAGCATGAAAATACGTATCCAGCTAATAGTGTTTACTGGGCGAAACAAGTAAACTCCTTGATAGATAGACTTGGTTACGGGTTTATTTGGAATACATTTAATGGACATATTTCAATCCAGATGTTGAAATGTCGATTACGTAATCAATTCCAACAAGAATGGAGAGGTAGTATTCATAGAATGACTAAACTTGTTTATTATGTGCGTTTCAAAACTGAATTTGAATATGAAAAATATCTCGATTCTATTGAAACTGACTTCTTTAGAAAACTATTCACGTGTTTTAGATTATCGTCGCATAATCTTGCAAATTAGACTGGAATGTACTTAGGAACAGACAGATGAACATTTCGTGAAATGATAGAGAATTTCATGTGCTTAGTATGTAGTGCTGTGTATTTCTGAAGGATGTGTCATAAACACAATTTAAAAGAACTATTTTACATGTAAATTTCGCCTAAAAGACTAAAGCATAAATATGTTATACCTTTAATTGTAAACAATAGCAACATGTGTTATTGATGAACTGTAGTTCTGTTATTGAAATAAACGGAAAGTAACCAAAATGTACTGTTAGCGCAGTATTAACACAAATGATCACTCTGTCTGTTGAATGTGCTCAGTTTCGCAGTGGCCCCCTTGCTGTCAGCACTTTCAGTGCTTTGATTAATTTAAATGGGTATAAGAATAAGCAAGACCTCTAAACAAGATGTTGTTTATACATGTCGCAGTAGTGAAAATAAGGAAAAGCTCACCCGGATTTTCCAATGCAAAACGATTTTCTGAATCAAATCCCACTCCAAACTGCATCGAATACGGTTGGTTTAAGATAATTTCGAGGAAAAACACTTCTGTTACTTCTGCACAAACCACCTCTACTATAAACATGACGTTTTAAAGATAGGTTTCCCGCATCGCAGTATATCTAATAGCATGCCCTGGGTACTATTGGGTTTACAGTGCGGATTTCATCTTGTATGAGTACTAGCGAGAAATTTGAAACATCCATAATTTTTAGCGTTTTCCGCGTTAAAATAATAATTAACGGAAAAATGACAAGATGGGGCGATCAACCATCAACACCGCATGCTTGACTGTGTCGCACAAATTATAGAAATGACTGGTAAAATGACATAAACAGTATCCCTGCGATGTGCAAAAGAAATAGAGTTGTTTCAAATCTTGTATTTATATATGTTCCGTACAACATTGGACCAGTATTAGATTGGGTTGCGAGTCAATACCCAATGCATCTGTGCCTTGTAACGCACATTCCTGCCAGTTCTCGGGCTGAATATAAACATTTTTGTCTTTAGTGTAGCAACAAATACTAACAAACCCATTAAATTTTCACAGGATAAACTTTCTCTGATGAATTATAAATTTGTCATTTTATCGACTGCGTCCACAGTTTACATTGTATTTATAAGTGAGGCCAGAAAAGGGGTACTACAGTACAACCTGTGCAGAGCAACACCCTTTGGGAGACAAAAGTTTTGGTTGTTGTTGAGAGGTGTTGCTCTAGAGAGGTTAAATTTATTATGAAGCCTTACTTTGGGAAAAATTTAAACTGTTGTTGTAAAGAGGTAATTGCTCTACAGAGGGCCGCTCTACGGAGGTTACACTGTATTTATCTGTTTAAAGCCACATTGGGCAACCAATTATCGGACACTCAACTTTGTGCAAAGTACTATTCCCAACAAAGCTTTTTAGTTATTGTTTTACTATTTTAAAGACTTGTAAGAAAAAATCCTTTTGAATATAAGTATATTCCATTCAAGATACACATTATTTAACTTGCATTTATTAACATGTATAGGTTACATGTACATAAGAATAAAATATGAACAGAACCATACTGATTTCTTTCATTTTGGTCTTCAAGAAAAGAAAAAAGGGGAAGCCAAATAAAATAGATATGCGTAATGTGAGCCTTAAACCCTGTCGCGTGGGTGGCAAAACATGATCTTAACCACTCGGCTATTCCAGACAACGTCATTATGATGTGTAATTAAAACTAGTTATCTCGTATCGATTTTATATTACGCCTCATCCCTTACATGGTCTATTTATGTTTAAATCGTATTTCTTATATATACTGTCCGGTTAAGATAATTTTAAAATGACGCAACAGAAGAGTCTACTTTTATCGGGTAAACACATTATCTTATTACAAGGGAGAGCACTAGGCGTAATCAATGTCAATATATATTATATTGTACATTATATACAGTCGCTGTTAGTATAACTGCAGTAGGTAACGACTCCGGTTCTTGATTAGTTTGGTTGTGTCGAACAGGGGTTCATATAGGGACATGTACATTCAACTATTTACTCTCTGTTTTTTAAAGGTGGTCAATTACTTTTAAGCAACATCTTATGACAAGTTTTACTTTTTGTATATTATGTTAGAGATTTATTTAATGAACAAAAATTCCCATTACAAAGAGTTAGATCCCCGTATCAGAAATTTACATTTTACACAATGTATTAACTTTTATAACTATAATCATATTACTCCTCTTTAATATGAAAGTATTTAAAACGTTGAGTATTTCTTTTTTATTTCAATATAATTTCTATTTTTACATTTGAATTGGATATATATACAAATATCTTAACATTCTGAACCAAAATGCACGTTTTAAAACTTTGTGTAGCTTCTGAATTGATTTATTATCAATTTATCTTGGGTGCGCACCGGAGATAGGTAAAGGGGGGTAATAATATCTTTTCAAACTTGAATTTCTAATGAATTCCATCTAACTATATAATATTTAATGCAAATATTTCACAAATATAATATAATAGGTCTTATATTTATATCTTTCTGTAGGCAAAGTATGTGTATCAAATTTTTACTTATGATAAAATAACTCTATCTTGGTTTGGCAACCAGGATAGGGAAATCAAATTTTAAAAATATCTCCAGTGAAAATCTTACTTGAATTAAGCGCTGAGTGAACATAAATGAGTGTAAATGATCAGATGTTAAAGTTCAAACAAATTTGTTACATGGCCAAATTCCAATTATATACCTTTCAGGAAGATAGTTTTAATTATTGTTTTGTTTCATTGATATGTTCACCTCTATAATAATTTAATTCATGTTTCTTTCTCATCGTACTTTGAACAAATGAAACAATGAAATGAAGATCAAATTTTGCCTTTATTTGACAATTCATCAAACATCAACAGTTCAAAGGAATAATGCACCTTCATTACTTGCTAAAGAATTGTCTTGGACAAATCATCGTAATTTTGGTAATACTAGTTCAATGTACATATTCCATTACACGAGATGCCAGTATGCGGGAAATGCTCGTGCTTAAAATGGTTATAGTATCTTTCAAAGATTGAGTCATTTTACTTTCATTCACTGTTTTTTGTTTGTCTTAAAAGATATATCAACTAAAATTTACCTGCAGTAAAACTGAAATAATTCAATGGAAAAAATATTAAGCTTCGATGAGGATCGAACCAGTCCTTTAAATGTTTATTTGTAGACACCAAGCGCCCTACCCACTGCCCTAAAGCACCGTTCTATCGTATGTTCATGTATTCTAAAGCATATAACCTTTTCCTGTATGCATGTTCTACCTGTTTACGCAATGCTTGTAAAAGATTGTGTACACATATATCTGTTACGCCACTGTCACATTATCCAAACTAGACTATACTAACTTTTACACATTTCTATTCAAATTATTATATCTGACTAAGTTTCGTTCAAATCGTCTGCAATATCGATACTCACTAATCCGTCACAAACTGAACCCTTGCTTTTATTTCAGTGCATGCGCAAAAAAATCGGGAAACCCCTGACTGCTGACAGCTTAAGTTATGAATAGTAACAAAATGGAGAGGTGATTTAAGCGGGATATTCTAAAAATCTCAGAAGTTTAAGTTACCATTTATGTTCTTAAACTGAGAGAACAATCGTCCTAGTGACACGTTTCCGTAATATGTGACGTTGAGTACGGTATAAAGTATATGTGTTACGAAACATAAAATCGCCTGAAGATCTGGTAGCGCCCGAGAACTGGAAGGAATCCAGTATATAAACGAATCTTGATTTTTTTATTAACATTTGTCAAAGTACATATTATAAAAATTTAAACTTGACGGAATGCAACTTTAAAGACTAAGTAGTGTTTTCAGCGCATCAATGGAACTTTGCAAAATATCGCCAGACTGACCTCGTACGATCAGAAAGTTCATAAAGCAAGACAGGACTCATTCACAATAAGAAATACATCGGTATATCGACCAGTTGTATTCGTACACAAGTTTTACTGTTTGCAATGCCAAGTGTATTTTTAACTTAAATACCAATATATCACGGCTGAGGTGTATGACAACATAAACTGTTAAGTCATCCCTAGATATCATATATACAGGGTGATCATTAATATATGACCTTCGACGCGCGAAAATGTACCTTCGGACATTTTGTTACATTATTCGACAATAATTGATAAAAAACACATAAAATTTACATTTTTGTCACCCTCTTTAAATGCTAAACTAATGATAAAAACTGATAGCTACTATATTTTACTCAACAGAAACATACTATTTGCTTCAAAATCTTCCAAGACCATTACTATGACAACAGCGATTTGAAATTATTCTTTTTTTAAATCTTGGCTTTACCCTATGAAAAACGCAGATCGCGGAAAGAAGACATGAAATAGTTCACCAGATATGATATATATTGAAAGAGTACATAATGTTGCAACCAAGAATAAATGATACTGTTACGAAATGATTACCGGAATAGTTTACTGCCCATGTAAATTGAAGTGAGTTTTGACGTCAAATTGTGGTATGTGGCGTCATTTTTTAGAGTTAACAATGACGCCTTAGGTATACTTTTTCAAAATGTTGTAGTTTTGTATGCACTGAACGTAGGTAACTGAAATAATCCAATATTGATTTTGAAATATTCTTTGTTCAAATATGCAAGAAAGCTAGTTTCCAAGTATTTTGTCCGAAGGCCCATTTTCCCGTGACGCTGGTCATATGATAGGATAAAAAAATGTAATAAGATCTTTATCTTTGAAGATATTCAACTGGGCAATGTGTATTATTTTAGCACATATACATAAATTTTGTCCTATGTGTACAGTTATATGAAAACACAATTCCAATTTGTACAGCAGGTGTTATACATAGACACCCTAGTTCTCCAAAACCACCAATATAAATATGACCCTATTGTTCCATGAGCACTAAACACCACCAAAACGGTCCCTTTTTCACTGCACAATGCCATCGCATCGTGGTATTTAGTCTTTTCAGTACTTCAATATATGAGATGTGTACAGTTTTCTGTAATTTTCTTCTTACCAAAGTTGGATTTCCTCCAATTCATAGTAAAGTTTGATTATTTACAGTTTGACTAGAATCTACGTGCAATTTTGGAAATCCAAGGAAAGTTTGACGTCATTGATGACGTCATCAACGTTACCATGACGTCGTTTTACAAAATTTTGAATTTACAAGAAAAAATTTATTCAATTTTCTTCAAATCAATACCAAAATTAGACCTCTAGTGCAAAATTTAACAAATTTACTGTGATTTCTTATCCTATCATATATTAATGATCACCCTGTACATGTATATAAACATTTGAATCTTAATCTACATTACAATATTACATGTATTATCTAGTCCCGATTTAAATTAGAAAACACACTGAACTTTAAAATATATGCATATGTCATTTAAAAGGAAATTAAAAATGTTCTATACATGTAGCTTAATTGTTAAATTAGTTTTTATGGACCAACAACTCTTAAAAAAATTTGTCCGGCCTAAAACAAGTACGTCCTGTCACGCGTAAGCGGAAGTTGTTTTACACGGAAGATAATAACATGACAGAAGTGAATCAAGTAGAAAAATAGCTTTCAAAGTAAGTTTCTGCTTATTTATCTACGTAGTGGTTTGGTCAACCGTTTCTTTGTGCAATATCTATTAATATAATCAAAAGTACTAAAGACGTATTTGAAACCGAAAGTAGATACGTATTTTTTCAGATTTTATTCAGGTAGATTCTATTTTAACAGTAAAATCATTTACATGTATGTTTTCAACAAAAACCATACAACTGAAAGAATAACGAAATAAAAAAGCAACGTTTTGATTAACATCTGTTTGTATGACTCACATTATACGACTCTGTATATAGTAAAAAAAGACTGGTTTCCTGATTAAATTGTGTAATATTGTCACATTCTTTTACGTGAAAGGCAGTGTGTCTACACGAATCTAATATTAAAACATTTGTCTGTTTAAAAACTGATTGATGATCAAAACATTGTCAAAAATCATTTTCTGCTAAACCTCCGTATACACTGAACTATCTATTCATACTTTAAGGGGAGCGGTGGTGTAGAGGTAAATGTGTCTGCCGCTCATCCCGGATGTTGCGGATTCGAGCCCCGCTGGGGTCACGACCGTACCTCTTCATATGACACCAGTGCTGGTTTTTTCCGGAAAGCTTGAAGCTTTCTTCACAGTATAGCTAAAATAAATTAGTTTAAACTATAAACTAATATTCATACTTTAAGTACTAGTTCAAAATATTCGTATTGTAACGTCACAACTGTCAAAGATTATTTATACAAACGTTGACCTTGTAAAAGCATTTCACGGTCACATACTTGCTAAACTGATACCTATACTTCAGAAAATTACTATAAGGCTAATTGAAGTGCGCATGTGATTTAAGTATGTTATTTAGTACATTGTATAAATATCATATGGCAGCATGTGTGACATTGATATTGTCAACCCGAGAGCAGAATGTCACCCGAGGCGTAAGCCGAGGGTGACATTCTGTTTCGAGGGTTGACAATATCAATGTCACACATGCTGCCATATGATATTTATTTTATTATACCGAACAAAATTAAGTACATAAAAAAGTTTTAAAATGTTTTTAATTAATTTAATTAAACAAGTTTAACAAAGTAAACAAAATATCACATATATCAGGAATGATGTTTTTGTGTACACATTGAATAGTGACGTCACTGATTTATGTGTATAAGGGAGGCAATCACGTCATGATTCAGCTAAAATATTGAAGGAGTTATTTGCCCTTATATGACATTCAAAATGTCACTGCGGTCACATGGCCTGACAGTCAATTTTCGCTTGGTCACGTGTCAAAAAGGTTGAAAATGTTTCTGATAGTCAAAATATCTCTTTTTCGGGTAATGGGATTTTACCATTGTAGACAAAAGTGAGGTATAATAATGCAAAATGTCGGTTATTTCAATTTAATGTACACTTGTACTTTATCTGATTATTCTTTATTGTTTGCACTACAATAACAACGGTAAAGAGATACAGTGACCTTTTGTCAATTTTTATCACCTATTTTGATACATTCAGTATTTTCAATCATGCGATAAAGAACAGCATGGCTGCGCTAAAACCAATGTTTAGGTTTTTCATTACTAGTGTGGACCAAATTAAGTTAATGGATCTGATCAAATTACTCCACGGAATAATGGCTATTGTATGAAATACAATCGAAAAGTGGCTTTTTTCGTGAAACAGTGGTTATGACATTAGCATACTTGCTCTATAGCATCGAAGGCATTAAAAATGTTCTGTTTTACTGTATATCAGTGACAGTGTTACATGTACTAAAATACAATTAAATTTTACCCCAACATATCACTAGAATACACTTGTCACGTAGTATTCATCAAAACATATGAAGTCGTTCTATACCGTTCCGCAATACTTTACTTTTTAGATCTAAACGGTTATTTCTCATGTTACAATGGTACATGTTGGAATGTTAACCTGCGTGTAATATAAAATGTATGCAGAGAAAGGTTCTGTTATACTGCATATAGGCATCACTGCGGCTATTAAAAGAAGAAAAATAGAAAGCCCCTTTTCTCAGCCTTTCTCTACATATAAGCGGGTGTTCCTCCTAAACCGGTGGATAGTAAGTCTCCAAACTAGACCTTTATTAGCATTACATTGAGTAAATCAGCAGATATTAAGTATCAAAACTTGCCCTATATAATCATTACATTGACTGAATCAGTGGACATTAAGTCTCCAAACTAGCTTTGTATCATCTATACATTGACTGAACCAGTGGATAGTAAGTCTCCAAACTAACGTGCCCTGTATATTCATTGCATTGACTAAATCCCTGTGGGTATTATTCTCAAAACTATCCCTCCGCCATCATTGTATTGACTGAACCAATAGAAAGTTGTCTCCAAAACAAGTCCTGTATCATCACTGCATTGACTGAACAATTCCAAATTAGGCCTGTGACATCTTTGCATTTACTGAACATTGGCTAAACCAGTGGATAATATGTCTCGAAACTAGCCCTGTATAATCATTGGACTGACGGAACACATGGATAGTATGTCTAAAAACTAGTCCTGTATGATAATTACACTGACTGCATCCGAAAATATCATGTCTCTAAACTAGCGCCGCATCATAAATGCTTTTACTGAACCAGAGGTTAGTAAATCTCCAAACTAGCCCCGTATCATTATTGCATTGACTGAAACAAGAGTTTGTCTAACTCAACACAAGCTCGATATCATCATAATTGCGTTTACTGAGCCATTGCATAGTCTGTGTTCACACTATCCCTATATCATTATGACATGGATATACATCCAAGCCAGTCCTGAACAGCATTGACTGAACAACGTATGGTATATCTCCAAACACGTCCTGTATGTCATTGCACTGACTGAACTAGAGGATGGCATGTCTCCGATCAAAATGTGTATCATCAATGCATATACTGAACCAGTGTCTACAAACAAGCCCTTAACCAGGATTGCACTGAATGAACCAGTGGATAGAATGTGTACAAATATGCCCTGTATCATCATCGCATTAGTTGGACAAACTTTTGTTATATCTCCAAACAAGCATTGTTTCATCATTGTATAGACTGAACCAGTTCAGTGTATGTCTCAAATCTAGCCCTGTATTTATCACTGCATAGACTAAACCAGTGAATAGTATAATGTCTAAGCCAGCCCTGTATTATCATTGCTAAAATGTATTCTACAAATCCTGAAATGACCCCCATAGATCTCGGATGAGTTCAATTAAATGCTTCATCTTTCTACCAGATTTATGGCCCCTGATTTAACAAAAGTTGCAATTGCAACTATGTTTACTCTCTAGCACCTTAAGGTAGCTATCGGTCCTAATTTGCTTCAAAATCGTAAATTTCCGTTTTCATGCATTATCTTATGCTCAACTTTAGTTCTACATATAAACGAAATCAAAGATGCTGAAAAAATAATAAAAACGTGCTTAATGAACCGTTAAGTTGATCGGTATGTATTCCAACAGCATCGCGCTCTATCTGTGTCAGTAACCGTTCATAGCTCCGCCCCTTTTGAGGCGCCGATAAGGAATAATCAATAAACTCGTAGAGTCAACCGAAATGATCAGATAATTGTTTCGATAATTAGATGTGCACGCTTAGCAATTAAGAAAATTATAAATGAAATTGATTTTTCATGCGTATTAGTAAATATGGGAAACAAGAGAAACAAAAGGCGAAAAATTAAATCAGATTTTGCCGAAGGTACTAAATATTTTACAAGCTAAAGGCTCAAAGAAAATATTCAAAATGAAAAATGTACTAAGTACTCGCTAATCCGTAGAATACCCAGGCAAACATAAATACGTTTAAATTAAGTTTTAATTTTGAACAGATTTGATCAGCAAAATACATAATTATATATTAATTGAAATCATTGTAGTCAAAAGGTTTTTTTCACAACAGTACAGGTAACTAACATATTATTCAAATGAAATTTCAACAGCAAATGAATTTGCGTTCTTGAAAAAGTCATTTTAAGCAATTTTCAGAACCTTTTATTATACTATATCAAATCATGTGTATAAAACAGTTTCAAAAAGGGCACGGCATGCATTGGTAGTTTTGCTTATTATTTACAGATGTTGTCGTATTTTATGCATTGCCTAATTTTTAACTAATTATATTTTTTTAAAGTTATATGAAATGCTTAAAAAACATTAACATGTTTATCTAGTATAATAATTATCAAATACCCTGCTGACTCTACTGCAGATATAAGTTCTCGTTCAATTTTCCCCGCTATGTACCTCAACTAATTTAGATTATCACGTGACCGTCTTGTCGACATACCGTAGGGGCAATAAATCACAAAGAGAAAGTTGTACAAGTATATTTCGCATTAAAATGATTTTGTGGGCGGTTCTTGTATTTTTTCTCATTTGACAGGGTTAAGTATTGTATGGATTATCATCTTATTGTACTTACGTATAATTGGATGCATTTGAACAGGTTTTGTTTCATATAATCCAATCAAATAATGAGTGTCTTTAGAAATCGGCGTTTTTTGACACTTACTTTGAAGGAAAATGTGTCAACTTTAAACAAGCATAATTTTGTTAATTGGAGGTCGATTAACATGGGGTTTGGACCAGTTTAAAGATAATTTAATAACTGTATCAGGAATTTTTGATAAATTGGTCAGGGGATTAATTATCTTTAATTACGTAACAAGCGGTCAGAAAAAAGGCTGCATTTTATTTGATGTTAGGCCTGATGAAATCAGTACTTCCAGAGTTATGGCCCTAGATTTGACGAAACTTGCAGTATTTAACTGTGTTTACACCATATCACCTAAATGTGTTCACTTATGCTGATCAATGTTGATGAAACTTTGCAGGGATGTTCCTTGCATTAGGTTCTAGCAAAATTGTGCAAAACATTATATTCCATGCAAAACTTTAGTTGCCATGGCAACAAATAGTAAACACGTTTAAAATCGGGTCTTCTCTGAACCACAAGCCCTAGAGCTTAGATATTTAGCAAGTTGTATTGACTAGTGGACCTCTACCAAGATTCTTCAAATTATGACCCGGGTCAAAATTGACCCCACCCGGGGGGTCACTTGATTTTAAATAGGCTGATATGGGAAAACGTTAAAAATCTTTTCTGAAACCATAAGGCCTTCAGATCTAAAATATGTAGCATTTAGCATTGCCTAGTAAAGCTCAGCCAATATTGTCAAATTATGAACCCCGGATCAAAATTGACCAAACCCGGGGGGTCACTTGATTTTACATAGGGTTATACATAGGAAAAACTTTAAATTCATCTTCTCTTAAACCGCAAGTCCTACAGCTTAGATACTTGCCATTTAGTTTTGCCTATTGGACCTCTACCAAGCTTGTTCAAATATTGCCTCCGGAGTCAAAATTGACCATACCTAGGGTGTCACTGAATTTCATATATACTTATATAGGAACGACTTTAAAATTCTTCTCCAAAATCACATCGGCTAGAGCTCTAGAGCTTAGTTATTTGGTATGTAGCATTGTCCAGCAGACCTCTATAAAGTTTGTTCAAATCATGTTCCTTGGTCAAAATTAACCATGCCCAGGGGGGAGGTCCCTTTTCTGTATAGAGTTATAGTTTAAACCAAGCTTCCAGTGAGTTCCTACCGTAACAAGCCAGTTACCAAGCAACAAGTGACTTCCTTAATGACCATTTCGTTTCCCCTAGCAACCAGTGACTTCCCCTTGGAACAAGTGATTTCCTTAGCAATAAGTGACTTCCTTTATAACCAGTTACTTTCACTAGCAACCAGAGACTTCCCCTTGGAACAAGTGATTTCCTTAGCAACAAGTGACCTCCCATAGCAAAAAGTTATTTCCTTAGCAATCAGTGGGTTCTCCTAACAAAAAGTGACTTTCTTAAGTACCACTGACTGCCTTAGCAACAATTTAGTCCCCCAGCTAGTAATGACTTCCCCTAGCATCCAATGAATTCCCCTGGCAACAAGTGACTTTCTTCGCAAGCTATAGCATCATCTTACCACCAGTGACTTCTTTAGCAAACATTGACGTCCTTAGCAGCTAGCAACAGTCGTGTTTTGCAATCACTGGATTTCCAGTACTGACCATTGATTCCCTTAGCACCTAGTGAATCTTGCTAGCAACCAATGACTTCAGTAGGTTAGTGCACTGATACTCATGTGAGCGATATAGGGTCATTATGGCCCTCTTGTTCGTGAAATTTTCTGCTCCAGTCCTGAAACCTGAATAGTTGTGGTCAAATCTAGATCGCTATGTTCAGATTGGACGAACCAACTTCGAAACATGTAGATCTCACAAGTCAAGTCAGTCTTCAAGAACAATGTTTATACTATTTAACCCACTTTTTTGCTTTGCTTTTGTTATCTTGTCCCAATTCATGTTCAAATTAAAACAGCGTATTACCATGTAATTTGTAATTATTTTCGGCATTTTCCTTACTAGACGGGAGTTGCATGATTATCTTCGTTCATCCTTTTAGCGAGATAAATATTACTACATGTATTAATGATAGTTTATTTTAAACTAGGTCGTTAGAGCTTGCAAACTTAGTAACTAGGTTAACTATTAAAGAAATAATTCAAATATTCCCTTCGACATATCGTTGCATTTATAGATTTACATGTGCATGTGTATATGCAATTTCTGGTGTATTAATATAGGATGGGGGTTCTATCGAAACATATAACATTGTTACATAATTCACGTTTGTAAAATAAGGTAACAAAGACTCCTTACAGTATCATTTAGAGTACATTGTATAAACATTTCACATTAGTTCACTAATTTGTATATATTTGGGTATTTGCCTAGGCGACAGTAAGATGTATGGCCAACAATTAGCAAATCCAAAGCGCCAAAACTGGGTCAATGCAACACGTGGGTTTCAATATTTGAGAGAAGGCCTGGAACCTTTCTGTGATGACATCGTTGAACAACAACATGCTGAAATAGTCAATAAGGTAAAACAGAAACATAATGTGACAACGTCTGATTGTCATCAATGTAGGATTCAGGATCTCCAACCGAACCATGTAGGATTTATATATAAGACGGGGTGTCCACTAGGTTATAAGTACTGCAACTGTCAACGTCGCCACAGAATGATTCCTTGTCCGAACAACGTATGTGGTGCAATATATGATGAGATAATCAACCTGCATGCATCGACTCCTCCAAATCCATACTGGAAGAACACAGACGTTAAGCTTTGGTGTTCACAACCATGGGCTATTGCAAAATGTTTCATCAACGCACCAGGGTATTCGCAGAAATCAACGGCCTCAGATATAAATTGTTGTGGCTTACTTCACATACTGATAAACAACAAAGGCCTGCGGAAACATATTTCAGGAACGGATGTCTTTTGTAGGGTAGGTAAAGATAAAATAATATTCTCCTGAAAACAATGTAATATATATGCTTTAATAGAACAGTGTGACATGTATAACTTTGTACATGGAAATAAACATATTGTAGAAACATACCAACACAATACATAAACAGATGTTTTAATAGTCTTTGACTTAGAGATAGCAAAAAGTTAAAGATTGTATATGTCAAATGTTTTGTAACATTGACATCAGAAGTTTGTGACTTTTTTGCGTAAACTTTATGACCAACGTTGTTTGCTTGTTTCTTCTACCATTGGATGCTAAATTCTTGCATATCGGATCGGCATTTCCGGTGATTTTGCCCATGCAGGAAAAACCGGTCTGGCACCCCTCCTATGCCAGACGACTCTCGTGAATCACTTATGACGTAACGTTATAAACATTGTGACGTCAATTTCCCATACACAACGTCAGAAAACCGTTTGTTTTTCATGATAATTCATCATTTTGATAAGTTTGCATTAAGAAATCTACTTTAAAATGCAAGACGGCATGCAAGAAAAAGTTTCCATCATGAGACACTTGGCTCAGATGGAAATATCCGTCACCTCGGGTAACTGTTTTACGGGAACTCGGCAGAGCCTCGTTCCCGCCAAAACAGTGACCCTCGGTGACGGATATTTCCATCTGAACCTTGTGCTCATGACAGAAATTATTATTCTGTAGGAAAATAGACCGTAGAGAATAACATGACTGCATGTTTTACTTCCTGAATTATTTCACAGTTGCTCAACATAAATAGCAATGGCAGTACCAGGTAAACAATAAGCGCACTGTTCTCTGTTACTATCAAATGTCGTAAACTATTTTTGTTTTTGCTTATCTTACGCACGGAACAATACTGCTAAAAGTTTGCTCATCTTTCTCTGTTGGCGAACCATATAATTGTGAATCTTAAAAAAAAACTACATGTAAAAGCAGATAATATGATCACATGTTGAGATAATTCAAATATAGTTTTACTACTATCACTCATGTTTTGTTAATTCACAACCAGGTCCGTCATGATATATACAACATCTTGAAAAGTGCAAACATGGAAATAGAGGACAGCGTTTTGACTGGAAACATTCAAGATATGATTGTGCTTCTAGAAGATTGTAAAGAATTGAATAACAGAGCTGAATCGAAAAATGCGGTTCGAAATCTAAAGCAGGTATCAGTTCATGTTTTCAGTAGACATGATGAAATAATTTCTTCTCCACAAATGTTCTACTACACACCATATTGAATATTGATAAGTTTCAGTATGAAGGTATAGTTTCATGTCATTTTTCCGAGGTCAAGATCACACAACCCTGTTAATGAAAATCATGTGTTTTCACTCGGCGTTCATCTCATAAGCACTTAGTTTAATTTTCATATAATTTGCAGGAAGATTCAGTCATAAGATGAGTATGAAGAAAATTTCTACCGATTATAGTTACATGTATATGTTTTCATGTCAAAGGTCACGGTCACATGGTTTTGTGAAATTAAAAACCTGTAGGACATTCAATACCTATAAAATTTAGCATAAAAATAGCTCTTGCGTTAAAGATATGAACACCGATTATGCATTTCAAAAACAGTTGAATAGTACAGACGCGACGTCATGATCTGGAACCAGTTGTTAGTTTTAGCACCCTTTCTTATTTTCGGTAGCCATGGAGCGTAAAATAATACTAGAAAGAATCACAAATTATATATCATTAGACAGATTACAAAATGTTGCATATGGCTATGTGTATTACATGTAAGTATGATATAAGCGGAAGCAGATTAAAACAGCAAACGTTAAAACACGAAACACTGCCTTAAAAAAGCCTGTCCCGTGAAACATCATATCTTATATTTTTTCATATTGCTTGTTTCGAGTCATTTTTACCTTAGTTTATCATGCAATGTAGTTTAGCGTAAGCAGAAGTGGCAGATATAATTTTAAGAAAGAATTGGAGCTTCAACTGCTGGTAAATGGTTGAAAAATTCAGTTGCCATTGTCCCTTTTTGAAGTAGAAATCTCACTGCTAATGTTATATTTAATTATTACCCAGAAAAGATGAAATGTGTTTACAAGACATGTACATAACTGAAATATTTTCTGCGGACTTCTCTGGAGATGAAACATTATTTTCTGGGGGACATACATGATTTTATTTGTGTCTAGTTGAAATGTCATACATCCGAATAAACGTTACATGTATGTACCGACGGGACTTTACTTAAGAAATAATATGTATCTATGTTTGGTTTATCGTAGAATAACCCGAGTTTGGAGTTTTTATGCGCAATAATATATCAAGAAGGCCGCAGGCCTGAATGATATATTATTACGCATAAGCACGACAAACGAGGGTTATTCTACCATAAACCAAACTTGGATACTTATTATTTCGATTCTAACACGACTTATTTGAAACAACATTTGAAGAAAATGAGAGAACTATTTTCATCGAACGTAATTGACACTTGCGTGCTACGCACATAGACTTTGCCGTTGAAGTTACCTCCCGCGAACACTGTAAAGATGTTATTTCAATGTGACCTTCATTCATGAAAGATGTATACGCGGTGTTTTAGATTGTTCATCAAAAATTTAAATTATCTAATTTTCAAGTAAATGTAACAGGAATTTCATTTATAGAAATGGTTCGAATTTTCAGGGTACGCAATAAAGATTCAAGTTACGAAAACTATTAGTAACGGGTATGGAGAAATGACGTCACAGTTTCTCTTGATTAATGACGTCACTGTGTAAACAAAAACAATAACAACAAAACAGTGAATAAAATCAATGTAAATGGTATCGTAACATTAATCAAGTTAACTGGACGTGACTGTGTCATCTATAGGTTCACCCCGTTTTGCCCCAAGTCATCCACAGTATGCCATGTAAGATCCTCTATACGTCGGGTAAATTGAACAGCCAAAACATGATGCACGTGCAGCGTCGTTCAAGGTCGGTTTATTGCAGAATAACCCAAATAAATTTGTTCTGTAGGTTATTGGCTAGTCGTGTTAGAATGAAAAATGAAATTTACAGCGAATATATACCGGAGTAGTTATTCATAAAAAACGTTAACAGAATGTATATAAAATTGCTTTCTAATGCATAATAGATACATCCCTTTCAACCAAAGTACTTGTCACGACCATGCAGTGACGTCAACGTGCCGCAGTATCTGAAATCTGAATCGGTGTCACAAGCAAAATCAACCACTTAACTGTTAAAATATATGGAAAGACTCCTGGTAGATTCTGGTAAATGCCAACAATTCGTTAAGTGCGACATAAAAAGCACGGATAATTTAGGCAGTTTGTATCGTACTATGAACCAGCCAATTCAAATGTGTACACACATGTTTATAGATAAGCAGGGGCATTAATAAGCTTACTTAAAAGCCCTCTCCTCATACAGTATATTGGAAACGCTAACAGATTCAAAACGAATCTATCGCGAATATTTATTTCAATCTAGAATTCATAAGATACGCTGTCGGATAGTGCTAGGCATACAAACCTGCAACACCTTATCAGGTTTTATATTAAAACAAAAATATTATATTTCATATAATTATTTTATATAGATCTATATTGACGATTATGTTCTTTGAAATCGTAAATATGCATGTACAGGCACAGTTCAATGGACAGAAATACATCTATCAATTTCGGCAAAAGATTTATACAGTTATTAATTAGGAACAAGATTGATTTCACCGTTAGCATTGTACAGTTTTTGTGCATCGCACTAATGGAATTTGTTTAAAATAGTGATGTATAATAAGCGTTATGTGTAGTTCAAACCCGCTGGTCTAGGAAAGAAACGTCAAAACATGACGTTACACATCTGGTACCAGATTATGACATCGTCTCTACACTACTAGTATTGTACTAGTCGTCTGTTCGTAGTTCCCATGCTTCCTGAAAATGCATACTAGTGTGTGGTGATTATATATGACAATCTTAAGCTTGACATTAACTTTCATGTATTTAACGTTTACTTAAATACGAATAAGATTCAATATACTGCTAATATGTCAATACGTTTTCGTACCAGATTCTAGAAAATCCTATAAAGTTATAACCCTTAACACGTTGCAATTAAGGAAGTATTGTCATCCTATAAACGGGTGATTGCACGGTTAAGAAACTCTGTATGATGCACGTTTGCAATTAGTAAATGGTAATTATGATTTTGGACAGAAAAGATTAAAGATTTAAGTCAATTGAGACATAGAGAGGAAGTGCTGTTTGGAATACCCATTTCATAACATGAATTGGTTATCAACTGTCTATCAGTTGTCGGTCTTTTTTCGTAAACCACTATAGACACTTTTGTTACTGGATGAAGATATATATGCGCTAAAATATAAATACGAAAGTAAGTTTGTTCAAACGGTATACAAAGTAGGAGGGCATGAAAGATACGTTTCATTTTGGGTAACATGGAAATGTCGTTGCAGGTAGTAGCGTTCTGCTATGTATTGCCTCAATGAAATTAATCAACACTCTAAACATTTAAAGAGGCACTCCCTAAACCTGGTGTAATTTTTTTATGTTTGGAGAATATAATCTGCTAGATGAAGGGAGTGCCCCTTTTAGGTATATAATCGCAAAATATATCACATTTATGTTTTCAGTTATTAGTGCCAAATCTTGATTTACCACAAGATGAAGATGATGACTTACCGCGAGGTTGGTAAAACAAGAAACTGTAGTATTGCAAGCAATACAATGTACATAAGTCCCCTACCGGTTTAAATTCTTGATTTTGATTACACACAAACCAACTTTCATTTGGCTAGCATCTGTAGTACTTAAGACATCGACTTATCCATATTTTCGGACGAACGGCCATCGGACACTGCCGGACGGAATGACGGACAGACTACGGAGAGTAAACATATAGTCCCCTCCGGTGAAACCGGTAAGAAACTGATAATGCCATATGATCTCGAGTTTCGAGAATTTCTCTTACTTTCAGAGTAAGTCGTCCTCTTTTAGCGAAACATTTGTCATGATGTTTTGTTTTTAAACCCTTTTACATATACTTAAATTAAGACACACATGATTGCTTCAGGGAGTCATATCCAAGATGTTTTACAATTTTACAACATATTTCCGCAACTCTTACCTGTTACAATTAGTTGTTCCTGAAAACTGTTTTGGTAGATTGTAGACAAAAAAGTGCAATCAACGAAGCTGAACAAAATTACCTGACCACAAAGTTACTGTTAACATATATTTATATATAATTTTAAATAATTACAGACTGGCCAAATGAAACAGTAATGACATCCAAAATAGAGGTGAAGCCATGTAAAGTGTATTCAAATGTATTCACAGATAATTGGATGAACAAAAAGGTAATTACACACAAGTATTTCTTCTTGTTGATTTATCCGTTGGTAAAATATTGCATGAATGTCCTTCATTGTGAGTAGTTGGTGTGGTACTAAATTTGTCAATATTATTGCCAGTCTAGTGGACTATGACATATTTATAGCAATGACAGGAAGTGCATTTTATAGACACCATATTTGTGTCTTACTAAATTGTTTTACCCATACAAAGTTGGAAGCATGTTGTTTGCAGTATCAGTTTATTACTATTGTGTGTGTGCTACTTCTTTTTAACTTTTGGAAATATTTTCAATTTTCACAAATCAAGCATATTGATGCAAAAATGGTCCCCACGCTATTTGAGTTGTGACCAGGTGTACCGAGCTAAAGTCTTATGATTTTGCTAAGGGTTTTCACTACCAGTTCTCATGTCACATAACTGTGAGATAATTGTTTTCATGTATCATCGACAAACTTCATGTTGTGTTAACTCGTTTCTTCTTTGACTTTAATGTTTCATTTTAAACTAGATATTCCAGCAGGTGATACGTATGTTAAGTAGAGCACCAATGTGAATGGCGGACTATTTTCAAATATTGAGTTTCAAAAAGCAATCATTGTGTTTGCATCACATTTTGTAGCCCATTTGAATAATAAAATAGAAGGTCTTGTAAACTTTATTTCAGGTTTACCCTATGACAAAGGTATGTCGAGGGCGATGTTTGATACTGTCAAATAAAGACTTTCACGGACCAGTAGAAAACATTCTTCCACGAAGAGATGGAACAGAAAAAGATGTAGAAGATTTGAAAGAATTGTTTAAGCAACTGCATTTTGAAATCATCATTCGTTTAGATCTTACAGCACAGGTACTTATTTACACAAAGGAAA
This sequence comes from Saxidomus purpurata, assembly GCA_022818135.1. Taxonomy (NCBI): domain Eukaryota; kingdom Metazoa; phylum Mollusca; class Bivalvia; order Venerida; family Veneridae; genus Saxidomus; species Saxidomus purpurata. The sequence continues at coordinate 13,924,381 of JAFMSR010000006.1, read as the reverse complement.
CATTTCCTTATACAAAAAACACAAATCATATTTTCTATCGTGTTAAAACACAAGTAATAAAATCACGGTGTAACGATGGAAACGAATATTCGAACATTCAAATATTTGCATTTCCGCCTAATATTCGAATGCAATTTCTGTATTCAAATATTCTGATTTTTATGATCTGATAAAATATAAGTTTACTGAAATCCTTTAAAAATATAAGACAACCAACTGCAAGTTATTTTTCATTTTTTAATTTCGCAATGGCCACGTGTAGTTTTGATATATTTTGTGAATAATATAGCAATTTCAAATCCGAAAATTAACACTTGCTAAAATTGTAAAGGACAAATGACGGAAAGTTATTTGAAGAGATTTAAAATCATATATGCACAGCTTACTTATTACGAAAATAAAAAAGAATATAGGAAGTTAATTGAAAATTTTATTTTATTTGTTTATTTTTTTGTAAGTCCCTGTGAATAAACCCATGAAAATATGTTTACTTCAGTTAAAATCACCATCTGAGAACATGTCAGGAAACATTAAAGATCGACGCTTTTTGATTAAGACAGGGGTGCATAATGAGACAAGCACTCATAACGATAACATCCAAATAAAAAAAATTCTTAACAGTCACTTTATCACCAGGTAAAGACGGACATTCGTCGTTTTTTGGCATGAGATGCCCAAAGGCAAGCTAGTGTGATCGCCGTTGTACGCCGTATGTCTGTCGTCTGTCAGTTTAACCTTACATTCTTAACACTCTAGACATCCAATATCCATGAAAATTAAACAGAATGTGTAACACAATGATTTTTAGGTCTAGATCAATCAAACAAAAAAGTTGTTAACGCGCTTCAATACAAATTGGTCATAGTGTTTGCGTCTATGATTTTAAAGTCGAATTTTAATCTGGGTCACCTTGGGTGAAAATGGTCACATAGTCAAATCAAATTAAAACATTGTTAACACGTTAAGAAATAATCTTCATGAAAGTTGGTCAGACTGATTTTAGGTCAGATTTGAAAGTAGGTCACAAGAACAAATCAAACTAAAACCTTGTTAAGACTGAATGCCACATTTAACAATCAATTGTCATGGAAGTTGTTAAAGAGTGTTTGTCTTGATGAATTGGAGGTCACATGGGAATAAAAACGAGGCCACCAGGTCAAATCTAAGAAAACCTTGTTTATTCTGTAGTAGTGATATGTTATAGCCATTCATCATGTAAATTGTCTCCAAAATATAAAACTTAATGTTTCTGTTTATGATATAAGTTCAGGGTTGCATTTCGGTCACATTTGTACTGATGTAGGGCCATCTTGGCACATTTGTTTTTGTTTCTAATTTTAAACTTTCAATCCAAAACAGAAAACAACACTTGACAAGTAACGAATGCATCACGTGAAAATCCAAACGCGCGTTAAAGCATTCATATTATTTCGACCATGAAAATTCGAATAGCAAACTAACAAATTTGTTTGCAGATTTTCGAATACGTGCTATACGACTTAACAGTTTCAGTATTCGTTCCCATCGTTATTTATTTTGTGACATAAATAAATAAAATATCTGCTGATAACAACTGTAAAACTGCGTCAGGGAAAGTAGTACAAGATAGACATGATCAAACCGGTGCTTGAATGTACATGTAGCATACGATAAGACAATAATACAAAAATCAGTACAGACAGCTTCAAACGATTGCAGAATAGTTCAATCCTTATGGGCTCAATTACACAGTTTTTTCACGTAGTGTTTGTTTTAGAAATTACTGCGCTGTTCAGGTAGAGTTCTTCTGGTTTATAAACATTTGGAATACTTTTGATTTGATAGTTGTGCACATTTCGTACTGTGGCGCAGTGGTGGGGCGTCCGCTTTGAGATCAAGAAGACTTGTGTTCAATAACCATTGGAGCCATTTGTTTCTTATTTTAGTAATCTAATTGAAATTCATGAAAAAATATGTAAGTTGGCATATGAGAATTGTGTCTAAATATTCTTTAATTTTGTCATTACTTGAAAATATAAAAGTTGGCCTTGATCACTTCTAAAGTTTAAAATCTCAAAAAGTAGACGGTAAAACATTTTCTTTTTTTCTTATATTGCAGTTAATATATTACAAATAAAAGTTCCATAATCAGTACCGATGCCCTACTTCGAATCTTTTGCTCCTTTCTTGTATTTTTATGTGTGATATGTCTCGGGACAACATTAGGTGAATTGTATCCCCTATTGTTTGGCGTAATTGCATATTTTTGTTACCTGTGTTAAACTCGTAGACTTTTAATACATGCTTTGTAATTCTACATGCAGGCAACATTTTCTAGAACCTGAAAACAAAAACAAATTAACATAAATACTTGTAAACTTTTTAGGGTACCTTTAAATAATGCCAGTATTTCTCGTAGGGTAGAGGCAACAAAAAAACGATATATCTTTTTTGTCAAACAGACCGTACGGTACTCGATGCAAGAGTTTAAAGTTTGATTTTCAAATTTATTATGTTATTTCACTAAAAACCTTTTTATTTGCGAAAGGTTACATTTATATTCGCCTAGAATAATTTCTTTTATAAATATATATAATTTACGTACATTCCCGACAGGGGTGTTACACAATATAGACATGGAAATACAATTAACTCGATAGATGATGTGGAGCTACTTTCCACCTAGCCATCTATAGCTCACAGGCATTCAGCGCCAATAGCGCTTTGACTATATAGGTATTACACGACCACTTTTAGGGTGTTCTTTCGCAGATATAGAAAGTAAAGGTCGTTTCAGGACATGGAAAGCGTGTTGAGAACGCAAGCTGAAGACATTTACCATAACGAGGCAGAGTGTTTCATTTGTGTGATTTGTAGCCATGGAAAAAGAGAGGGGATCTATGGTGCAGATGGCAACACTATATCCCTTGAAAGAATAATGCAAATATTTGATGGGAAACACTGTACAGCACTTAAGTTTAAACCTAAACTGTTCTTTATACAAGCATGTGAAGGAGGTATGCATATTAAATTATTGTAGAAACTGACACTTCATCGTCTTTATTTAAACTACAAATACATGTAGGATATATATATTCTATAAACAAAATGTGTATGTAGTCAACTGTCATGTACTTTAAATACTCAGTCACAAATTGAAATTGAAAACAAACATTTTAAACTGATTTATCTGCTTTATGCGATCACATGGTACTTAGATTATAGTATTGTAATGACATTCGAATGTTTGATGGATTGCAATCCACGGAAAAAAGTGTGGACCTAATTATTAGGTTCTATGCAAGTATAGGACAATTTTCAAACCTTAGACATACATGATTAGACTTGTATCTTTAGATTTGAATGTACATGTAATAATCTATTACCATTAGTTTTAAAGTACAATATACATGTACATAAATTGGTACATGCCTACACTAAACGTAATATGTGGATCGATTTGATAGCCTACAGGTTTTTTTAATTATGCCAAATGTATATTAAATTTCGGTGCAGTGAAAAACTCCCTAATCTGAATCCTGTACAATCCGGATTGCTCTCGAAACCGAACTATTTACAAAGTCTTCTTTATTTTATATGTTAAATGACTCTCAAATCCAGGTCCTCCGTACTCCGGATACTGCACGATATTTAAGGATATTTGTACGTACGCTTGACTTCAAAATCTGATCATTATTTATACAAAAATGTCAGACATTTAAATCAAGGACCGTATATTAAATTAATATACCGCTTGCTGAACTTTTTCTCTTTTTTTCGCTGAACTATTTAACGGTGCGACGTTAAAATAAACAAGGTGTGAAAGCGACTGGATAAACAATTTGCAGATATTTTTGTGTCGTTTTTTAGGAAAATGTGGTGCATACAACGGCTGGTAACCGGACATATCTAGTTTAAAAATCGGACCAATTAAATGTACTGTTGCATAATTATCGATGATCACAGACTAGTAATATGAAAATAGGCAATACCTATATCGGGCGACAGCTTACTAAATAACTCGCAGGTGTATGGGAGATACATGTTACTTTAAAATTTGTGTGCGATGTTCTCGTACGAGTTAATTCTCTTAGTATGCAACACATAATGTCCAAGTGTGCGCTTTTTTCTTTCTACATCACATAATTATGTTTCAACTAAAGTATGTAAACACTCCTTCACAGGACGAAAACTTTTACACACATGCTATTATTCGTATCCATTTTATTCCTCGGTAGCTCGGTACCGAGATCCTTTTGTTGCTATTTACGGATTTTAGACAACCCCAGCGCGTGATATGACATGGTAGATCTGCGTCATTTTATTTGCTCGGTGCAGTGTTATAAGTATGTTAACGTATCTTTACGGAATCGACATTTTTTTAAATTTTGCATATATACTGTATGTCAAAGCAGTTATTTTATTGCTTTCAGTATTCATGAAATACTCGTACATACGTTTACCTATGGTCGAGCTTTCGCCCGTATAATGTATTTCTCATAAATCTTCTCTCAATACTTTGTTTTGTATGCTCCAATAAAAGTACAGGTATATCAAATTTAAAGTTTGAAAGGTATGTTTACTACATGTATTTGAAGAAATGTACTGTAGATGAAATGGGAGTTTTGAATTGATCCCGTATTGGTCAATCAAATCGCCAAATCTGATTGGCTATATTTCGATTTGGCCGAGTTTTCCATATTGGCCGTGTTTTACCCGCATTTGCCGAGTTTTGCTATTTGTTGTAGAAGTTTATACAATATTGCAAGAATAAATTAACAATTTCACGTCTAATAGTATATACTTAATTAATAATGCAAGATATATGTTGACTCGCGTTTTGCCTACCTAAAACAATCTTAGCCAATAAAAAATTACGTTTCAGCATTTGAGTGGCAACTTTGAAGGTTTTCGTCTGTGGATCGTTTTATCTTATATTTTTTATTATAAGTTGCAGCTGAATAAATAAGTTGCTTTAAGATATCTAGTTATACCAACACAGCAACACACCAACGCTCCGATCATGGAAAGCTTTATTCACAGTGCAGTTGCATAAGTACGTCAACTTCAGAATACGTTTATATTATCGTCTTTGCCTTTGAAAAAACGTAATCTAATTTTACTCATTCAAACTAGTAGTGTTTAAGCTAATGTCCAGTTTTAACAATATTTTATATAGAAACCGTAGACACACCTGGTGCATGCAACGTAGTAGATGGTGGACAAGATTTGCCTGATCTTTTACCCAATTACCCAGAGAAGGAACATACATCGGAAAACTTAAACCTGGCAGACGCAGCAGGGAATATCGACATTGATAGGCCAAATCCCAATACTGTACCTACAATGGCAGATATGCTTATTGCATGTGCGACTCATCCAGGTACACAGTCTGTTCCCCAAACCACCTCACCCGTTCTTAGCTTCAAATGACACATTTATTCAATGACTTCCGTACCAGTTTCATCTATTTCTCGGAAAAAAAACATGCTGTCTTATATGCGTTGATTGTGAATCATTGTGTCTTTATTAGTCAATAACATTTCAAATGTTAGTCTTTTTGAAAAAAAAAACCAAGCGACCATTTTCTTTGTCAATTGCTGTCTTTCAAAGTGAGTAGAAGCATATGATTAGAATTTGACAAACCGCTTTATACATTTCAAATAATAACACTTCATGTCAAAGGAATAAAAGTGAATGAACGATTGATATCGATGTACGATTTTAACAACAGGGGAGGTAACTTTAGTGACTTTAATTTTCCAGGATATATTTCGGTGCGAAATACAAAGTATGGTTCATGGTTTATACAAGCAGTGGTATATGTATTCCAGAAATATTCAAGGAATGAAGATATATTTGGTCTGCTCACGATGGTAAGATTTATAAGTCAAAAAAAACAACAATATTCTTAGTTCAGCAGTTTCAAATATTTCATACATAAACTTGCTAAAATTTATCGCTAGGTTTGTTCTTGACTTGAATCTTTATAATATTATTTGATCTATAACACTTTATATGAATGGTTTTACCAGAATAATAAGAGGAAGTAACTTTGTCTGAAGCATAGTTGATCGAGGTGAAAAATGTGTTATCTGCTGTTATCAGGAGATTTTTATATTTCTAAAGTTGGAGTTTTCTAGCTTAACACTTCAATCCTACTAGTTGTTTTTCGCAGGAGGAGAGGCAAGAGGTGCAAAAAATATTTCAAACATGACGCATGCTAAGGTTTTTGGGAGGCTGCGTTTTTGGTACGTGGCATTCCCTGTTTGATATTATTTTTGTTTTTTTACACTGTTCCTACAGGCAAAATGCTTACTATAAGGTTAGATTAAATATAAACTGTTCAAACTTTCTTTCAGAAATAAAGACGGAATTAAATAACAAACACTCTAAATATTGTACAGAATGTATCCTACAACACCACTGAGACATACATTTCTTTTTAGCCTGGTCGAGATCGCCTGATGCCCGTCATCTGTCACCTCTCTGTTTACACTTGACTTTTTGACATTCTAATGTTTACATTTTATATCCAATCTTCATGAAAATTAGTCAGAGTTTACCTCAATGCTTTCTAGGTCAAGTTTGAATCTGGGTCACCCGGGATCAAATGCTAAGACACACGGTCAAAGAAAACCAATCCACATGAAAATTGGCCAGAATATTGCTACACTAAGTTTGAATCAGGGTCATGTAGAATGAAAAACTAGGTCACATGATCAAATATAAAAACACTTATTAACACTCTATAAGCCACATTTATTAACCATCAAGTAAATATTGCTGGTAAAGCAGCAAAGGTACACGGCATAAAAAGGAAAGGGGATGTCTGCTTTTAAGTAGTGTGTGTAGGAATATTATATCTAGGTTGTAGCAAATACTCAAAATCAGAGTCACCACGCTAAAATGACCCTACGCCATTCGAGAAATTAAAAATATTGTGTGTTTACTATCAGTCAAATATACAATTTTAACTCAGAATAACTTAAATTGTATTTGTAAGAGCTTACTTAAAATTATAAACATGCATGCTAAGATGTCCGTTTAAAATTAATTTAAGCTGAAAAATTGATATGCCTTTAATATCCGATTTGTTCTTTCATTATTTCCAAATCCTGCCGCTTGTAAAACTTCAAAATCAGAAAAGGAAAGTTATACGCTCTGCTCATACATTCTACGTGTTTCAAGTAAAACAAAACAAACGGTAATAGCGATTGGTAAAACTATAACATTTCTGAACATGCATAAACACACTGGACCCGAGTTTACATTTACTTAAGTTAAATTAAAATCTATGTACTAAATGACTTGTATTATGTTATCGCATATCATTATTATCAAAATTAAATTAAGCAGCCAATTAAGTGTCCCATTCATATATAGATCTAACACATTTTCCTATACAATCTATATTGTCTGCAAAATCAAATACCCTCTTCGTGTATATTGTCTGCAAAATCCTTCTTTGTTTATATTGTCTGCAAAGTTCGTCTGTAAAGTATACCGTTCCGAATCGTTTTGTCCCAATCCAATTCGCCTTTGGATAGACAACTCCCTTACTATTTCCGTGCTATCTTGAATTACACACACTTTGTTGCAACTTATTTACTAACGATATCAATGCCATTAGTCCTGTTTATATAAAAATTGTTAGTCCTGTTTATTTAAAGATTGTGGCAAAATTGCAAGTTGAGCTATTCAGTTAATGGTACGAAACAACATTGGGCGAATAACACAGGTTTAACATCCGCTGATTGGTTCCACTTTCGAGGAAACAAATTGTAGAAAACTGCGGGAAACAGGAGGTCACGTGCTCCTCCATGGCAAACATTATAAGCAACCTTTAACTACACGGTGCTGGTGCGCCGTGTAATCATCGTCGGAATGTTTTTGTTAAAGATTTCTAGGTCAAGTTAGAATCTAGGTCACCAGAGGTAAAAACCTGGCAAACACGGTTACATAAAATAAAACATTGTTAACTCTCTAGATGTCACATTTACTATTTAATCATCGCTGAAATATACTTACCTCAATGATATCTCGTGGTCATATAAAGAAAAACATTGATAACACTCTCAAGAAGCTAATTATTAACTCATCATCATAAAAGTCAATCAGAATGTTTGTCTCAATACTATTTGGGTCATATGTGATCTGGGTTACATGGTGTCAAAAACTAGGTGACACTGCCAAATAAAAAAAACATTGTTAACACTCTAGACGCCATATTTGTTAAGCAGTTTTCATGACAGTTGGTCAGAATATTTGTCTTGATGAACACTCTAATTTTATGGTCAAATCATCATGAAAATAGGTCGGAATGTTTGTTTCTTCGTTCTCTGTTGCGTCACATGGGGACTAAACTAGACCATGCGCTTATGTGAGCGATATTAGGCGATCTTGGCGCTCTTAAATTAAATGTATCTTTTCACAGGTTAATAATCTCGTTTCATCTGGTCGTGCTGCGTTAGATGGGACAGGTTCACCGGTTGCGATGCAGGCATCTCGGCATACAGCGTCATTTAGAAAGAAGTTTCTATTTTTTCCTGGATGTGAACAAGACTCCTAAAATTGACGTTACCAGTAGTATCAGTGTTGCAAAACTTGAGTGAGACGTGATAGTTAAACACAAATACAAATGTACGAACTGAATTAATTTATTTTTAAAATCCTTTCAAACAAAATTCAATAGCGATCAGATATGATCGTGGCTAAACCTATGAAAATTAAAATGTCACAGTTGATGGAGATAGCCATGGGTAGAAAATGATTGTATTGAAAGAAGCGTCATGAAATGTGACATTGTTTTAATTAATCAAGTGAATTGAACTAAAGAATATAAAAACATGTGTCAGTTTTTGCATTCTAAAGATTTTTGTTTTCTCATGCAAGATATATTGTTTACACTGATAGGTGACTATCAAAGGTTAAGAGGAACATTGTTCCTCTAAAAAGCACGGATATAGCTTATAAATCATTAGGGATATTTTTAGATATGTATCTTGAATACACATATATACGTATGAGGTCATGATTTGTTGGAAATTCATTCATATCTTCCATAAGATTTGTTTTCAGAACATTTTCATTAAACTCCCTTTGTACATTACATGTAGCTGTTCTCAGTGACGATAATCCTACATGTATATTGTGTTGGAATATTCCAAAACTGTTAAACTTAAAGTTAATAGATAAATTTCTCTAAATGTATTAATACAAAGAAAACTATATGACTAAATAAACAAATCTGCATTATTTTAATGAATCTAAGTTACTGTTGTTAGTTTCATTCCGTATCAGAAAAAGAAGACTGAGTCGAAATCAGTAGGCCAAAATTGCAACATATTTATATCGTAATAAAGAAACAGTAATTTCTTTTCGAGAGGTTTTATTTGCAATCTCCATCCCCCATCGCAAGTAAGATACCAAGATCGGTCGATAGCAGTGATGCAAAAATGCCTGTCAATAATACAAAATCTATATTAACAGTGATTTCGCATATTAAACGTGCTTGATTACGCTCAGCATATTTCAAATAGTATATGTGAGACGCTATAAGAGGATTAGGGTATCGTATAAGGTAAACATTTAAATGACTATCGGTACAATAATTTTACCGAATAGATCACTATGGCTCAAATTGCATTTAAAAGTTTAGATATCTTTACCGCGAACAGCAAGCTTCACTGATGTGTATGTGCCTACTTGTGTGTACAAATATACCGATAGAAGCACCATTTTGATGTACTAACAATAGTTGTCCGACGGCATAATCGAAAGGAAAACTACAGGTTTTGCTTTCACGCAATTCAACCCGAGAAATGCATTAAGTAAAACTCTAAAACTGCGACAGTCCCACGGAATTATAACTTTTCGGGCAGGTAAGCTTGGATTTGAGTTGAATATGATAACAAATGTTGAATATTAAAATAATCATAACATACAGAAAAGTACCTTAGTTTGAGTTAGTCTTGTCCAGTGAAACTGGGACCAGAGAAAATCATAATATCATATCAAAGCATGTTTGCTGTTATTAAACAAATTATTAAAAATCAACATTCTCCCAAAATATTTTACAATATATAAATCCAATCAGTAAACAAACGAACATTCTACTTTAGCAGTTAATTTATCAAATTATGTCATTAGAAGTGAATTTATGGTTGAAGCTTGCATTGATTTGCTAAAAATCAGCCATAGTAACTGTTTTAAAAATGAATGAAAGGCTTTTTATATCGCTACATTTACTGGCATATTATAAACTTACATTTTCTCAACGTGTCAAAGTTGTTATGTTTCAAAATATCTAATTCGAATGCTAACAGTCAATTTAACATGATATACCATACTACGTCTGTAAAGGTAATACACGGGCACATGTATAATCGTCTGTGCTTTTGGATACTTTATAATTATCCAATATACATAACTTTAGATGTTAAAAATGTGCATTACTTCTTTCTGCATCATTTGAGGAAATATTCATTGATTCTAGAATTTTAACATATTTCTCTCCGTAATATAACAATAGTTTTTTGGATAATTAGCTTATAGAGATAAATTGATAAATGCATATAATGTGTCTTTAAGTTTATTGTTTTTACAGATTTCTTAGCTATATTTCTGCATTTAAAAACATACCTTTCAAAATATTGCATGTCATACATTTGATATAAGTTTCTATAGCACAATGTATGTGATTACATTCACCTATGTAAACTACATTTCACTAACATATAAGGTACATATACATTTATAGCATTAATTGTCATGTTTTAATTGTGTTGTAACCTTACAACAAATAACTTGTATTTTGAGTTGTATATACGGCATTTTTTGTTTCTTGTTATATCTTTTGAAATATTACTGCACTGTATATTGCATGTACGTTCGTTTTTCCGTACAAAAAAAAGCAAAAAGTCAATTTTACCGGTAGTACATTTTTCTTTGTAATGTAAGGGCTTCAAGTATTTTGACACCAAAAGTGCTGATAGGGCTTTAACTCTATGACATGTTCAGACTTATTTTTACCGTTAAAAACAGGTGACACACGAATAGTACTTCATAAGAAAAATGCATTCACAATATTACACATTTATGACACAATTCGGGTAACATATAGTCATAAATGTACGAGGGGAAAACAACTTCTTTTATAATCGATTTCAGACACAATTTTGAGGGAAATTTTTTTTACAAATATTGAATACACTGTTTTCTTCTTGCATTCAAATGTGCATATTAGATAGTCGCTATAGCAACGCCATGTCCTCCTGAGCGGGGTAAGAATCGCATATATCATTCGCAGCTGCCCCACCCACGTCTGCTTGATGTTGCTTTAGTAATTGAAGAACGTACATGTACGTTACTAACTTTATAATAAAAGAACCACTATAGTAGTTTGCATTGTTATATTTTAATATAAACAGTTTGTCATATAATGTTGTATACGAAAGAAACTTTCATTATTACAGTGTGTATGTTACTGTTACTGCTAGAACTGTTACGTTTGCTCCTTTTGGTGTAGCAAATTTAGAATGTTCTTGAAACTCCGTTATTGAGTCTTGCTAGAAGAACATTACCTTTGTTAATTTGTTTTCAGTGTATTTGTAGATGACTTATATAAAATTAAGTATGTACTTAATTTTGGATTTTATTGCCACTTTATGTTTTGTACAGCGATGTATTTCTTAATAATGTTATTTCCGTTAATGCATGAACTTAGTGCTTGTTTTCCTGTCAAAATTTGTACTTAGAGAGACTTTATATCAAGCAAAAAGCATTTTGTTATTTCAACAGATACTTCTTGCGATATTTCCTCTAACAATACTCGTCCAGTTTTCACCAAGCTTTACAAGAATCTATCGTGAACCTCTTCCAAAATTGTTCAAATAATCATTTCAATGAAGAACTATGGTCATCATTGCAACAACATGTAATAAGAAAAGTTGAAAATAGTCTTGCCCAAAACCCTACAGTTCACAGGTTAGATATTTGGCACGTATCATTGTGTCTTCTATGACATTTGATAACATCATACTCCTGGGAACAAACTTGGCTGTGTTCATTTCGACATGGATTTAGAAGAAGAGGTTTTAATCAGAAACTTAAGAAAAGATATGCCTCGGATCCTAAATATGATTTTTTCTAGTCAAGTTTAATCGATCAGCGACTGTTATGCTCGGGAGTTAAGGGAAAATCGGATAGTAAATACTAGTAAACCAGTCAGATTAAAACTTTAACCGGCATTCAGCCAATCCACTAATTCAGCTAATGAATTTGGGGACACGTTTAATGGCCACGTGGCCTTGAGGGAAATACAGAAGAACCCTGTTGACATGTTCTGTAGATAAACAGAAACACATATTATAAAGTAGAATGCTGTGAAAAGAGATTTACTTGAAACATTGTAACTATACAAGAATCTTTTACTGAATAAAAGAAGGATACATGTACCGGCTGAATGTACTGAAAAATAGAAAGCCCGAACAGACAGCTTAGATTACAGTATGAGGGAAATATATGACACGGCTCAAAAATTCACACTACCAGAAAGATCAAAGAGAACAATATTAAATCTTTCTAAATGTTCGTTGCCTTATTTTGATAACGTACGATAGCAAATGAATAATTTATAAAGCTAATACAAAATAAAAAGGTCAAGGTATCTTCAAACCGAACCAATATTTCGGCTGTGACATAACGCACAAAGAATGAGAGATGAAAAGGGAATGATGAATGAATGAATTAAAAGATGGTGGAGGGTTCTTTTGGAATATAATTATAATATATACACTATAATATACTAGATCTATAGCACGATACGAGTAAATGAGATATATCTGTCTTAGAATAAAACAGATATATTTTAAAAATTATGAATATAATATTAACAAACGTAATTTTATGTATATTTGAGGAAAAAAATAAACAAAACTACAAAAATGGAGAGTGAAAGAAATCGAACGATCAGAGGATCGTAACTGTATAACAGAAAGCCCGAACAGAAAGTTCAAATTACAGTATGACGAATTTTTACGACACATCTCAAAATTTCACACTAACAGAAAGAACAAAGAGAATTATACTGAAGTTTTCAAAATTTTTGCTACCTAATTTTGACAACATACGATAGCAAATGAATAATTTATAAAGCTAGCACAAAATAAAAAGGCCTAGGTATCTTCAAACCGAACCAATGTTTCGGCTGTGACACAACGCTCAACGAATAAGAGATGAACAGAGAATGATGAATGAATGAAGTGAAAGATGGTGGAGGGTGTCATTGACATGTGCATGGACTTTTACGCAGATGAGCGATATATAGGACCATCATGGTCAATTTGTTTTTTCAACTATTTGATGTCATGTGTGTATGTGAACAATTATGTAGATGCATGCTTCAGTTGATAATAAACATTATATCCTTTAATGTGTATTACAGTTTCATTTATTACATCAATATGTTTAATCCAACCATGGCAAGTAGAACAACTCAACAAAAAAGTACAGGTATTACTTCAAACGACTTTGCAGTTGAAATTCAGGATTCATTTAAAAGAAAAGTCTCTGTTTCAAGCGCAATGCCAGATTAAATGACTGGTCTTTCTGTCGATTTTCAAGTTAAATGCACGGATCGAAAGAACGGCCCCACTTTAACCAAAACTGTCCAATTACATTTTTGGACAAGATACACAGTCTCTCATTCAAACGACTTTCCATCTCAGTTGACTTCTTGGAATAAAACAGCTGTAAGCATTTTATGGATAAAAATAACGGTGCCTCTTTCAAACTACTAACGTGTCTTATTTTACGGATTAATTGTCTTGTCCATATTTCAAATTGCATGATTCGTTTTCTGCACAGAAGATGAATTAACCTTGTTACTTGATGTTTCCAAAAGGAACAACACCTTTTAAAAATACCTGTTAAAAACAATAATACAGTGTCTGCCTCTGTGGTCGAGTGTTCGAGTCGCTGACTTGAAATCACTGTAAGCTCTCATAAATTGAGGTTCGAGCCCTGCTACCGACCATGTCTCTTTATGTGAAACAGTTGACAGTTGCTTACGACCGATAGGAGTCTCGTACTGGTTCTTTCCAGGAGCGATGGTTAGGTAAACTCCCCGCTTGTTAAAATGAACAAAATACCGTTGAAACAGACGTTAAACTCCTCAATCAACACCAGTACAGAATAAAGTAATAGATTAAGTGATTGAGCTATATCCAAATTTTACTACATCTTTATTTAAATTTAAAATGGACTTCACATACTCTAGATATAAGGAAGTAACATGAAATGATCCAAGGTGTTAGCTATAAACGGAGTTGACTGTACAACTATAGATGATTCAGCAAACAGAGGGGTATGACATATTTGGAAGTCACTCTGGCGAAAAACTGATAAAGAACGTCTACGGAAAAACTATGTAAAGGGGGACTAATGTATGCTAAAAAGCAGTTACTGTTAGCGCCCCCTTTTTCAAGATTTCATTAATTATATTAACCGTGATATAAACATAATGACCCTTCGGTATTAGTTTAGTTTATACTAATTTATTTTAGCTCAATTATGTAGAAAGCTTGTAGCTTTCGAGTGACTCTCGAGTCCGCTTCCTGGAAAAAAAGTACTGGTGTCATATGAGGACGTACGGTCGTGACCCCAGTGGGTATTGCTTATATACACTCTAATTATATAATTATAAATACTACATGATATCTTACTCGAATAATTGAAAGTAAATGGCAGCATTTGAAAGTAAACAATAAAAGATTGACATTCAATACAGTCAAACTTATGGACAAATGTCTATCTCTGGAAGGAGCTGAACGGTCTCCGTTGGCAGGTGGTATTTCTTCACATGTGTCTTCACAATATCTGAACAGTGCATGTTTTTTCTCCCTGTTGGTCTTTATTCTCAGTATTGTCTTTACTCGGAGGTGGTCTTTAACACGGGTTTTACTATATATACATTTTGATGTTCCTTACCATCTTTCATAAAAATATATAACATTTGCACTTATAATTGTTGAATTTTTACCTTTTTCTAACGATCGCCCCAAAGCCCGCAGCGGGTTCGAATCCCACAGAAAACATCGAACTCTTATAATGCTATGAAACTACCTTGAGGAAGATGATGTGCTATTGCGTATTTGTTTCGTCCTGCTGAAATAGTACTCGTTATCATTCATTTGTTGAAAATAGATGGCTTGTACACAAGATACAAAATACAACATACATCGCACAGTTGTTCACATACTATCATACTTTTAAATATTATTCGGATTGACGGTAAAATCGCACTGCCCCTTTCGGCTTCAGATGTGCTCAGAAAGAATCCTTATTTCAACGACACCAATACTTTGCTGGAGTCCCCACTTCGGTTGCTACTATACTCTTCCGGAGTCCATATTTCGGTTGTTACTATAATTTGCCGGAGTCCATGCTTCGGTAGGTACTATACAGTGCCAGAGTTCATGCTTTGGTTTGTTCTATACAGTGCCGGAGTCCATACTTCGGTTGTAATTATACATTGCCGGAATCCATACTTTGGTTGTTACTACATTTTGTATACATTGCCGGAGTCCATACTTCGGTTGTTACTATACTGTGCCACTTCGGTAGGTACTATACAGTGCCAGAGTCCATGCTTTGGTTTGTACTATACAGTGCCGGAGTCCATACTTTGGTTGGTTCTATACATTGCCGGGGTCCATGCTTCGGTTGGTACTATACATTGCCGGAGTCCATACTTCGGTTGGTACTATACATTGCCGGGGTCCATACTTCGGTTGTATCTATACATTGCCGAAGTCCAGACTCCGGTTGGTATTTTACAGTGCCGGAGTCCATACTTTGGCTGTTTCTATACATTGCCGGAATCCATACTTCGGTTGGTATTTTACTTTGCTGGAGTCCATACTTCGGTTGCTGCTATGTTTTGCCATAGTCCATAATTCGGTTGCTACTATAATTGAGTCTACATGACATTGTATACTTTCCCGGAGTCCTTACGTTGCCAGAGTCCGTACTTTGCCGAAAAAAATATAAACCAGCATGGAGAAACAATAAACCATTTTACTAGAAATATTTGTGATTAAAAACTACATATAAATAAAGACCATCTTACTCTCCTTCAACTGGTGATATTTATAATTGTACACGGGTTTGACTGTACACATTTCGGAGTGTATACTTGTCTCAATACCCAAACACCACGCGTCTTCACGACTGAGACGGGGTAAAAGTAACGCTCTAGTAGTTAATGTATATTGTCACTGGATAATATTGTATGCGTTGGTATTCGAATCTTGAAAAATGTTATTACACAAAGGCAAAAATAGAATTCCTACATTGTACATAGGGTATCAAGCCCGACGATAGTTTGGTCCATGAAGCATCCCTTGTCATCACTCTTACCATTTAATAATACATAATCGAACAATTAAAATTTTGTATTTCACCGTTAAAAAATACGTAATAGATTACAGATAATAATAGATACATGTAATAAATAGAAGGTAATATTACGTCTTTCTTGTTTATTTTCTTCCAACTATTGATTTTCACTAACAGTTTCATACCAATCTTTAATACTACGTTGGTACCGAAAACCTTACTATTAACTGTTGTTGTCTTTATTAACGAATGATTTGAAAATTGCGGTTTTTTTCTCTTCCATTTAATCAAACATACAAATGTAATTAAAAAGAACAGTTTGGTTTGTCAATTTTCCACTTGTTAAAACTGAATGCTCTTGCATTTTAATAGGCATTAGAAAAGAGTAGGGCGAATCTCGCTTTTATCAGAGTCTTCATGTACTTTTCCTAATTCGTCCTTTGGAATAAATGAGCATGGATAAGGAGATATCGACATGCAAGTGTATGCTTACACAGAGAAAACAAGTTAAAATAATGATCATACGTCGATTGATGGGTTCTAGAACTTCATTTGGTGAGTTGTTTAAAACCTTTACTTCCCAACTATGCGAACTGCGTGACTTGTATGAGAGTGACGTCACATAACTCCGGTACCTGATAGACTTGACGGATATTTTGAATCCTAAACATCATTTTAAACTTAATCCTTCTTACACTTGTAATATCGTTTCCACAGTATCGGACTTTTATTTTTGTACCAAACCTTTATACATGTACATGTGGTGTAAAATGGTAGACGCAGATTCGTTCTCATCAGGCTTTGTAATAGTACCGGTACAGATATTGTTTCGTTCCAAGCCACGTGCATATTGCATGTACTTTGTACAATGTATACTCTATATTTCCGTTAAGACTTGAAGTTATTGAAGTTATACTAAGTGCGCATTAACGTTTTTCCGAAGGCAACAGATCTATTTCCTGCAAGCAAGATGTTGGCAATTTTCATGTGATCTAGGTCGAGTTCACATGTTCATCACTACATACCTATTTGGCCGTCGGATATACAAACACTATATTTCACATAAATTATTTGTTATGTAAATAAATGTATAATTTCCATTTCATTCGAACCTCTCTATGTTACATGATTAATAATTTCGGCACTAATGTTCTGGCTATTTTTAGATTATACATTGTTGGTGCGATGGCAAGACGGTTTAGACCCATTTCACAGATTTTATTCCAAAACATTATAAAAATCACATTATTTATTTTCAATGTTTATTTTGACTCGTATTTTGTCAGTATCGATGATTTTTTAAAGTAACAATTATCTCCAAAAGGACAATTGTTTTCAGAGATTGGCGTGTCTAATCTTTATCCTTAATATCTACAGAATTGTTTGAACAATCATTGTGATCATCTAAAATAAATTCTGGGGTAAGGCAACATCTAAAACAGTATGTATGATGACTTAAAATTACGCATTGCATGTTCAAAAATAGATAATCACGCCAATAATACCATAACACTAACTCTGTATTCCCTTCTGCTGACGAATTTTGACAGATCAATAGAGGTTTGTTTATCTGTATAATTGAAAGCGTCCAGGAGCTAAAGACTAAAGTTTAGTGACATCATTACAAAAATAAATATAACGGGGTATTGAACTACTTTTGCAGTAATTCTCTTGAGTTTATGTTTTATGAACACTTTTGTTATTTTTGCGAAATAAAGAAATAAAACATGCAAAACGATAGCCCCTTTGTAAACTTTTAATTGTTAATTCATTTCATTCACAATGCACTGGTCATGGCGCTGCCCAGTTGTCAGCTTCCGGAAGTAAGACACTTTTCACAAGTTGATGGTACATGTATATGTAGAAAAATGTTGGAAAAATAGGATTTTGAACTTGTTACTTACTGACATGCTTTAAACATGTTAAACGCATAATCTATATAACAGAACAGATTTCCAACTATTATGACATTTTCAAACGAACAAGGTATGTGTGCTTTAGTTTAACTTGAGAACAATGAGTCTACAGCACATGCTGCAAGTGTGTTCGACGGCCACGAACATTATATTCGATATCGGCGTCAGTATCATGAACATTGAAAATTTGTAAATAAATTTTAAAATGATTAAATTCTGGTGTTTTTACGGTTTGGAATAAAATCATACGATTTCAGCGTTCGTGTAATATTGATTATACCGAGTAATTGTGTCCTACACTTAAGTAGAGCCTACATTTAAGCGAAACAAATGTTTGTATTTGATTTTAAAAAGATTTTCGATACATTTTTAACGCTTAGTAATCACCAAACGTGAAATTTGTTATTGGTTAAACAGACGTCGTATACGTCAGATACTTGTAAAAGTGTCATCTTACAGACATACGAAGCATACTTTAAACACAAGCGCAAACATTTATTTCGTCAGATTCGACTCGGGGGCAAATTGGTTGCGCTTGTGTATCAAGTATACTTATAACGGGTGTAAGAAGAAACTTTAAGAACAAAACTCGTACTGTATCTGTAACTTACATGTATAATCCTGTCAAGAGCGAAATCACGCTTATTAAAATTATATTAGGTAAAGCGTGTTTTTAACCTGTAAATGACCAAGATATATGACCTTTAGTGACCTTGACTAGTACATCATAGCAGAGTTCTATATTTTTTTTAATTACCGCACTCGTTAAAATCAACATCTATTGATACTCACTAGCTATACTCAATAGCAAGAGTAATATAAACAATTACCTCATGAAATCACGACTATCCTTGACGCCATCTTGGATTCCATAGAAACTGACATGGTGTCAGCTGTTATCTGTCATTAAAAACTAAAATTATCCTTCTGCACAATTTTATCAAGAAATAATTTTGTCCGTCGAGCACTGTTTATAAACAATAGAAGTATAAATATGTGTATAAAATCGTATTTCATCTCCGTGACACAGACACGTTTGATAGGCATTTTATATGTACATGTATATGTATAGTACCACACTTCCACCTTCAAATCCCAATCTAACACACGGTCCCACCACCTCTCTTGAAATATCTGGCGTAACGTCAAGTGACAAGAAATGGCTACTTTGTACATTAGGTCGTAGCATAGCATCTCATAAAATGTACTACATACATTATAGGTGTGACGATTCTATTTTTGAGAGAGACATTTGTATATTACATTTAACGAAACTTCTAACGCCCCTTAGCTCAAAATCAAGTATATGTTGTTTCATCCGTTGTATACCTCAAAACCTTCTACAAATGTATTTGAAGTAAAGACCAATAATGCTATGTAATAATTTTGTCAATTTTTAATTCTGTTCACCGACTTTCCTGATGGGTGAACAATATGCCCTAGGTTGCACGACTCAAAATGACACTAGTGTTCGTAATAAGACGACCAGTCAATATCTTCAATTGTTCAACATTAAATGACCCGAATGTTAGATCAAAAAACGGCGAAGTCGAAAAGTATTTTAGAAAACGACGCGCAACTGCAAGATGTGGTTACAGTTACCTTTCGCTTATTTACGCTAACAAAATGTTCTAATTTTCATTTTTCCAAGTGGTTGTTTTCAATTTACTGCCACAGGTGGTTAATCTCTATCTTATATTTATATATTTTGATATGAATTGACTTATCAATTTTCCTTTTGGCTTACTGTCCGTTCATCTGTGCGATAACTTTATTTGTAGCATAAATTAAACTTTCTTAGAATTATGCCCATACTTTTGTAACACGGTTTTGTACATCCTCAAGAGATACTTTAAAAAGTATCATAATACCGTACAATTTCGAATAAGTGACGTTTAAGTCGCAAGATGCGTTATTCCACCATACCGTGTGTCAAAATGCATTGGTTTATTTAGGCTTATAATATTGAAATACTTTGAATATCGTCTTGTACAAAACCACTAGGCATAGAGGTTGGATATTTTACCACATAAAGTTTGGGGTATATAGGAGTAAGCTTTTCGGTCGGATGATTGGTCGGTCTGTTGCTTTCGTGTCCATTTCATATCCCCTAATCCCTTCGAGGAGTTCCATGAAACTTCAGTCAAACGTTCATTGTATCAGGAAAACGTGCAATACCAATGTCCCAATCCTGTCACCCAAAGCCAATATCACATAAAGGTTTTTTGTGCTGTTCGCTCCATGTCTCTTGAACCTCTTGATAACCTTTCTTTAAACTTGGGTCAAGCGTTGGTATGCAAATGGTGAAACATTAACCTAAGATCTGATGTCTAGACTGTATTTTTATACACATGTTTTTGTTAAAAATATTTGCCATGATTATGATACAGCAGGTTTCTCGCATCTCCAAGTACTTTATGACAAAGATCAAGTTAACACTTAGTAGAATTATCATCTCTACAGCACACTGTGTTGTTTATTTATGTATATGTCGTTAGGTCGGCTCTAAAATGTTTCCAGCTTCACGCGGTAATCGAATTCTTTATCATGTTCTGAGGAAGCCGAAATTGGGGATTTATTGTTGAAATGTTCGTCCTAATTGTCGCGAGTTTATACATCGCCACTCTCCATGATTTGCCGAAGTCCATACTCCACCGGATTTCGTACATTGTCGGAACCCGTACTTTACCAGAATCTCTTTTCTTAATTTCTTAATTGCTTTATAGTATGCTACATTCCGATGTTGTTAGGCCAAAGCAAATACGCCCAGTCATGCGCAATCGGAAATTGAGTTTACAAGACGAAACATGGTAAATCAGTCCAGGGGTTAAATCGATGTCAAAGTTGCCTTGAATATATTATTATAAAACGAAATTGATTACAATATTCAAACCATAGAAACCATTTAATATGTCTTTTGAAGAAACCGAAAAAGAAAAAACGTAACGAAATATTTGGGAATATTTGTATTTACATCGGTTTCCCTGCCCCGCCTTATCCGACTCTATATATTATAACAAAACAAAACTGTTTCCCTATAGAAATGCGTTTCGAAATTCTTTTTATGGTTTTTTATGGACGTCAATCTATTTTATATGCATTCTTCTATTGACAAACTTATTGATTTTTGATACAACAGTAAACTATGCTCACGTTCATATTAGGGTAGTTTATAACGATCAGTTGCCAAATATACTCCTCAAAATAAGTTAAATACCACGTCATTTGTATGAATCATTTGAAACAAAAGTTATTACATGCTAGTCCGATGTTATTTGTAAATGATAATGCATACATATTATTATATTATGATATCAGGAGAAGCATATGCATGCATCGGATTTATCAACTAACATTGATTGCGTAGCTCAACAAGCCGTTTAGGCTAATGTGCATAGCGCAGCGGCCTACAAACTTAAAACATTCCTTAGTTTAAGTGTCAAGTCAATATAGCTGATGTCTTCATGCGTTGTCTCTCTTGTGTGTTTAGAAAAAGCGATCATTTTTATGCGTTTAAAGAGAATTAGATTGGAACTGCAGTACTTAATCACAGTTAGTAATATCATTTGGAATATTTGGATTGCATAATTGTATTCAATGACAGTCAGCGACTTCCAAGTGTATCTATGACAGGCTGTTTTGATCGCAATAGTCACATGCCTGAGCAGTGGCGGACCCTTATTTACAATAGAAGCCTGGTATTTTTCATCGAATATTCCCAACAGCAAACATCGGCCACGGTTTTAAATGGAGTGTGTTCAGAAGCATTTCTGAAAGACCTATCAACCGACATTTATTTTTTATTTGTGCCAGTAAACTTCAGACATTGCAGTGAAATTTCAAAACAGCCTTACCTCATCCACCAAGTCAATTTAATGCCCCTTTCGACACCTTGTTTTGACATCTTGTTCCAAGCATGTGTAGTTGCTATATAATGCAAAATTGGTATGAATGTGTACAAATGAAGGAACTAAACTTAAAGACTTAACTGTCAAAGATGTATGTAGTGTCAGAAAAGTTATTTGAGCTTAATTGTGTCGCCCTTCAAGAATATTGCGGATTATGACTCAAAATCGTTATAATGAGCAATGTTATGAACTTCAAGCCCTTATATGAATGATGGTTTCGTGCTGATTTCCAAACTTAGGGGTAAAGAAATAAAATACATATAACTTCATTAATATTCTATATTTTACAGGTGACCTTTTAAGAATAACAAACATAGTTTTTCAATACACACACAATTTAACTGTATTACTAAACTTTAATGGAAAGCCTAAACACCAATGGACATTGAATAAAGTGTTAGAAAAACCAATGAATAAAGAGTTTCTGAAAGGATTTTCAATAGAAGATATAATCGTTTCTATCAACATTTGTTAAAGAAACCAGAGGTCTACTTAAGACAAGTAAAACCAAATGAATAGGTGACCATGTTAGCAATGAGGGATTGGAGATGAAGACGGCTGTTTTAGCGAAAGCATACGTTTTAAAAAAAGTTATAAAGGTTTTCTGTCTACATTTGTTGAGAGCTCTGCTAAAGCCCATTCTTCTTATAAAAGTATAACCATTATGTCAGTATGTACGCAATGACGGTTAGACAACAAGTCGGTTGTTTAAGAGACAATTTGATCAACGACGTAACGAGTAGAAGACAAACACGCATTCATTTTTTGTTCGATATTAACAAGTCAACGAGAGACGTGGATCTATACAGCAAGGTAGGTTAGACTGTATTTTGGTATTATCCATCCACTGTATGTTGGCTGTGTGTCGCAGTGAGGAAACCTTTCAGGGTTTGAATGTGCATCGGTGATCGTGGGTTCAAATCTGAGACGATTTTATTGTTTTTTATGCTGTAAGTCATTATGTAATTTAAAACATATTCTATCACAAATGTATTTCTCTAAAACATTTACTTTCTCGCTAGAATTTCCAATCAAAATCAATTAAAACAATTTTTTAGTGTTGTTGGACGAGTTTAACGTCCGTTTCAACAAATTTAATTTTTCAACAGTATGATACTGTAACGTTATTTTACATTTAATTCTTTAATGAACATGTTTCTGTAAGGAAATAGTGCTCTCCAGTTAAGACACAATTATAATAATAATCATTATTATTATTGGTATTGTTATCATTATTATTTGCAAGTTCTGCGATTGATAGCATTGAATGTTCTCATCTTGTAGATGCATAATAGTACTCTCACGGGTTGTTCGTATTTCATTCGTTTTAATTATTAGATTTTCCAATTCGTTTAATAGCAACGCGACGTAAAATGTCAATAGTGTAAAATCAACGTTTGACATGCATCATTGGTTCAAATATGCCCCTATTATAATTTCAAAACCACTACATGCTACATTATGTAGCTCTCTATCTATCAAATATGCATACATATCATTTTAGATGTTTTTGCTGTCATTATTTCCAACGCTAAATACTAAACATCCGCCAATTTTTCACCCACACTTGTGAACCCCTAACTCACTTTAAGTTTATTTTTTTAAAGAGGCTAACAGAACGAGATTCTACCAATTAATGTATCACAGTTTGATAAAGCGTAGATTCTTCGCGCATTTTTTTCCACAAAAGTGCAATAAGTAACGTTCGTACATCCAAAATAATGATTACGTCGCCTGTCTTCAATGAGCGCATGTTGGTGCCATACGTGAATTGTAAATTCCGCTTTGACATAGATGAACGCTGAAACAGCCATCTTTGGATACGCAAAGATTACTAGTATGGAACAAATAAAAACAGAGAGTGATACCCATAATTAACATAACTATATTGAAGCGTCTTGGTAATACTTGTGCGCCGTTGTACATGTACCGGAAGCAGACGACAATGGAGCGCAGAAGAGAAGGTCACTTAAAACGTTTGGAGAAATTGGGAAAACACTATTTTCGCGGAGCAGAAGGTAATATCGGGGCAAGCGGTGATAATCAGGGGAGCAGCTGTGATGGTCAATGCAATAGAGAAAAATGTTAGTTTATCTTCGAAATGTAACTTAGATTTATGAAAATTAAGCAAACACGTGCGTCTCGGACGCACTCAACGTACGTTCTATCAACATGTATTAATTAAGCCTATGGTGACAAACATTTACACAATATAACATGTAATAAAGCATATTATACACAGGCCAGGGCAAGAATTAAGCTTACACTTGAATTTTGAAAGCAGTTCGGCTTAAGAATCCATTGTTGTCAGTGAGCAAATAACAAAACATTTTCAATCAAAGAAATATCTATATGATATAAATATGTTTGGTAGTTCTTACTCTGTATACATATAACTTTTCAGAACGATATTGACTGTAGTTACATGTATGTTTGTTTGCTTGGGGCTAAAAGTCCGTTTTCAACTGTATTGCAGTTGTTTACAGGCGGGCAGTCTACTTGTCTGGCATAATATACACGATTTTGGTCCTTTTCATCTCAAAACACATACGCGATACTTTAATTGACCTTCAAAGTTACGTGAATATAATTTTATTTTACTGTATATTTGCTTAACTGAACATTGAACGCTGTGCGTAATAACGACTACAGTCCGCACGACGTTATTATTCCATAATCATTATTCGTGATGTCGGAACTTTACTTATTGCAATATTTTGTGAAAAATAATGCGCAAAGACCCCCCCGCCTTTTTATGTTATTTGTTGGGATCTACGCAGACTCCACATGCGAGTCATTAGTTGATTGGATGTCGTTCTGTTCCGTTGATCAAAAGTAACATTAAAGTGAGTCGGGAACATAATTATCGGTGAAAAAAATGGGCGGATTTCAGTATTAAACGTTTCGCGTTGGAAATAATAACGGCTAAAGCATACAAAATATATATTATTGTGCGTATTCCGCCGATAAAGAGCTAGCATATAGTACATTTCAAATTACAATAGGGGCATATTTGAACCAATTATGCGTGTAAAACGTTATTTTGACAACATTGACTTTCAGTGTTGCGTTGCTAGGAAACAAGGTAAAATTATAAAAATTAAAACGACTAAAATACGACATGTTTGAATACCATTATGCAAAAGTGCATAACAATTTGAGAAAACTCGTTTTTTACGTCTGACGTCGGAGCAAAGTCGCATATAACCTTTACTGTTAGCACGATTTTATCAGAGGGCATTATTTACGTATTTTAAAAGTGGAACTCTTTGTTTTGTAGTTCTACAACAGAGACGAATAACCCACTTTTCGTTAATAGCTTTCGCGGTAGATTTAACGTCATATTGATACAACTGAATATTCAAACTTCAATAATATGATATAAGCGTTAGGCCAAATGATATATCAATTACCGTTGTAAACGCTTTATTTATTATTGATTTTTTTACTAATGATTAGCGACACATTGTATGTGACTCTGAATGAAATGTTGCTGTTTCCACTTTTAATTACTATTTCTATATAGTAGACAAGAAAACATTTTCCAGATCAATTTTGTTGACAGACAGACGAAGCGCATATAAAAAGGAACTTCAGCACCATTTGCTCTGACATTGAACCACCATGCACGAGGTCATCGACAAGTACAACCACTGGTGTAAGATGACTTAATGACGTCAGAACGATCCATTTTTATAAATGAATGCGTATAGTCTTACATTTCTACAAGAACATAGCGCGTAAATATAGGTCATTATTTTCATTATATTTCTGCTACTATTAGTAGAATATGGTATTACACTATTACAAATGTAGTAGAATATATTATTAGTATAATAAAGTATGCAAGTCTTAGAGCCAGATACACCCATTTGCACGTGCAACCAGTGAAAGATTCTTATAGTATTCGAAGACTCCAACCTAGGCACACTTGATAAATTGCATGCTAAAACGGTAACCACGCAAACTAGAAACAGTGTTTTGTGAGCTCAAAGTAACATACTTGTCACTGGTAAACGAACCAGAAGGGTGCTTTAGCAAGCATAGGGATGACTTCATTGGAAAAAGTACTTGTACATTCGAACCGAAGGAAGATGACTTAATTGGGAAAAAGTACGGTTGGGTGGTTTTTCATTAACTGAGATTACATAGTTTATGTTAGGCATTCTTTCGGCACAACAAATACACGGCTTAAAACAAATATGCACTGTATATGTATCGACGGAGTTTCAGTCAGACGTGACAATAAATCCGTCTGAAAGCACTGTATGCAATGTCACTTAACATTCACGATAACATTTACCGACGTCAACGACGCCATGAGACATGACGTTTATTCATAATTTGCAGTCTCACAACTTGTCGAAGTAGCATCTATGACAGATGACAATAAACCCACTGGTGAAATATGTTGTTAATTATAATTTTAAAATTGCATAATAAATAACAAACGAAATTGTTAACAGTTTTTTTCTAACTGTTACAATTGTCATTTAGTCATATTTTTATACATATGACTATATTTAGTGATGACCTTTACCTTTCGCATCTTCAACGCTTTTGTAAGTACGTTGTGTACGGACCATACACTTACATCGGTCATCTTCGATAACTGCGAAAACGAGGACGGCGGTAAAATTCTTATTGCATTTTTTAATTGACGTCTAGTGCGCGTCATGAACGTTCGACTTTCTGCCTGGTCTAGAATTATCCGGAATACTTTTTCTATCGTAATGAATGTGTCTATGCTATTTGATGAAAATAGCTCTGCAAACACACGTCACTCAGTGGCTATGTCGTAGCATGTTATGTATCCGTTAGTGTTTTACCAAGATCTTTGCAAAATTTATTGACCGGTCTTGTTTGATGCATTTCTGAGGACGAAATTTTAGCATCAATTTTAATAAAAAAGAAAACGTCGTTTTCGTCTACTACTAACTCTGAAGTCCAAATGATGTCAGACAACTGAAACGCCACGAAATATGTACTCTGATTTGTATACGTTTCTGACAATCAGAAATGAACATATTCAAACGCCTTTATTCATTTTGTTTCTGACAACCTCAAATCCGACGATAGTGCTACATTCTTATTTTTTATGGACCAAAAACTCTTATAAAGCTTTGCCCGGCCTAAAACAAACTTACGTCCTGGCATGCGCAAGCGGAAGTCAATTTATATTGAAGACGATAAAATGGCAGAAGTGAGTCCAGGAGAAAAATAGCTGTTAAAGTAAGTGTCTCCTTAGTGTTCTGCTACATGTGTTGGGGTCAACCAATACTTTGTGAAATAACTATAAATAACTATAAATAAAATCAATAGTTTAAAGCAATTTTAATGACATAGTGACCGTAACAAGGAGGAAGGATGTATTTGAAACCGAAAGTAGATATTTTGTTTCCAGATTTTATTCACGACAGGTTTTTAAACCGTAAATAACATTTACATATAAATTTTCAACTAAACCTAAACAACCAAACCAAATAACGAATTGATAAGATAAGTAACATCTTGATTAATATTTGTTTGTATGACTCACATTAAACGGCTCTATTTATAGTAAAAAAAATGCTGGTTTCCCTATATGAGTAATCGTGTCCTGTATTACGCAATATTTGCTACTGATAAGAGATAAATGCGGCGGGCAGCGGTCGGTAGTCCGTGTTTTCATATTGCTAGTGGTGTTTTTTAACGGCCGTTACTTTTTTTTAAACAAAAGATATTTTAATTTTCTTTATATCACAGGAAAGCTAACGAAATATACTCTTTATTCATTATTTTCGTTTTTTGTTAAGATTTAAAATAATAAATTTGCGAGCGCGTAACTTACACTGTTGTCATTAATGGTTGTAGCAGCAACAAGCCGTTATAAAAAAAGTGTCATTATAAACGATATTTTTTTCAAAAGATATATTTTAATGTGAAAATAAAATTAAATATGTTCATAACTGGCACGACATTCAAATTTTGAATGTAGAATGTAGTATGTCGCGCTGGCACGACATTCAAACTTTGAATGTCAAATATCGTATGTCGTTTGTTGAGCTAACACGTAAATCACTTAATCATTATCGGTATGTTCCTTTTACACGAGTGTTGCATGATTATATTTGTTCACCGTTTAGTGTTAAATCTTGGTAACAAGATAAATATTAATACATGTATTGATGTGTTTTAAACTTGGTCATGAGAGCATAAAAACTCGGTAACTAGGTGAACCATTTAAGTTTTCATTTAAATATTCCCTTAAACATGTCGTTACATTTATGGGTGAGTATGCACTGTTTTTCCTGAAAAGATTTTTTCAGGAATTTTGGGGGGGCTTACAGTATTGTTACATAATTCACGCATTATAATGTAAAATAGCGTAACAGTTCTTAGAGTACAATCATGTACATATATTCTACATCAGTTTGCTTAAACAAGTCATACATCTGTACCTATTTGCGTATTTTCCTAGGCGAAAGTAAGATGTCTGGTCAACAGTTCGCAAATGCAAAGTACAGGAACTGGGTCAAGGCTGCACTTGGGTATAAATATGTGAAAGAAGGCCTGGAACCCTTCTGTGATGATATCGTCAAACAACAGCATGCTGATATAGTCAATAATGTACAGCAGAGAAATAATGTGACGACTTCTAATTGTGGTCAATGCAATTTAAGGACGCTCCAACCAGACCATGTCCAAACTAAATATAAGCAATGTCCACTACGTCAAAAGGAATGCAACTGTCAATATCCAGGTGGAAAGGTTGCTTGTCCGAACAACGTATGTGGTGCAATCTATGATGAGATAATCAATCTGCATGCATCGACTCCGCCAAGTCCATACTGGAAGAACACAGACGTAAAGCTTTGGTGTTCACAGCCATGGGCTATTGCAAAATGTTTCATCAACGCACCAGGGTATTCGCAGAAATCAACAGCTTCAGAAATAGATTGTTCCGGATTACTTCACATACTGATAAACAACAAAGGCCTGTGGAAACATATTTACTGTAATATCACAGGAACAGATGTCTTTTCTAAGGTAAGAAAATATAATACTCTAATTGTGAAAACATGTGTATGTTATTGTTAGGAACACTTTCACATAAATTTACATATTTACATGTTAAAGATATATGTCGTAAAAACAAACTAAAGGAAATACAGATTAATAGTATAGAAGCCCTCGACTTAGAACGATAATTAAAATAAATATTGTATGTGAAATTGAAATCAGACGTTAATGACATTTGTACATACACTCATTGACTAGCTGTCTTTTTAGCTATCACTTAATTCTGAAATTTGTAGGACAATAGTCTAGTGAAAGCTATGAATTTGACAGAAATCTATTTCATTACAATCTCATTTCTCAATTACACATACTCACAATACTTTGACAGTACCGGGAAAAGATAGTAAGCGCTCTGCTTGTCTGTAAATTCTTAATTAATATAATAGTCATGGTGTCATCAAATATTTTTAAGCAGGTTTTTTTTTAAATAAACCTGATTATAACAATGCCGTTTTCCTATGTCGGGCGGGCGGGCGGGCATGTGTCAAACTTTGGTTTCCGCTCAATAACTTAAGTTAGGAGTGACCAATTGCAATGAAACTCGGTATGAAGGTAGCTTACATGGAGACAAAGCAAAAGTAATATGCCTGCTCGGAATTGCATTTTGGTCAAGGTCACTGTTACTAAAAATAGAAAAACGGTTTCCACTCAATAACTCCAGTTAGAAATGTCCAATTGCAGTGATTCTTGTTGTGTATGTAGCATGCGTGTAGAGAAAGCTTGGGATTGCATTTGGGTCACTAGGGTCAAGGTCAAGGTCACTGTTACTAAAAATAGAAAAATAGTTCCCTCTCAATAACTTAAGTTAAGAGCAACCAATTACAATGAAACTCTGTGTGTAGGTAGCTTGTGTGCGAAAGAAGCTTGGGATTACATTCGGATTCACAAGGGTCTATGTCAAGGTCGCTGTTACTAAAAGCATTAAAATTGTTTCCGCTCAATCACTCAAGCTAGGAGTGACCAATTGTAATGAAACTTGGTGTGTAGGTAGCTTTCGTAGAGAGAAAGCTTGGGATTGCCTTTGGGGTCACTAGGGTCAAGGTTAAGGTCACTGTTACTAAAAATAGAAAAATTGTTTCCGCTCAATAACTTGAGTTAGGAGTGACCAATTGCAATGAAACTTAGTGTGAAGGTAGCTTGCATTGAGAAGAAGCTTGGGATTGCATTCGGGGTCACTAGGGTCAAGGTCACTGCTATTAAAGATAGATTAAAAAAAGAATAGTATTTTAATTGTTAAAAGCAAAATGATTTTTAAAAAATGTCGATGGAGGAGGGGGACGGAGGTCCAGGTCACTGTTACTAAATCAATTTTTAAAAAATTGTTAAATTGTTTTAGGTGAAAGATACTTTTTACCGGGGGTTTGGGTTTAAAGTCACTGTTACTAAAAATAGAATTGTTTTCAATTTAAATACAAATTCTGCTTGCTTTACATTTTTAAATGTTTATTTATTCACAATCAGGTCCGTCAACACAGAAACACAATCTTTCATAGTGAAAACATGGAAATAGCGGACGCCGATGTTGTAACTTACATTGATGACATGATTGCTGTTCTACAAGATAGTAAGGAACTCAAACACAGGAATGAATCAAAATCTGCTGTTAAAGAACTGTTGCGGGTATTTTTTTACATTTTAAGCACCACAAGTGAATATTTGCAGGAACATCACTTTTGCCTGTATTTTTATTAGACTATGTTTCTATGTTAACCTTTTTTATAATCATCACTTATCTGATGTGGTACGGTTTCATTCAAAATTAAGATTAATGAACAATATTAATATTTTAGATTCTCTGACATAAAATGTCGAGGAATAAAACAACCAACATACTTAAGAAACATTTTTCTCAAAGCAAATGCATCATGATAATTTTATATTGCTGCCAAGTAACATAAGCAGATTTACTCTACAATATCACCATTTCTCGAATTACTTTATTTTTATACACCCGAAGGGACGTACATATATGATGGGAACCCCTGCGGTAGGAGGCGCTCGGCGTCTACACGTGTTGTCCGCTCTCTAAGTCAAACAGTTCTCTTCTGATCTTCACAAAACTTGCTGAACATGTTTGTAGGCATAATGTGTAGGCCAAGTGCGGTAACCAGCCGAATCGATCGAGGCATTTTTGGATTAAGGCCCTTGAATTATCCAAAATTGACCAACTTGGCATTGTCCGCTATCTTTATTTAAAGTCAAACAGTTTTCATCTGATCTTCACAAAACTTGCTGAACATGTTTGTAGGCATAATGTGTAGGCCAAGTGCGGTAACCAGCCGAATCGATCGAGGCATTTTTGGATTAAGGCCCTTGAATAATCCAAAATTGACCAACTTGGCATTGTCCGCTATATTTATTTAAAGTCAAACAGTTTTCATCTGATCTCCACAAAACTTGCTGAACATGTGTGTGGGCATAATGTCAAGGCTAAGTTCGATCACAAGGCAAATCGACTTTTGGATTATTGCTCTTGAATTGTCAAAAATTTGCCAAAATACCTTTTTCCTCTGCCTACGTCGAACAGTTTTCATCCGATCTGCACCAAACTAGCTGAAAATATGTGTGGGTCTGCAGAAATGTAATGTCTGTGCCAAGTTCGTTAACCAGCAAAATCATCCAAGGCACTTTTCGATTACGGCCCTTGAATTTTTAAAAATGATGAAATTAGGCTTATGCGTTCTATATTTCAAACAGGTTAAATAAACTTGTCCGCTCTATAGTTCAAACAGCTTTTACAAAACCTATGAACTTCCAGATACTGAGTTATGCCTCTCTGACGGGCATATTTTGTGACAGTTTGGCACTCTCGTTTTATTATACGAAACATATAGCATTACACATAATCACAATTGCATCATATACATGCATATCATCGATGACATAGATTTAAATCGTCAAACCTCATGGTTCCTCAAATCATACCATGTTATATGCATGGCATATCATCACGTGGCATGGATTATTTTATCACATCACCATTCACTATAATACTGAACTGTAGATTATCGTTAAAAAACGTGTACTAAATGTTACAAGTCTGTCATGCTTATTACATTGTAAATAGCAGAATGGAAACAACGGAATTCATACATATTTACAGTCATCAATGATGTCAAATTCCTGTTACAATTAGGTTTAAGACTAGTCCTGGTAATAATGTGCATACACAGTAACACTATCTTATATATATGTAAAAAAGTGAGACATAAAATAGTTACAATACATGCAATAAAGATAAGTATAATCTAACACACTTCCCTGTTTAATGTTCAAATAAATAGTTACTTTACATCGCCGCTTACATGATTTATTGTTACAGTCGTTTTCTATTAATAAATCATTTTATGATTTAATACAAACGTGTTAATATGCACACGGATGTTTATCTCATTACATTTTCAAAGATGCTAAAAATTGCAATTTTGTTTCAACGTACTGAAAATAATGAAAAGTAAAAACATGTATCCTTACTTAATTTCAGCTTAAGCAACATGACTTTATCATTACTGCATCACTGGAGGCTGAAGTAAAAGCTGCAAAAACAGCACTGACTGAAATGCATGAAGAACTAGGGCTAAAATTAAAAGATGACATGGAACGGACAGGACTGAATGTTAAATATGAGATAGAACAAAAGTGTTCAGACGTCATGTCAGTGGTTGACCAGAAAGGTTCAGATGTCATGGCAAGGGTGGAGCAAACAGGTTCAGATGCCATTGCAACGGTTGACCAGAAAGGTTCAGATGTCATGGCAAGGGTGAAGCAGACAGGTTCAGTAGCCATTGCAACTGTTGACCAGAAAGGTTCAGAAGTCATGGCAAGGATGGAGCAGACAGGTTCAGATGTCATTGCAACGGTTGACAAGAAAGGTTCAGATGTCATGACAAAGGTGGAGCAGACAGGCAAACGTATGATAAATCAGTTACAGGTACCGATCAAAAATCCATACCTCCGTCCATATCGTCCATTTATTAATCAAAGCAATGAGCAGTAATAAAGGTCTTATTTATAACATGTTTTGAATAGTTCATCGAGCTATTTAATAATATGACAATACGTTTGAAAATGTGTATCTGTATCATGGGTGAGTATATTTCATTTAAGTGAGTTCAGGGCATTTAGTTGCTAGTGTAGAACACCTGATTTACTGCAGCTTTGAATTTTGTTTGGATAGGGACATGAAAGTGAGTATTCAAACAAGAAAATAAGTCATATTGTGAGACAAGAACAGTACCTTTCGTTAAAATCAAGTGTTCGGATAATTAATTCGACGATGTTCATTTAGGATGGGGATTTTGCACTCACATTTGATCACATTAATACCAACTTATTATTTTAAATGCATAGACCCATAAGAACGCGATTTCTTAGACTAGAAATAATAGTTCGTTATGGGAAACTTATTCTATCCGGTTATGTAAAGGAAACAGTACACTTATAAACCAATACCTGCTTTCGTTAAGGATTTTGTATCAAAACTTTTTTTCATAAACAGTTTGCCTCACAAGTAGTGTGAATATTCTGTAAATAAAAACGCCGCAATCCACATTTTGCTTAATGTGTTTCTACGGCATTTCTACGACACTATATTCATGCTAAATCAGCGATCGAACTCTTTCGTTTGAAACGTAGAACAAAACTAAGTTTCTATAATTTTAAAAGATCTATATCGATATACATCCTGAAAAAATATGAAACTTAATGTCCTAACAACGGATTGTAATGAAATGTCATATGTAATTTATATATTGAAAAGCAAAACATGTTATGTTCTTCAAAGTTGCTATGCTAATGGACAACAATCAGGTTGTCCCACCATCAACCCATCACTGAATTTGCCCGAACCTTTATATACTAGAAGAAACAATATGTTTAGGACCTTCATTGTATTTAGTTGTGCTTTTATATCTGCAAAGCTTTATTGTACTTCATTGTTGAATGTGCATGTTATATTTTAGGATACTAGTGACCAGTGGTCGGACTCTAATAAGACAAGTAGATACACTGACCCGAAGAAAGGTATACATAGTTTTTTCATATTTCTTTATTGTAAATCATAATTTTTGAGCTTTTATATTTCAGATTATATATCAATGAAAGGTTCTTCTGTCACTCACTTTTTTTAGTATTTTGTACAGCATTTGAAATGAAATACCTACATGTGGATTTAATTTGTTTTAAATATGCCGTACCATTACTGTAGCACTAACAATGATATTTTGTCTACGGTTAAATACATTTAGAGAAAAATGAAACCTGCTTGCTATATTCTAACAAAAAGTCTCCGCATACATGCATGTACATTTGTATACCCGGTTTGAGTGACATTAGAATTACATCGACTAAAAAATGATGCAAATGTTAAAAAAAGGAAAAGATCAAAGGTCAGTTGAAGTTTTTGTGTGCATTTTAAAATTATATCTGCAATACTATGATGCCGACAATTAAGGCAAGGAGATATTTCAAATCTATAGCGATTCCAATATCTCGGTCGATATAAATGCTAATTATAGTAATACACATGCATGTGGGATACTCTAAATTAGAAAATGTGATTACAAAATCTGTGACCTTTGCAGAAAATTAAAGATATTAATGTTCATTTGATTTTTAAATTACACTACTTGAGTATAGTGCATGACCTTAGCACATGTATATATCTGTATTTTTGATTGCCCGATAAATGTATGCCACTATGCGCACATTTTGGACTTAATCATTCTCGAAAAACTCACAGTATTTTTGAAAAAAAACAAGATCATAATTTCTAAAATTAGTCTGCAACTTCATTTAATACACTAAATGAATACCATATAAGTGTGCGACCATTACATTGCAAGTGGAGCGGTAGACCAAAGGGTTTAAAATAAATCACTAAAGAACACTTTGGCCCTGGATCCTTTAATTTGTAAGATATGTTGTTTCTGCACTATGATCTTCCCTTTGTATAAACACCGGAAGCTGTCTTAAATTAAATTTCGTACGCGAAAATTAGCTCGGCTAAATTAAAGCATTATAACGAGTTTATAGAAAAGTATCTACAAATATTACATGTTAAGCCATTTTAGAAAATGAGACATGGCAAGACATTACTTGTGATCTCTTCACGTATTTTTCAAATGCCGTCTGTGCAACGATATCGGATAATAAATTTATCAATTCATAAAAGATACATAGTATAGACTTTTTAAATAAGAAAGTCACAGACCCAAACTGAGAATTCACGGAACATTTTACTTGCTTTAATTTTACCAGTACTCTAAGGTTCTGTATCAACTATTTCCAGTGTATAGTCCGAGTACATTGTATCTAGAAGAACCCATACTAGAAACATTATGCTGTGCCAACGACTAAATAATAAAATTCCAGACCGAGATTCGAACCACATACTCAGTAAAGTTTATTTCTAATTATTGTAATGCAGCAATTATTATATCAACCATTTATGTTCGAAGTAAAGATCCTAATTGCAAATGTGTTACCGTTATTTATTGACTAGTATACATTTTGTATCAGAATTTCAAACCAAGTTGGTGAAGCTATACAATAAAGAAGTCATCAATATATCTCCATTACCATTGCTTCCGGGTGAAAATTGCACTGACATCGTAGATATATATGTACCGCCACTAATGACAACAGAAAGATGGGAGGAGATTGAGTCAATAGAATCAACAGACCAATCACAGCCACTAATGACAACAGAAAGATGGGAGGAGACACAGTCAATCGAATCAACAGACCAATCACAGCCACTAATGACAACAGAAAGATGGGAGGAGACACAGTCAATCGAATCAACAGACCAATCACAGCCACTAATGACAACAGAAAGATGGGAGGAGACACAGTCAAAAGAATCAACAAACCGATCAGAAGTACTTAAAAGGGAAGTCCAAGTGTCTGTGCATGATATATTTAAAGAAGAAGGAAAGCCTGTTAAATTCATTTATGTGCTGGGCGAGGCTGGTTCGGGAAAAAGCAGTTTCTGTAAGTATTTAGTTAGGCATTGGTGCCTGGCACATTCTGGTCAGATTTGTAGTGCCGCGAACAAAAACCTAGTTAAAGAAATGAAGAACTTTCTATACCTGTTTTATTTTTCACTACGAATTTTGTCAGATTGTCACAGTATAAAAGATATGCTGGAAGAAGTGTATCAAGATGCCATTCTTGATGAATTATTACAAAATGAATCCAAACACTGCCTAATAGTGCTGGATGGCCTAGATGAATGGACACCGCAAAGACAAAAATCCTCCCAGTTCTTAACGAAAGGACTTCCGTATCGCGATCCTAACAAAGATTACACTATTCTAACAACGTCAAGACCATGGAAATTCAGTTCCCTGCAAATTAAGAAAAGCGAAATCGACCAAACAATTGAACTTAAGGGCATTGATAGAAATTCTGTAGAACTTTTGATCAACAAAACGGTCAAGCTATTAAATAAAAAATTCAAAACAACGAAAGATGCAGACACTTGTTCAACTGATATTGAGAATGGTCCAGTTTCAGAAATACGTCACGTACCCATGCTATTGCAACAGATGGCATGTCTTTGGTTTGACGATAAACTGAAAGCTACCTCTAAATGTGCCGTATATAGCAGCATGCTAGAGCTTTTCTTTGAATGGGCAGCTCAGAAAGATGAAGAGTGTGAGGAAAGCAGCACCATATGCAATGAAATGGCTGGTTTAGAACTACCGGAATGTTTAACTGATCATGAAGCATGCTGTGAAAATAAACACGTGATAAACAGTCTTTCGCAGTTAGCATATGAAACCCTTTTAGTCAAAAGTAAAGAAAATACCCTTATATTCACAAGATCGACACTGAAACGGCTAAACATACCAAAAGACGTAAAACTGCGTAGCCTAAAAATAGGTATTTTATCTGAAAATCGTACTATTTCTTTACAGGCAAGCAGACCACAACGATCATCGTTCTCATTCATTCACAAGTTCTTACAGGAGTATCTGGCTGCAGTTTTTATTGCGATTCAGTTTGAAAAAATGGCTAAACCTTTGGTGGAGTTTGATCAGATCGATGTTATCGGAATGGAATGTTTAATTAGATACTTTGGAAATCGCAGAACTGTCGATGATATTTTAGAGCAGTCAAATGTATTTATTATGTTAAGCGGGTTAAAACCACAATTAGCAGCTTGCATAAGCCATTATATTTATATCAATGTTGCTATGGACGGACGCGTGAAAGACTATAGAACAACGCTTGGTATAATTGAAAGAAATGAAAATCATTTTGAAAAATGTCACGAAGAGCCATTAATTCCAAATATTCAGTATAACATCGAAAGTGTCGCTTTAGACGGACGCGTCGGACGCGTGAAAAAGTATAGACCAACAATTGATCGAAATAAAATTTCTGATAAAGAATGTAACAATGAGCAATTGATTGCCGATATCCAGTCATGCATTATGTGTTGTATGAAAGAAGCAAATTCCAATGCAAGGTTATTTCAGCCACGTATTTATATAGGAGATATTATCATGTCAAATAACTACTCGCAACCTGGCTACTCGCAACCTGGGGAAATAACAGCTGCTCTAGATAACAAAAATATCGTATCAGACTGTGTAATGTCAATGTACATTTATACAAATACATTGATAACTGTAGGTGCTTTTGAAACATTGAGACACTGCACCAATCTGAACGTTCTGAGGTATTCTGATTATATGTGCTCTACAGGTATAAGAAATAATAACGACATAGTTGCTGTCATTATGGCTAACAATATTTATACATTACAAATGTTGGACATACCGTCATGTCCGGGCCCAGTTATCAATGCATGTATGCAATATCTACCCAGTATGTACAAATTGACATCATTACAGATGAAAAAATCAAACGGAAATTACAGATTTCCACATGAACAGTGTATTTTATTGAGTAGATTGATAACACAGAATACACGTCTACGGGAGATATCAGTCGATTTTTATTGCGAACAGAACGACATACACGTTGTAGATCTATCGGACCATAAACAACTTCAGCATATTGAATTTTGTAATCAAATCAGGTGTGTACCCGCACTCAACAGTGACAAGCTTGTCACCTGTTGTCTTAGACTCAATGGTTTTGATGAAACGATACAAATGTTTGATAGTCTCTTTAATGCAAAAAACTTGAAATATCTCCAAATATCAATACAGATGCGGGAATTAGCTGCTAATTGTAGACGTGTAACTGAGAGTGTAATCAGACTGCTTCCATCACTGACCAGTCTCAGCACTCTCAATTTATGGGGGTTTACTTTTACTGACAATATTATCACATGTCCGGCTGAAATGAAGAATCTAAAGAAAATAAAACTTTTCAGTGTAGTAATGAGTGAGACAACGATGTGCAAGTTTATAGACTGTCTACCTGAAATACCACAGACTGTACAAGTGGACACACATGGCTGGTACATAACACCAGATGGAAAGGAATGTGATATTGGATACCATGATATATCCCAAGCAAACGAAACAGTATTTAGATATGTAAGTGAGAAAACAAGTTTGT
The DNA here is from genome assembly GCA_022818135.1 of Saxidomus purpurata. Taxonomy (NCBI): domain Eukaryota; kingdom Metazoa; phylum Mollusca; class Bivalvia; order Venerida; family Veneridae; genus Saxidomus; species Saxidomus purpurata. The sequence goes on along the minus strand of JAFMSR010000006.1, from coordinate 13,885,575 downwards.
TCCATGTGACCTACAACAGTATTGGATGTTTTATATGTTCCACCCTGAAGAGTGAACATGAATGCAACAGTTAAAGCTCAAAACTATACGCCACTTATTTACAGTTATCTGTGTATAATACCAGATGCTGAATTAAGCGGTTAAAGACCATTTTCATTCCTCATCTATTTAAATACCTTATATATTTAATAACTGCATGTACGTTTATACAACTGTATCAAAATATAACTTCAGAATGACAATCGGACAAAATATTTCGACATCATTAAGTTCAGCTTACACGTTTATTTTGAATTGAGCAAAGTTTAACCATTAATACAATATCATCCGACAATGAATATCAAGGTCTCATTAACTTAAGAAAGATTAATTTATACTATCTGACAAAAATACTAACATAAAATACAGTAAAACCTGTCTGACCAGACACCTGGTTTTAACAGAAATTGCATTGCAAGGCATAGTCCAACATACATGTATAATGCATAATAATAAAAAACGTTTAACCGGCAACTTGCTTTGATCAGTGTGATCAGTCGGTCCAGGAAGTGCCCAAAAAGACAGGTTTTATTGTAAAGGAATCTGTCTTGTAGTTGTATTTATGTTGAATATGTTGTTTACAGCTGGGTTTTTTTATTGTAAGATAATTTGTGCACTGTGCCTATTGACTGTGCATGTGATCATTTTGAAACATTTTAATTTAGATTGAATGTAACTTACTTGGTTTATTGTCGTGTAGAAATATTAGACTAGTATTAGTATTGAATCGGTTAATAGCTATTCATAGCTAATGTTTATTGTATATGGAATACCGACAATAAATAAAATGTTTGTATTGTATTGTATTGTAATAGTCGCTTCATGAGGAAATCAGCTTTAATAATGTTTAAATTTCGTTCACATGCAAGTTGCTATCTTAACGTTGAAGGAATGCTCATATGTATAATTATGAAAGGGCCTTGAGTTTCTGATTCTGTTTAGAAGAATCTTCAACTTTGTGGATTGTTTGTTACTATATAATCGTATTAATTTACTTTACTTGTTTAGTTGACATAAGTGTACATAATTCAGCCGTGCCTGGTGAAATGTAGAAAAGATCCACTGCCCATTGAATTACTGTGAAACACTCTGCATGATTCATATTTTAGTTAATTTTCAGAAAACGAAAAATAGACATGTTCATGGAATGTTATGCAGATGAGTGATATATAGGACCATCATAGTCAACTTGATATTTTTTTTAAATATTTGGTGTCATGTGTGTATGTGAACAATTATGTGGATGCATGGTTCAGTTCATAATAAACAATATATCATTTAAAGTGTATTACAGTTTCATTTATTAATTAACTCCAAATAGCAGTACAGGTATTACTTAAAACGACTTTGCATTTGTATTTCATGGTTCATTTAAAAGAATAGCGCCTCTTTCAAACGTCATTCCAGATACAATCACTGGTATATCGATTGATTTTCCAGTTTAATTCAACGAATTGAAAAATGACAGTTTAGGGCAAAATACATGGTCCCTTTTTCAAATGACTTTCCAGTTCAGTTGACTTATTGGGCTTAATAGCTGCTCCCTGTTTTGAATGGCTTTGGGGTTGCATTGTAGGGATAAAAGAACGGTGCCTCTTTCAAACTACTTACGAGTCGCATTTTAGAGATTATTTGCATAGTCCACATTTCAAATTGAATGATTCGTGATTTTCTGCACAGAACATGTATTTATTTGGTGATGCATAAGACCGTTTAGAAATACCTTTTCAAACACTTGATGCAGAGTCCACCTCCGTGGTCAAGTGGTTGCAGTCACTGTGAGCCCTCATAGATTTAGGGTCGAGATTCGAGCCCTACTACCGATCATATCTGTTTGCACTTTCTTTCGGTCGATAAGAGTCTCTACTGGTTCTTTCCAGGAACGGTGGTTAGGTAAACTTCCCGCCTGTTAAAATGACCAAAATAGTGTTGGACTGGGCGTTAAACTCCTACACCAACAACAACACCAGTAAAGAAATATAGTTAAAAAGGTGATTGTGTTACAATGTATACCAACATTTTCTGGGCTGGATTTTATTCCTTCTTTGAATGGAAAATGCCATATGGACATACCATACACCGGATATAAGGAACACATTTAAATGTCGAAATGGTGTTCGTTACTAACGAAGTTTACTGTACAACTTAGATGATTCATCAATCAGAGGGGTATGACAAAATTGGACGTCTATCTCTGGCGGAAAACTGAGATAGCACTGTGTAGAGGGAGACTAATGTATGCTCTAAAATATAAAAGCAACTACTGTTATCACCCCCTTTTTCAAGATTAACCGTGAAATAAGTACAAGGACCCTTCGGTATTGTTTATCTACAAAAAATATACAATTATAAACACTACATGTTAAATAGCTCGAATAATTTAATGTAAACTACAGGGTTTGAAAATAAGTGGCCGTGTGTATTGGATACTAGTATACAGGCTTACCATAAAAAGAAGTTTACATTCAGTACAGTAAAACGTGTGGACAAATGCCTCTCTCTGTGCATGGAAGAAGCTATAGCGGTCTCCGTTGGCAGGTTGTCTTACTTCACATGTATTTTAACAATATCTAAATAGTGCATGGTTTTCTGTCTTTATTCACAGGGTGCTCTTTACTCGGAGGTGGTCTTTAATACAGGTTTTACTGTATATATATTTAGATGTACCTACCCATCATTTTAAAAAGTATACAACATTTGCACCTATACATTTTGTAATTGTTTAATTTTCCACTTTTTAATGATCGCCACAAAGTCCACAGCGGGTTCAAATCCCATAGAAGTCATCAAACTCTTTTATAATGTTATGAAACTACATTGAGGAAGTTGATTTGGTATTGCTTAATTGTTTCCTCTTACTGAAATAGTACATGTACGCGCAATCATTCGTCAATTAAAAATAGACGGTTGAAAACATGTACACAAGATATATGATACAACATACATCGTACAGGTTTTCACAAACTATCATACTTTTCATACTGGGACTGACGGTAAAATCATTTTGCCTCATTCGAATTCAAATGTGCTTAGAAAGACATTACAGAGTCCACACTTTACTAGAATCCTTATTTCAACGATATCCATACTTTGCCAGAGTCCATACTTCGGTTGGTACTTAACTTTGCCGAAGACCATACATCGGTTTGTACTATAATTTGCCGGGGTTCATACTTCGGTTGTGACTTTATTTTGCCGGAGTCCATACTTCGGTTGTGACTTTACTTTGCCGGAGTCCATACTTCGGTTGGTACTACACTATGCTGAAGTGCATACTTCCGACGGTATATTACTTTGCCGGAGTCCATACTTCGGTTGTGACTTTACTTTGCCGGAGTCCATACTTCGGTTGGTACTACACTATGCTGAAGTGCATACTTCCGACGGTATATTATATTGCCGGAGTCCATACTTCGATGTACTATACATTACCGGATTCTATACTTCAGTTGGTACTACACTTTCCTGGAGTCCGTACTACGGTTTGGTACTACATGTACATTGATATTTTGCCGAAGTCCAAACTTCGGTTGCTACTACATGTACACGTATATTTTACCGGAGTCCGTACATACATGTGGCAGGAGGATATAGAGACCAGCATTGAGAAACTATTAACTGTTTTACTAAAGTAGAAATATTTGTGATTAAAGACGACGGCTATAAAGCCTCCTTCGAACGTCGTCACGGCTTTACTGTGCGAGGTGTACATTTGCCTCATTACCCATACACCATGAGTCTTCACGACTGAGACGGGGTAAGAGAAACGTTCTAGTTTTTAATGTTCTCTCGTCATAAACTAATAGTTTATGCGTTTGTATTCAAATCTTAGAAATAATGTAACAAAACATGTACACATAGAATACCTACATAGGGTATCAAGTTCGATCATAGTTTGGTCCAGTACGCTTCTCTTGCCATCAGTCTTTATAATAAAAGCATTTATTATCAAACAATTAAAGTTTTGTATTTCACCGTAAAGCAAAAATGTCAAATAGTTTACAGATATAAATAACAAACAAAAGCTCTTTTCATGGTGGTAATATTACGCTTTTCTTGTTCATTTTCTTCAAACTATTGATTTTCACTAACAGTTTCATACCTACCTTTAATTCATACATTGTAATATATGCATAAGGGCACAGGAAGAAAATGTTAAATTTGTCCGACAAATGATTATGAATTTATGATGTATGATTATTGTAGTATTTAATCAATTAAATTTGATGCATGGAGTTAGGGGTTACCAGGGAAAGTGAGACAGTAATAATTTTCTTGTTTCAAATTTCGATTTCAATCAATTTCTGCCAAGTATAATGAACATGGCCGTGTTCGGGCCCTGCGGTCAGGCCGAAACTGAAGGTATGTTCGAGAAAGACACGATTACTCAAGGACCTCAGTCAGCTCTGCGGTAAATGGGTACCAGTCACGAAAACAGCTGCCTCTTTTATTCTCTGATAATTCTCCCATAAGCTAGCGGCTTGTTCCATCACGTGTTATTTTCCGCTAGGCATGCTAGCGTAACCAGTACAATTTTAGCATCAAGTAATAACAAATAGTTTCTTTTCGTAAAAGTTAATTAATCGTTTTAAATGATAACAACTCTTAGGCATATTCATTGTCTAATTAGAGGAGTGGTTATTATTCATTAATCATCTTTGCTTCTTTTTATCTAATTTTCCAGTCCTTCATTATTTCTTTTCTTTTGTTTCTCTAACTTCTATACTGGTATTAAAAACAATACCTATATTCGGACACATGTAACTGACTTAGAATGTGAGGTAGAATACAGTCTAACCCGTCTTAAGCAGCGAACCATAGAATGCATCAAAACTTGACGCTTGAGGGAGCACATGTTTAAGTATAAAAATGTCTGACTGAGATACAGTGTTGGCTGTTCAAGTCAGGTAGCTGCTTAATTGAGGCGGTCACCATTTAGAAAGGTCCAACTGCTTCTAAGTAATTAGGGTTTTTGAGACGTATTAATTGTTGTGACAAGACTACTTGGGTACTGAAAACCTAACTATAAATTCTCGTTGTCCTTACGGATGAATGATTTGAAAATTGCGTTTTGTAAATGGGCTCTTTTTTCTCTTTCAGTTCAATCAAACATACAGATCTAATTAAACAGAACAGATTTGTTTGACAGTTTATATAATATAATGCACCTATACCATTTTATCTGTGTTTTCCAATTAGTTAACAACTGAATGTGCGTGCATATAAATAGGAATTAAATATAAGAGAAATACGAAGCTAGCTTTATCATTGTCTTCATTCACTTTTCCTAATAATTCCTTACGATTTAATGGGTATGACTACCTAGACTGGTCACATGGAGTAAGTTTAATTAAAACAAAGCACACAGATTGATTGCTAAATTCTGGAATTTAATTTAGCGACTTCATTAAAACCTTTACGTCCCGACTATGCGAACTGCGTGTCTTGTATCGGAGCGTGGACTAAATGAATCTCAACCAGATATTTTTCAAGAATGTGAAATTGGGAATGTAAGTTGTAACAAAGACTTTAAAATGATTGAAAACATGGGCAATGAAAAAGATGGGATTAAAAAGAGAAAGTGTGATATTCTAAAGATAGACGGTGATGAAACTGTAACTAAAAGGAACAGCGGTTTTGGTGATAGCTTTGATGAATTTACGGATTACGGGTTCGATGACGGATATGACAGAAGCAGGGGCAGACCAAGGATGCAACATCCAACTAAAGTGTACGGAGAGATAACCAGGTATTGTTGCTGTTGTTCATTTACTGTAGTTGTTGCTGCTGTTGTTGTCCATGTTACTGTTTTGATTGACCAGTGAAATCAATATAATTACATGTATACACTTTAATTATAAGTCCAATTAATCATTTAAGTACTGGTCGATATTAAGGATTACAGTTAATTTGTTAACAGACAGACAAACATGCCAAATCAATTAATCCCCGTTCTTCGACAGTGTTCATGGACATTCAAAATTTGATCTAATACACCCATGTATTAGACTGAGACCAGGTTTTAGACCGACACCCTTGTATATCAGATGATGTTAGGATTTATATACCGTGAAAGCCAATCAACTCGGAATGTACAGTCACTGAGTTAGAATAACGCACAGTCTCGTGAAGTTTGAATCACCGTAGACCGCACTTGTAACGAAAACGCATGAAAACATGCACGAAATAAAAAGAAAACTATGTTAAATCAAGCTGATGAAACTAATAAAGTCATTTAAAATCAAAGTGCCCAAGACACTGAATTTGTTTGTTTATAAAAAAGTTGTCCTTCGACTTGCTCTTTAGGCTGTTTCATTCAGTAATATTCAGTGATGAAGACATGATACCAGTTGTTAAAGAAGATGACGAACAGGAGGCAACAGTTAGAGATACAAATCTTTAGGTCCCAAGATTAACTGCCCGTTTCAACCGTATTTCAATTATCTTATTTACTGGCGGGTAGTTGTACTAGAACCCTATCCTTCTTGTGAATAAAGTAATAAGAACTAAATTCACAAATAACAAAACTTGTAAAAAGGCGTAATAATTTGTACAATTTCACTAAGTATGATTATCTCTGACTTTATACCTATATAAATTATGTAACTTGTGAATATACTGTTGCCAAAATCTAATTTTCGTATTCATAAATTGAAACAGAAACTACGGACATATGTTTATTACATGCACTCGATAGAAAACTTTTGCGACTTGGTTATGCAATTGTCATTTTGGACTACAGAAAAACACATCCTGACCATCAAAAATTATGTTTAAGTGTCGAACCAGAGCATATTAAGAGATGATTATTCTTCTTTAACTCCAGTGATAATTTTATTTATAATTGAACATAACTAATTGTGAACATTGAATTCTCATGCAAAATTAGTTTCAAAATTTCTTCAAATACATGTAAAATTCTATTGTTGAAAATCATCAGCTGATCGTATATGATATAACATACTTAAAATATCATTACGAAAAGCAACAAGAGCTGTCATTCAAGTGACGAATGACTCCAAAAAGCCCAACAATAGACGTCAACGTTGTATAGACGTTAGATCCCGACGTTGGATTAACGTTTGATTTTTGTTGGTTTGCAAACTGATTTGATGTCTACCCAACGTCAGGATATGACCATTCACGACGTATATCCGACCACTGTACAACAACAGTATGACCCAAATTCAACTTTTGCCGCATTATTTTTTCTCATAAATGCAACCAAACAAAATCATGAAAGATAAAGTTCGGTTTTTATCGCAGTAAACGTTCATAGCACAATAAATTATGATGCAAGCATGGGCGAAGAATTTTGAAATAATACTGGCTATAACAAGAGTGCCAAACTGTCACAACATTCCAGTTACCAAAACACACAGATAAAGCCCGAAAAACAACTCAATTTTATTGTTTCTGAAGACAAAAATAAACGTATGGCCATGTGGTTTATAATGAAGGATCATAATTTGGGATTTTCATGCTAACTTATGTGCCGGAGCTACTTTCAGGTTTGGTACTAAGAGAGTAGATATCTGAAAACTGTTGATAGGTTTGTTTGGTAAACAAATACCAAAACAAATAAGAAAGAAATATCCCAGACCGAGTAACAGGCATCATATAATGTATACTGTATAGACTGTAGCTAGGTCGTGTGTTACGAAGATAGATATCTTACCGGCGATATTGACCGAACGTTATTTGAAAGAAAATTTCCAGCATTGCTTTTAGATTGAATGTACAAACAGTTATGCAACAAAAATATTAAAGGGATGTCAACATTGTTTTTGATGTCTATGTCTATTTTAGGCCTGTACTGCTCACAATGTTTAACGATTATAACAAGCAGAACTAGCAGGCACCCTTTCTGGGACAGTTGTTAAAATATCATTGTCTGCATGATTATGATGGATAAAGATTAATAAAACTTAAAAAGATTGTTTTAAAAACAAGGTTCTAAGTTAAAAGTTGAAGTTGGGAGGGGGCGAGGGAAAGGGGGCAGCTGCTCAGAAAAGATGTTTATGCTAGGGTTCGAATGTACAAGTGAAAACGGACACTAAAAAAATATGATTTTTCCTAAAGTTATATAAGGACCCATGCAGTTCTATCTTATATATTAGCTAGTATTTTATTCATCTGGGTAAATTTTCATGGTTTTTAATTTTTCTATAGGTCCTACTTAAAACATTACCGTCCCTGAAAAGTATTTTCTATTGTCTTTTAGGCCGTGGACGCCAGTTTTTGCCCTGCTCGAACACAAGTACATTGACAAAAAGGTACGGATAAGTTTACTAATGGGATGTAACTGCTGTCAGGTAATATGGTAAAAACAGGTCGAAGTACCTTCCCTTGCCTATTTGACTGTATCCAATACTTTTGGTCTAATTTTGACTGTGAATGGGAAAATTATTTTATGCCAGTCAAGTACCACGTGATGTATGATTATTGTCGTCAAGGAGATTGGACTCGATTTCCCGATCTGTTTATTGATCGCTAGGATAAACAATAGATTTTTAATTGTAAATCAGACATAACAATAATGGCGACAGACGCGATGACTTTCCAAAACCCTTTTGCTCATACTGCAGCAGGGGAGTTGGGGGCAAATCGGGACACCATGCTACAAAATGAACTTCTCCTTCGGGTAAGTTGAAAGTGTTATAATATTTCGCGACTTTCTCTTTGACACTGTTTGATACCCAACCGCTGTTATGTTCACTTAAGATTTCATGTTATGTGCAATAAGCGTAATTTTGAGAGAATTATAGTTGATAATCTTCATGTACAAGTAGGATCTCATTTCATACTCGTCTTTTAAGATGGTCGGTGACGGATTTTCTCCATGCTCTTCTGTTTCCTCCCAAAAAACCTTTACACATTTAATGACATTAACTTTTGAAAATACATACAGTAGGTCTGAAAGGAGTGTAACATTTTATCAATGCTAAATACTGATATAATGAATTTCACTGGCCACAGGCCTTACAAAAGTTTTACTTGCCAGGGATCATTTACAGACTTTCGGTGCATACAATATAATACAAATTATATTTATTACAATATTTATTTATTGTCAGATAGGGTTTAAACTTGTAACACGAGCTATGTATAGATTTTGACCGACATACTGAAGAGATATACCATTTTTTATCCAGGTGATATATACCATTTTGTTGGGTCACGCACTGAAAGCCTGTGGGATCTTTAAGGTCTTTGACACTTAGTATTTCTATGTCTCATTCTAGCTACACTGTATATGGTCAACTGACAAAATAACAAGACAAGTTTTAGTTATTGAAGCCAGAGCTAAGTAGACCGCTGCTAAATTCTTTGACTGTTGTAAACTTCTATGCAGTTGGTTCAAAATTTACATTAGCTTTTCAGCTAAACTCCCTTTCAACTTGAACAAGTAATAGTGGCAGGTGCACGTCAGTGTTGAAAAAATGTTACGGACAGTCCAAGTAAACAGTGAACTAATATTTGATGTAAACTTTACATTTAACAACTTAAAATAAAGATTAAATACAACAAACAAACAAAAACTCTGGGGCTCTATAGCCTGCAATATTTACTAGCATAATATTATACATTTAGATAAATGCCTGCTGAGGCTGAACAGTTTGATACATGCTGCAAGTATCAAAACTGATCCTAATCACAGGGTCAGCATATCTATGATATTTTACCCTGCCATAAACCACCGCACACAATATTTGCTAATTATCAGACAGCTTCATTGAACATCCTTTCATTGATGAAACTAATTTTGTAAAGATGATCTGTTGGCTTTATTGTTGGTAACTTGCTAAAATGTACAAAATCCATTTTGAAAAATGCAAGAAGATTACTTTTTCCAATATCTTTTGCATATAAATTAATGGTACAAACCAAGATTGTACCTTTATTTGAAAGAAAAAATGAATGTAATATGCAGTTGGTTAATTAAAATTTAGCAAGCGTGACATCACTCCTTAACTAAGAATAGAGCTTAATTATTCCTCCCTTCACCACTGCCCCCACCCCCCATCCCCCCAAAAAATATTTATAAGTCATGTAAACAGGTCATAATGTCATAAATACAAATAAATGTAGACGAGTGTGAAAAGTATCACTTGAATGAAATATGTTTAGTTTCTGACAGTTACACATTATTTCCATTCTGTAGACTGAACTCGGAAAACCAAAGAGAAGGGGCATACTTTTTCCAGCTGGAATTACATATGGTCGCCCTAATGCATTAAGAGATGGTGGATCTTCAGAAGGTATTTTGTTCTTCTCTTCTTAAAATACATGAAATATAAGACTTAATTTGTGTAGCCATCAAAACTATGTTAGTAGTTTCAATTTTATTGGCCAAATTAAGTAATTTGGCAGACATGCAGCCTTTAATTTGTTTGCTATTTGCTTAATTTGTTTTACTAAGGCTGTCAAGGTTCTCTTAAATTTTGATTGAATTACTTTTTACTGTGAAGAAGTGAAGAAGCATCATAATTATTATTTCAGTAATTGTGTTTTAAATGTTTCAGCTCTGCAGGGTTGGCCAACTCTGTCTTCAACAACCTTGCCCTTTAAACGGAAGGAAAAACAGGCCCAAAGGGATTTTATGGCCTTGAACAGGGCAGCTGTGACAGCAGGTGAGTTTTCTTCAAAAGTATTTTCATATAGTCATTATACATGCGTTTATTGGATCATTTTTCAACTTCATTCAGCTGATATTTCCTGAAATTTAAACATTGATCTAACAATAACTACTGTCGATTCACATAACATGCACAGTAATACTGCCATCATATTGCATTCAGCTACTTGCTAAATAAGCTTGTATGATTTATCAGAGAAACTCTTAACATATTGCGTTTGTTAATTTTGGTGAATTAAACATTGAACAAACATTTTGTGAGAATATTTTCAATTTCAATCCAATTTTGCAAAGTTACTGATTATACAGCTGATATTTGTAGCAAACAAAAAACAAGAGCCGGGTTTGATCCTCAGTTATGCCACATGTAGTGTGACCTTCGTCAAGTTTAAGTTTTTTCTGAAAATGTGTTGAACGTTGACACCTGTAGTCTCTTATAATTTTTTTTATCGTTTTAATTTTGTCATGAATTATAAAAAAATATGTAGTGGTAAAAAAAAATTCTCTTTCCAATTTTAAGGTCTGGTTACCGCCAACGATCAGTATGAGTTTAGAGCGACACACGATGTACGTCGTAAGACACAAAGTGAAGACAGTCAGAGAAACAGAATGCGTAGGCTACCACCTAGCATGGTGTATGGTATCTCAACAAGGTGCGGTGTAAACTGAGTAATTTTCGTGTGAAAAAAAATCATTATTTGTATTAATGATGCACCTTATTAGAAATTGATAATATCTGTGACATTGCTTGTTAAAAAAGCGAGTCGAGACTTATTTGAGATGCTATAATAAAAGTTTTGTCGGACCATGTTGTGTATTTTTGCTTACTGGTATTCATCCCAGTCTGTCACGGTCTAATATTTGTGATGACTGACTTTTTTACCTAGCATGCAGTGTCACAGATATTTATTTATTTCTAATAAGGTGCATCATCAATGACATTGATAATGATGGAATTGCTTCTTATTGATATAGTTTCAGACAAAGTTTAAGAGCTACAGTGATCTAAATTTTAAATGGTCAGAAACTGATGGTCCCTCACCCTTTGGGCCAATACATTTTGTATTGGGCCAGTGAAAATTATCTTTAACAGGCCAGTGGAATTGTATGTGCAATATAATATGATATTAATCAGTCGTTTACATCTGTTGAATCAGTGAATTTAGAAATTAAAGCCATGTTGTATAATGCTGGCTACCCTCATTTTGCTGAAAAAAGTAGGGACGTAAATCTATACAACATATAAATATATGCATTTCCCAGCACATGTATATCAATTATTTAGAAGTCATTTGTATTTTTACATGCATTTAAACATTTTTGGTACCTAAATACAATGTACTGTTACAGCCTGAAAATAGAATAAATCCATTTTTGAAATTAAAATGATAAAGTAGACCATAAAGATATTCCAATGTAGACTATCATGAATTATGTTTCAGACCATCTACCCCAATTTTTGATCTGCTAGAACACAAATACCAGGACAAATGGTTACAGGAGAGGCGAAAGCTTGAACTAGCGAAGAGACAAGAAGAAAACAAGGTATTTAGGAAACATTCTTTATTATTATGACATTTAATTGCATTTTTGATACTGAATGGAGTTAAATGCATGCACTGTTTTAATAAAGGCGCTGGTATATATTAAATGTAAGTCAACATAAAAGCAAATCTGAGCTAAAAGTTCAAAATATTTTTAAAGTTTCTCAAATTTTATCGAAGACGAAGAATTTTTCCCATTCTCACTCTTTAAAACGTGCAGTCAAACTTGTGGACAAAAACCACTTACCACAACAAGGTGAAGTGGTCTTTATTGACAGGTGGTCTTAACTCACATGTGTTTCTACAATAGCTCAGTAATGCATGTTTTTTACCGTACTGGTCTTTATTTACAAGTTTATATTTCCTTTAAATTGAAAATCTCAGCAAAATTGTCAATGTGATGAGGCAATTCTTAAATGAAGTAACTATTTAAAATGATAGGGGGAAAAATGCTACTAAGTTTTAATATATACCACTGCCTCTTTTTAATGTCTACAAGTCACTTGATTTTCATCATGATTGCCAAATAATGGAATGCAGCATGGTAATGAACCTTCTGTTTCGAAACTTTCTTGTCTGAGTTTGTGCTTTTAATTTAAACTTTTAATGAATTAACGAAATTGTCCTTTGTAATAGTTTTTTAATATGTCTGGTGGTTTCCCATAATACTATTAACCAAAGCTGTGTGTTGTTAAATGCAATGCATAAAATTTCTTCATTTCAATAATTTCTTTCCAATGATCGGTCAACAAGTTTATATACTTTAAGTCTATTTGGCTGATACTTGTGACTTATCAGTCTGCTTGCGGCAAGAGAGATTTTATTGACAGGTGCATATCATGATTTGCACTGTTCATATTCAGTCAATAAATTTTAATCAAACACCCCTTAATCAGTTGAATGGTGGACAAGCCTATTTTAGAAATTTAGAGGTTCATCAGGTTAAGTTTTTTAAAAATAGTGTCAATTTTTTAGATGCCATTCTTAATACATTGAAGCACACCCATTGACTTCTGAGGAAGTTTCAAAAATAGAGTGTTATTGTACCATCTTCTTTAAAGAAGTGACACAAATTTTTTATGCCAGCAGGTTGCACTTTAGACGTTCTTTTATCATATATTACTGAAATCCGTTGTAGTACATTGGAGTCATATAGCATGATTTAAATTAGATATATGACTGTATGGTTTTGCTATAAGTTGTTAAATCAGTCAGTATCTGTAAATTACAAGATTATCTTGTGTGTAACATGATACAGTATGTAACAGGTATATTTTAAATGTTACATCTCCAAATTGAAGATTATGCATGTCATTTTAGTGTTGTTTTAAAAAATGCATTTTCGTGGAAATTTTTTATGCAGTGTTTCACTTAGCTTACCCATGTTTTGGCATAATTATCTAACAGCGCCATCCAGAGTTAAATGTCTTTCCGTTTTGTTCCTGAAATGGCCTATGACAATGTTTTGCTAAACCAGGTTTTTGAGGGTTGACAGCAAAACTGTTGTAAGTCCTTTATTGTATATGAATTAATGCAGTTTTGCAGTCAACTCTCACTTTGTGTGTGCGATGATGTCAGAAAATTTCCAGTAACAGATAGGTCTGAAATGCATTGTGGTACATGTATTTTCAAAAGTACTAAAATGTAGTGATAAAGTTATTATAAATGTTGTGAGAAATTTCAGAAAAAATAGATTGTAGCTAAACAAAACATACGACATTGAATTTTTGGCATTTTTGTTACAAAATTCAAGGCTGTTGGTTATTTCTGCGCCTCAGCTTCCTGGTAACAACCCCTTTCTTAGAAAGGCAAAGTTAATAAATCTGAGGAAACTTCAAATCTAAAGTCATATCAGCTTGTTGTGTGTTTGTTTAAACACTTCTAATATACGAAAAAACTTGATTTTGTGCTTTTATACAGTCATGTATTTTAATACAGTCATGTGAAAGTTAGCTCTTCCCATTTAGATGACTTACAAGATATATAAAAAATTATATAATGTACAATGGTATGATTTTGGTGAAACACTGCAATATGCGCACATACTGATAGTCTAAGAAGTTGTGATATATATGTTTGCACACTGTTTGATATTTAGATGGGTCGAAGCACACATTCTGCTGGAGTAATCAGTTCAGTAGTGAGTTACACCAAGTCTGTTATACTTGAAAACCAAACACAGTGTAGTGAAATCTGTGGTACTTTGTGGTGACTTTTGCTTCAGTTTTTACAATTTGAAAGTATGGAGAATAGAACCTGACAGATTGAATAAACATGAACTTGTCAGTGTGTGTCGGAGGGGAGGGAAGGGAAGGGAGGGGGGCTGGATCACATTTTACTTTTATTGTTTCTCTCTTACATTTAGTTTCAACTCCAATAAATAAACCCTAAAAGCTTACTGAATTCAAAAATGGATTTTTCCACAGTTTCACTTCTTTAGTTTCTTTCATGTAGGTTGCTGAAATGGAATTTCATTACCTTGGGTTTCGAAATTGAATTAACTGAATTTTGTCAAATCTATAGCTTGCTATGTGTAATTTTACCACATGTTTATGATTGGTAAATTGTTAAATTTAATTTTATCCACAAAGGGTTGTTATTAAATTGAATTTTAAGATAATTTTAGGGTTGGTAAATTAAATTTTACTGCATAGGAATTCTGAATTGCTAAGTTGAATAAGGCATAGGAATAATGTAGTATTAGATAAAATGTTTATTTCAATGACTCTGATTCTCCATGCTTTTAAACTGTTCACAGTGTTTCAGGGTGCTTTAAAGATATTAAAGGTGGAAGTGATAACAGAAGTATATAAAAAGGCTTTAATTTAAAGCCCATTGACCCCTATCAAAATCAAACAAAAATAATTAGTTATTCACTTAGAGCTATCAGCAAAATCATTGGCTTATACTTAAGTTTAACTCCTACCCAGCAAGCGGCAACTCTGTCTTTTTGTAACCAGTGCAGATCATGATCAGCTTTCACAATCTTTGTAGTGAGTGATATTATGATTTGCACTGTTTGCTATTCAGGCAGCAAATTTTCAATGAGTTAATGGTATTGTCCAACTTGAAAAGTTGACATGTCCATTTTAGTGACTTAGCAGGGTCAGAGTTAAACGTGAGCTTTGGATGCTGAGCCAGGAAGGTGCCAATTTAATTGCTTCAATTTGCATGATGAAATACTTTTTTACTTATTCTTGGTTGTTGTTGTTGTTTTTGATTATCTTTATTGGGCATATCTTACACAGAAAGAAAATGGAAATTATGAAATTAATATATATAATTATTGGAATGATATTTTAGTGTTTTTTTTTTCATTAAGAAAAACAAACTTTATACTGAATGAGAATGTATGAATTGGATTATACATGCTTTAAGCTAGTCTTTTCAGCAAAATTAAATAGTTTTATACCACCTTAACCTAAAAATGCACTTGACTAATAGTTCAAAATTAAATTCACGTTACATCTATATGTACATGTGTATGTTTTTGTTTATTATGAGCTAGGCTGTGTAAAAACTAACATCTGTTTATAGTTATACAACACTGCTGTAAATGATAATGAAATTCAGTGTTATAGGAAAAACAAAAAGTATGGGTTCTGAGAAGACTTTATGGATGAACAGTTTATATTGGTTTTCATTGGTAATAATTTTGTTCTATGAAAAATATAAGCTCATTGTGGGAGTGACTGGCAACTGGAAACTTTCTATTTTCTTTCGATCAAAATGTAGATGAACAGACTTTTTATGTTTTGTGGGATTGAGCTGCATTTGTCATCCAATAAAAAGGCCATATTTCTACTGGTTTATCAATAGCACAATGTCGTGCTGTTTCTGAGATAATGAAGACTTAAGTTCTATGAACAGATTTTAAGACAGTAAATTACAGAACTGAGGTTTATAAGTCGTTCTGTGTAATTTAGAGGAAATGAAAAAAGAGAGATACAGCGACCAATAAAACTGCCTACTAAGTATGATATGGCAGCATTTTTCCATTCTATAGATGTATCCGGCTAAAGAATCCAAATTTGTATGTTTCTCCCAGTGAAGATATTTATCGTGTGTGCAATTTTTTTCTTTCCAACTTTGTGTTTTCATGAATTAAAATTCCTAGTCAGACTGGTTTCAAATCAATTCCAAATATGAAGGTAAATATTAAAACACAATCGGTATTCATACTTTTTTTCTGGCCAAAATGTTGCTTTTTGTACAGCCAAGCTCGTAAAGGTATACATTTCACATCACAAAAAATCACTTAATAATATCCTTTTATCAATTGTACCTGAAACCTAAAATTGTAAATTATAGTTACAGCTTTCATTTCATGTTGTAATTTCATTGATATCTTTTTAAGAGATTGTAATGTTTATCCATTCATGGGGCCACAGTCACACAAAGTTTGGACCTCCCCGCCCCCGTGATATGCTTGTTAGTCTGTCTGGGATGTTAATTTTTTTTAAGCGGCTAAATTTATTTGTAAACATTGCATGTTTCCTTGTTATTTTGTATTATGTTAACATTGAGTTTACATTGTGATAGTAGTTTTGCAGGGAGGGGTCAGGGGGTCCAAACTTCCTGTGACCGTGGGATAGGGTACCCTAATCGCCTTTTAGCTTATTGTAAAACAACAATTAAAACCGAAACAAACATAAAGGGTGTATAGCTCAAGGGTCGAATTCAGTCTATAGTACGTTTTAATTGAATTTCTCAGAGAAATGCAACTGGTGCTTTATAAACTAAAACTAAAACCTCCTGGCGGCAACTGATTCTTCCTTTGCGACCAGTGCAGATCATGATCAGTCTGTATACATCCTTGTAGTCTGATCATGATCTGCACTGTTTGTTATTCAATCAGTGAATTTTTTCAGGAAAACCCTTTGGAGCAATAATGTAGCTGTCTGAATTGAAAGATCTGCTTGCTAATTTTAACCATATTCAGGCGCTGATTTGTACTTTAGAAAGGACACCAAAGTCCTAAACGATACCTGTTATAATTTATAGTAGGGAAGGTAATGGTGATGAATCCACTCCATAAGATTAAAGATGGTTTCTTCAAGAAACATTTTATCTAAGCATAGCTAATTCTATAGTGTCCTGAAATCTTTTTCAGGAAGCTACAGTACAATGTTAGGGGACAAAATTAAATTAATGCAATAGTAACTGTTAGACAATAACAACAAAGTAGAAAATTAATTATAGAAACACAAATCATGTGTGTGTTTTTTCTTCCATTTTTTAAAACTGTTTCACGCGACTGTTTCTTCAATCCTTGTTATGTAATGTTTTTTGTTTTTTTTGTATCATTTGCTAAGAGGGATGGTTATTTGCCTAATTTAAATAAATTAATGTATTTCTACGTATTTTTATGCTTGTTTGGTCTGTAGCTGAAACAGGTTGGTCAGAATTGCTATCATTTTTGAAATCTGTTGTAGTGCCCTAAATGTAGTAAAATTTGGTTGTTGGTTTATTTGTTTTTATTTCATTGTTTATTTGATGCATTTTACTCATATTCACAATATTTAAAAACAGCACGGATGAGTTTATGTCAACATAATATCTAAATATAGTAAGAAGAATCTTACGAAAGAATCGTATGAAATAAGTCTTAGTATACATCAATTTTGATGGTAAGAGTAATTTAATGGATCGGGCCCTGAATATATTCTTAACAGTTCAGTTATAATGTTGACATTAAATGAAATGTAACAGCACTCAGGTGAGAACGTGCTTCATTTTCTTAAATTAATGAAATAAAAGTTATCTTTTTGTACAGCACATTTTATAGAGTAGCTTTTATGTTATTTTATTTTTTTAATTTTACTGCAATCTGATCTTATTTATTGTTTCATTGTTTTATCTCTGACATCATTCTACTAATTCATGTTTAGTTGCCAGTTATATTTAGATTGAAGGATAACAAGTACGCAATTTTATAATAATTCTGCTGTTCTATCAGTTCTTGAATTTTAATCTATGAGTTGAACATTGATGTGCTGGCAAAGCCTCTGTTAGTTAACACTAATATCAACAGTGCAATTACAGAACATCTCCAACCTTTAAATATTTCTTTTCTTAACCGACACAACATAACTTGAAGGTTGAACCTTTTATAACATAACCGAGAAAGACCCAGCATTTTTCATTGACTGCGGTATATACCCATTTACAGAGCTGAACTTAATTTATGACGTCCTGGAACCATCCTATATGCTTCTATATCTGGTGTTCAATCTACCCTATCAAGTTTATTATGTCAACTAACTTAAAGCACCTTTTTGTAGAGAGGTAGTAAATCTCTAGGGTTCTAGTAATCAAGTCCTTCCTGCTCAAAGATCTCAAATTTGAACTTTTTTTCTCCTGGCGATCAATTAAAATTTGTATATACAATAATTACAGAAACTTTCTTGACTTTTATAACTTTCACTAACTTCACCCATGTCACCTGCTTCTCCTTGGTCTAGTGGTTGCAGACATTGACTTGATCGTAATCACTAACTAAACCTCTCACTGCTTGAGGTCGTGGTTTCAAGCCACGCTACCAACCCAACTCCTCATGTGAGAAAGATGGCAGAGTTTCTTATGAAAGATGGTCATATTTAGCACTGGTTCTTCCAAGGAACAGGCTGTAAACTGCCTGCCTGTAAATACCTGAAGAATTACTGTTGAAACAGGCGTTAAACATAACGAAAAATTCGGCAAACTATGATATCGTAGAATGGATCTCAGTCGTAGTGAACAGCTGATATAATAATCTTAACTACATACTTCAGTGTTCCTAAAGCCATATTTTTTATATCTTGCCAAATATACCGGTTTTCATTACAGTACTTTACATGTTGTTTACATTTGAATTTAGTCATAAAAATTTATATGGAGTCGCTCTTTATTTGACTGTTTGCCATTATCAGTATTTAAACATCCATATAAATGTTAAAATCTGTGTAAATATACAGCATTTCAGTTTTTGATATCTATGTACAGTAATCATTGTAAATGTTAAACACATTGTAGTACTTTTATTGAGTACATACTTAATTTTATCCAGTTTTCCTCTTAAAGTTGATATTTCATTTTTTTAAAAACAGATTTTTGGTTTCCTATTTTAATGTCTTACTTTATATTTACCTAAATTTTGTTCCGTTTTATATTCTCCAGTTTTAGATGAGTTTATCATGTGCTTCAGTGTTTCTTTAAAAAACAAAAAACAAAATCTTTGAAAATATCTTCAGCAACAAAATAATTAAGAAATGAATAATACATTATATTGGGCTTGGTTGCCCCGATTTGAGAAAAAACATCAGCTCAAATTTTTGGTACCTTTTTCAGATTTAAGTTGAAGGGCTAGTGCCTATTTATTTGATTATGTGCTATTTTTTCTTCCCTTTTTTTCAGTTGATTTTTTTGCTAGAAAGCATTGAGACAAAACAGCCATACATTCTGTCAGATAAAAAGAATTAAGAATTATGACTGTTTTGAATTGAGACTTTGTTTTAACCTTCCCCGGCTCATGGCAGTGACCAATACAGATCACAATCCACTTTTACATCGGTGCAGTCTAATCATGATCTGCATTGTTTGATACTCAGTCAGTAGGGGCATCAGTAGGTCACCCCTTTGAACAATTAATGGTACTGTCCAAGTTGAAAGATGGACAAGTTCATTTTAGCATTTAGGGAAAAAATTTAGGTTAAGACTAAATAAATGTCTTGGTGATTTTTTCAGCAAAGAAAAAAGCTTATTGAACTTCGGGTAAATTTTGCATGTTCTAAAAATAGAATATTACGTAATCTTTCCAAATATAGATTCTAATTACAGAATGGAATATATCATTATATATATTGTATCGTAAGCATACTGAATTGCAAAAAAAAGCTTAAAATGTATAGTAGATCTTCAAATCATCCCAGCATGATACGTCTTTTTTTTGTCCTTTCTTTTTTATGTAGCCAATTTTGCTTGTGCATTTTTTATACTTTGAAAAAAACTATGATGCGTCATTATGTTAACTGCTGTTTTGACCATTGCTGTTGTTCTTTTTTCAAAATGCATTTTCTTGGAATTTTATAATCATTATGACAGACTGATTGATCAACTACTTTCTTCTTTCAAGAATACCAAAGGCTTTACAATGTGATTGTTTTACCCAGAAATCTTTTAATCTAATCAATTACTGCATGCAAAATTACCTCAAGTATATTACAAGAGCTGACAATAAAACTGCCCTATCTACTTCTACCCTTTTCTTTTGATACACAGTTTTGCAAAAAGCCTTCACTTTAATTTGTTTTCTTTTTTTCGCCTTACATCATAACATCATTCTAAACTATTTTTAAGTATTCCTTTTTGGTAAAGATTTTCTTTTCTTGATAATTTCTGATTTTAAATGAAATTGATATTTTCTTTATAATTATAATTAAAATTTGTGACGCAGTAAACTCAGAGATAACTTTTTACAGTTTCTCTGATGTTACAATGTGAACTAAATCTGCATGTGAATTATAGCTGTACATAGACATTATAAATTACATACAAATTTAAAATTCAATTTTTAAAATTTTTACAAACATTTTACTATTAAATTATGATACATTATTATAATACATGTAATGTGTTACTGTTGTAATACATGGTAGATTAAAATTGCTAAATGTTTGTTTTTATTTTTCTAGCAAAAAAGATCTCCAGGCCAAGTGTATGAAACCCGCGCATCTTTGTTAAGGACCTATCAGAATCCAGTTGACGCTGACACTCTTTGGCAGATGCCAAAATTTACAAAAGAAGTAAGTGTGTTAATTGTGAAACTACTGACATCTGTTGTGAAGAGAATAAAGGGAGCAGGGATGGGGCGGGGCCACCGATGGTGACTGGCATGACTGCAGCCCATATTGATTGGTTCTCGATTTTCTGGGCATAACTTGGAGCTGTAGGGATCACCCTTCACTTAATATTCTGTCTCTTGGTCTGTCCTGACCAGCCTGTCTGTCAAACATGTTTCAACTTTATGACAATATAAAAACCCTCCTCAAAATCAAAATAATATTACTTTAAACATTGTTTATTATCTAACAAACAATGGCATATTGTTTTGATGTTATAAACCACAAAGGTCTTAAATGGTTGTAAAGTTTTCAGTAGTTTATATTAAAAAAAAATTTTTTTTATCAATATGCAGTGTGTAAAATGAAGGAATGTAAATGATCAATTGCATCTAAGTTTAACATCATTGAATGGTTTTTTTCTTTTTCATAAAATGATTTAATGATTAAAATTTATCAATTGCTTCATTGAAATTTGTATTCATTTCAAATGTACTTGGAAAGTGTGACCCGAGAATGATGAATCAAAGTATTTATTTTTGGACTAAAGGGGAAAATGTCTTAAGTCTTACTTTACTTCATATAAATAAGAACTGTTTTGCCTTTAAACCATCATTTTGACTTAATGTTCAATTTCTTTTGACAATGCAAGTCTACTGTGTGTTTTTCAAGTGCATAAAAGTTCCATTTTGTATTGAATGATTTTGTTAAAGCTGTATTAAATAAGAATGACATCATTTTATGTCGGTAAAGTGGTAATTCAAGACCTACAAACAGTCTTTATGTGAAACAACATTCCATGCTGAGTTTGTTTGCTTTTAAAAGAAATTTGGGTGGTATTGAGTTCATTTCTTTGCAATTCTTATTTTTCTTGCACTTAAAATGCACGTAATAAAACTTTTCGCTACATGAAAAACATTTGAAATATTTAATAATACACAAATTTAAAACTTAAACCCTGGTGCATGATCAGACATTTGCCAGAAGTGTTTCGGCATTTCGTGACCGAAGCATTTGGTGACCGAGGCATTTTCGTGACCGAGGTATTTCGTGACCAAGGCATTTCGTGACCAAGGCATATCGGATCCATACAGTGTGATCATGATCTGCACTTCTCACTTTTCAGCTACTCATTTTTTTAGTGATCACCTTCACAAAAAATTATGTAATTTATAACACAGTTGACAAGTTATTAAAACATGTAAAAATTACAAGTCCAATTTAGAAATTTAGCAGGGTAATAGTTAATGATATTTCCTTCTTTATTTTTCAGGCTCGTCCATCTTTACAGACCTTCAGATCAGCACAAGCACGAAGATCGGCCTACGATAATTTTGATTCAGACAAAATTTCAAGAAAGGGCAATTTAGGACACGGAACGTATGAAGCTGCGAAGAACTAGATATTTAGATTAGACATTTTTAGTTTAAATCAAAATTGTGATATAAAAATAATTAATTTTAAAAGTTCTCTTTCATTTTGTATCTTCCACCATTCATATATATAAAAAATGAGTGTGAAGAAGTGATTCCAGTTGGAAAGACTTGCTGAGTAGGCAGTCTATACCTTTTAGCATGGATGTATATGCATGTATGCAGTACAGCCATACTAGCTGTTTTGTTCTAAGATTTAAGAAGCTTATAATTATGTATTTATTATAAAGATGCGTTTTTATAACATCATACTTTTTTATACAAACAATACATTGCTGACATTTTCACAAATCTTAACCTGATCAAACCTATAATTGCCTGTGTTGATTTTGACTTACACAGTTTTCTATTGAACACAAATGCATTATTTTATGACATATTTGAGTTCAAATATGACACTTTTTTTTTACCCATTATTTAAATGAAATGCTTTAGTTCAGATATAACGCATTTTACATTTTAACAGTATTTAGACAAAACATACCATTCAGAATTAGCAGTACAGTATTACACTCAACATTTTATCGTTTAAAACATTTAGTACAGTCAAACCTTACTTAAGCTGCCAGCCATAGGCTCCATCAAAATTGTGGCTCAACATAGGTGGATACTTGTAACAGGTGTATTTAACCTTAAGTATTTTTCCATAACGGTTAAAAGCGTGGATTATTTTTAAGTTGCATAGAGGTCTCGCTCGCATTCTGTTCTACATTAAGACCAATTATGTTGAATTCTAACAAACAAAGACAATATCGTGTTAAAATTGAAATGATTATTCCTCTAAGTATTCAGTCATTGAATAACATACAGTCAATCGTTTGGATGCAAAAAGTTGAATAACTCGTGCTACTCACTTGTTAATTAATTAAGTACGCATCTGAACACCCGACAGTGTTTTATTCAGTGATAAAATACAGGGACACCTGTATAATTTTTTAATTAATATTAGTGGTGAGATGCTGCTGAGAAATTGATGTTGAATGAAAAGGAAAACAAAACCATCCTTGAAAATAATAACAGCCAATGATGTTCTTTTGGCTTTAGACCCGAGTTTGTATT
This sequence comes from Saxidomus purpurata, assembly GCA_022818135.1. Taxonomy (NCBI): domain Eukaryota; kingdom Metazoa; phylum Mollusca; class Bivalvia; order Venerida; family Veneridae; genus Saxidomus; species Saxidomus purpurata. The sequence goes on along the minus strand of JAFMSR010000006.1, from coordinate 13,862,042 downwards.
ACTACGACGTAAATCTGCTGTGTTGGAAACTGTTGATCGGGAGCAGTGTTATGATTATTTATATTAAATTTTGTGTTATAGTTCATGTAGGATAGTGTGACAGTGCATGAGTTAATAGATAATAAATCATGTGTGCATGAAAACACTTAATTACTTTATCCAATCAAGTTAAATGCTGATATTGGACGCTACTACTGCGTCCTTTTCGTAGTACTGTCAATGAGCTGTACGCTGTGTAACATTCATGTTTGGACTTTTTGCCATATATGTACATAATTATCATTTTTGTGTGTGTTTTGTAGTGTGGACCCACCTGTGTAAAGCAATAATAATATGTCTCTCACATGTAATTTACATGTATATATTAGTATTACATGTACATTGTATGTCATTTTTTCCCATTTTTTTTTTCTGTGATAAAAATTTACTTTTTTGTAAAAATTCTGTTACTAACTTGTGGTACAGATATTTTATGCGTAATGTAGATTCGCTGTAAATGGAAATAGAATTGCAGACTTTTTGTTTTCATAAAATAAAAGAATTGTTAATTTTTTTAAAATTTTAATTTAAAAAAATCAGATGTGTAGTTTACTTGAAATAATGTCAACATAATTATTGGGTTATATTTCTGCTTCATAATCCCTCATCAAAAGTTCAATTTAGTTAATGATATTTTCTATAAATAAAAAAAACACAAAAAAACCTTTGAAACTATAGTTTATTTAGTTAGACTTATAAATAACTGTAAACTAAATGATACTTTCTATTATTTTTAATGCCAGACTTTCACATTTACAGAGAGAGCTAGAAATAAATTCTAAGCCTTGGAAATGTTAGATGGTTCGTTAGTTATGAATATTTTCTCAAACAACAAAACAAAATAGATTGATAGTTTACATAGTCGCTGGGTAAAAAGGTACATATTTTACTAAGTGCTGTAGTTTCCAACAAACCATTCTAGTCCTTTGAATTTAGTATAGTTTGTAGAAAGGTTCTAAATATTTAGGCAAATAACCTTCATATGGACAAGACAGTAAAACCCAGATTTCATCACGTGTAATTCTACCTCTGAGTTTTCCATTTATTTTATTAAGTGTTTTTTGTATCTGAGTTTAAACTATAGTGTGTAAGCTTTGCTCATCTTTAGACATAAGTTGAAACAAACTATATTCAAAGTTTGTAACATATATAAAAGTTGATTGGAAAGTTTAAAAGATATGACAGACATTAAAAAAAAGTGTTTTTCAGGTAGAAATTTTATCTTCACTGTAAAAAGTGTCACAAGTAATGGACATAGCTGTCTCTAACAAACAGAGTAAGATATAAGGAAAAGAACTGAAAACAAGACAAAGAGTAAAATATAAGGAAAAGAATTGAAAAAAGACAAGAAAGTAGGAAAAAGAAAAGACAGTAACAAAATGAAAAGAAAGTTGCAAACATATTTTTTTTCTTAATATTGAGTTGTTTGAATGTATAAATATTTGGCATGAAATAGAATAACCACTAAAAGGCACTATACATGAAAGATTTAGCAGGAAATTTCCCATATTTAATCATAATTTGATTGCATTACAAGGGAATGGCAGTCTAAAATTCCCAATAAGATTAAACTCGTTCTTTGCTTTCCATTTTACATTTTCAGACACTTTAGTGTAAAGAATAATATTAGTTTGATCCACAATCAGAGTACAAAACCAGTTGAGTGTAAAAAAAATGTTTTATATTTGCGGGCCAAGTTGTTTATTCCTCACATACTGCAGTATTATATAGACTCAAATTAGAATAGCAGTGTAGTTTGTTAGGGTTAGATGCTCCATTTGTGACTGTGATATTCAATGTAAATCTGCAACAGTAACTTTGTGATACATTCTGCTATAGTGCATTGAAACGAAATAAAAAAATATTGTTGAATTCGAACTTTGTGAATTTTACTTTTTCTCAACACATATTTATGTAACAGCCCATGTTCTAACTGATCATCTCCCATTTCAATTTTAAAGAAGAGGGATGGTACAGATTTAAAGGTACATTATAGTACTCAGACCAAATCAAATTTTCTTTTAAATCTGGAAGACCTGGGTGGTCTTTTTGTCCTACTTTCGCTTTATTGTATGTTGTAAACAGTCGGAGATATATGTTGCACATCATTGGAAGTAAAGTTCTTTTAACCATAATTTAAAATAGGCATGTTTATTCATGTACAATAGATTTACAGCCTCTTTCTGGGAGACTTCTTGAAAATTACAAAGATATTTGATAACTGGAAAACCTACTTCGTTTTTGAAAAGGCAAAATATAATTTATAAATTCTTTTGTTAAACTCAAATTTTCGACACCATAATTGGTCACATTCGATGCAGTTTGTCATATTTTTCCTTCTGAGAAGACGCCTGTTACAAATCGAGATAAAGAAGAAAATTTGATTTGGTCTTAGTAATGGTTTTTAATGCCATGACACAAAATATTAAAACAAGAATGCTTTACACTTGTAAACTAGTGGATGAAATAAAGTAAAACTTGTACCAGTGGTCATAGAGGATAAAAAAACTTGATAGTAAAGAGTGTAGATTCCAAGAAACCTAACACTGTGTCAGATATTTACTTAATCATCACCCTTTGTTCATATTAACTGGTTACCCTGAGGGTTTGCCTGAGGTTAACCTTCGGAAGGTTATGGTTGAAATAACATGATGCTTGCAACAGTAATTATACAGGAAAGAGCAAGTGCAGAGAGAGGAACTTGCTCTGCCAAATACCTGCTACATTATCTCCCCTTTTGTGTATTGTAGATTTGTTCATGGAAGGTCCAATCAAGACAGTTTGTATAAGCTATATTCAACCATACTGTGAAGCTGAAAGTCATGTCCGCATAACAAGATCAAATTACAAATTGCTATGGTACACTTCTGTGTATAATGAATTAATTGCATGTTTATAAGTTTAAAAAAACTACACAGTTACCATATTTTTTTTATTAAAGAAATTGATCCATTATCCATCTGCTATAGATCAACACTCTGAGGGACTACACCAATGAACTGTTCATATCTTCAATACACTTTTTCATTATGATTAAAATCCTGTACAGGTGCTATACGCTTTCATGGATTGATTGTTTTCTACACGTGCCCTTCACTTTCATGGATTGATTGTAGTCTACACGTGCTCTACACTTTCATGCATTGATTGTAATCTACACGTGCTCTACACGTTCATGCATTGGTTGTAATCTACACATGCTCTACACTTTCATGCATTGGTTGTAATCTATACGTGGTCTACACTTTCATGCATTGATTGTAATCTACACGTGCTCTACACTTTCATGCATTGGTTGTAATCTACACGTGGTCTACACTTTCATGCATCGGTTGTAATCTGCACATGCTCTACACTTTCATGCATTGGTTGTAATCTACACGTGCTCTACACTTTCATGCATTGGTCGTAATCTACACGTGCTCTACACTTTCATGCATTGATAGTAATCTACACGTGCTTTACACGTTCATGCATTGGTTGTAATCTACACATGCTCTACACTTTCATGCATTGGTTGTAATCTATACGTGGTCTACAATTTCATGCATTGGTTGTAATCTACACGTGCTCTACACTTTCATGCATTGGTTGTAATCTACACGTGCTCTACACTTTCATGCATTGATTGTAATCTACACGTGGTCTACACTTTCATGCATTGGTTGTAATCTACACGTGGTCTACACTTTCATGCATCGGTTGTAATCTGCACATGCTCTACACTTTCATGCATTGGTTGTAATCTACACGTGCTCTACACTTTCATGCATTGGTTGTAATCTACACGTGCTCTACACGTTCATGCATTGTTTGTAATCTACACATGCTCTACACTTTCATGCATTGGTTGTAATCTACACGTGGTCTACACTTTCATGGATTGGTTGTAATCTACACGTGCTCTACACTTTCATGCATTGGTTGTAATCTACACGTGCTCTACACTTTCATGCATTGATTGTAATCTATACGTGGTCTACACTTTCATGCATTTATTGTAATCTACACATGCTCTACACTTTCATGCATTGATTGTAATCTACACGTGCTCTACACTTTCATGCATTGGTTGTAATCTATACGTGCTCTACACTTTCATGCATTGATTTTAATCTACACGTGCTCTACACTTTCATGCATTGATTGTAATCTACACGTGCTCTACACTTTCATGCATTGGTTGTAATCTACACATGCTCTACACTTTCATGCATTGATTGTAATCTACACATGCTCTACACTTTCATGCATTGGTTGTAATCTACACGTGCTCTACACTTTCATGCATTGATTGTAATCTACACGTGCTCTACACTTTCATGCATTTATTGTAATCTACACATGCTCTACACTTTCATGCATTGGTTGTAATCTATACGTGGTCTACACTTTCATGCATTGGTTGTAATCTACACATGCTCTACAATTCATGCATTTATTGTAATCTACACATGCTCTACACTTTCATGCATTGGTTGTAATCTATACGTGGTCTACACTTTCATGCATCGGTTGTAATCTGCACATGCTCTACAATTCATGCATTTATTGTAATCTACACATGCTCTACACTTTCATGCATTGGTTGTAATCTTTACGTGGTCTACACTTTCATGCATTGATTGTAATCTACACGTGCTCTACACTTTCATGCATTGGTTGTAATCTTTACATGCTCTACACTTTCATGCATTGGTTGTAATCTACACATGCTCTACACTTTCATGCATTGGTTGTAATCTATACGTGGTCTACACTTTCATGCATTGGTTGTAATCTACACATGCTCTACACTTTCATGCATTGATTGTAATCTACACATGCTCTACACTTTCATGCATTGGTTGTAATCTACACGTGCTCTACACTTCCATGCATTGATTGTAATCTACACGTGCTCTACACTTTCATGCACAAGTTGTATACTTTTTAGCTCGACTTTTCTATGAAAAGGGGAGCTATCCTACTCGCCCCGGCGTCGGCGTCGGCGTCACACCTTGGTTAAGTTTTTCGTACCACCCCACTTTATTTCAGAAGTATTAGAGGTATGGCTTTGAAACTTACCATACTTCTTTACCATCATAACCTCCATCTACAGACAAGAGAACATAACTCTGTCAAGGTTTTTGACAGAATTATGGCCCTTTTTTGACTTAGAAAGTGTATTGAGCTTGGTTAAGTTTTTCGTACCACCTCACTTTATTTCAAAACCATTGGAGGTATTGCTTTGAAACTAACCATACTTGTTTACCATCACGACCTTCATCAACAGACAAGAGGACATAACTCTGTCCAGGTTTTTGACAGAATTATGCCACTTTTTGACTAGAAAATACATTGAATATGGGTAAAATCCACTTATTGCCTTAGCCCTTTGAGATATTGCTTTGAATCTTTTAATGCTATTTCACATCATTACCCCCATCTGTAGGCAAGAAAAGGTAACTCTGTCAGGGATTTGTTTTAAAAATTAAGGCCTTTTATCGACTTAGAATCTTGGTTAAGTTTTTCGTACCAGTCCACTTTTTGACTGAATTGTTTGAGATATTAATTTGAAAGTTGGAATACTTGTTTACCATCATGATTCCCAAAATGGGCAGGAGAAGGTAATTCTGTCAAGGATTTTATTTGAATTATGGCCCTTTTTGACTTAGAAACTCAGTTAAAATTTTCATTCTTGTCCACTTGTTAACTTATCCATTTGAGATATTACTTTGAAAGTTGGAGTTAGTTAAAGTCTTGTGTGCCCTTAACTGTCAAAGTTTTGTTTTATTGGCAAGCACTAAAAAAGTCGAGCACGCTGTCCTACTGACAGCTCTTGTTTGTTTACCCGTATCAGTTATGGTCACATTTTCCAAAATTTAATGAACTTATCTCTGAAAAATCCCACATTTCAGCAAGATCTACTGAAATATAAATGCATGTGCATAGTGTGTACAATGAGTTTGTGTGAAGCTATGAGTCATTCCACTGTCACCATGACATCAGCAATGGAGAGGCCTCTTTAAGGACCTTCCTGCAGTACAAATTCTTTTCCAAGATTGTGTAGCCTGTCCACACACTTTTTATTTTGTTCATACAGGGGACAAATACTGCATAAGGTGCACTGCTACTAGGATTTGGTCTGAAGACTGCATGAGCATTTTTGTGACTAGGACAACTTAAAATTTTCTACACAAGCATAAATCTATGATATTTTGTATGGTATTTATTGCACATCTCAAAATGTAGCCCAGACAATAAAGTTAACTAATTATACACTTGTTCTAAAAGGTATTTATATATATAAGCAACTTCAGGACTTGCATTGAACTTATTGCCCTGTCAATAAAGTTGGTTCATGTTCTTGTTCAATAAATTTAACTTGTCCGCTAGTCTGGCCTCTCTTTAGTAACTGACGGACAAGTAAAGGTATCATGACAAAGCCCGAGAGTAGTGTTATAGCACAGTTGAAATATATCATATATTTGGTTTCTCCTAGAGCATCTATCAGCAAACCTGAAATAGCACACAGTAAATATTTAATATTCAGAAATTTGTTCATTCAACCCTATCGCTATATTTGTAAAATGGAGGCTGTCCATCTTATATTGAAGTTAAACCATTATTTGAGGTGCACCCTGAAAATGTACTGACCGAATTGCGAACAGTGCAGATCATGATCAGCCTACATGTTCTTGTAGTCTCATCATGACCTCCACTCATTCAGTTTATTTTCAATGAGTATACCTCATAACATGAACAATTAAAGGGACGTCAATGAAGTAATTATCGAGAGTATAGGTCACAAAAGCAATATATTTAAAAGATCAGAAGGCTAAATTTTTAATAATTGTACAGATACAAGAACGTATCTTACCAGCACAGGGTGGACCCGCTGTAAGTCCTATTCCAACTGCAAACATAACATAGCCGAAGCCAATGTTTATAACTTTATCTCCAAGTATGTCAATAGTAATTATAAAGAGAGGCGCAAATTGAAATCCTGCGAAACAGCCGGAGACTGTAGAAAGACATAAATGACCAACTCGCTTTTGAAAGACCTCCATCAACGTAATGAAAATTCCAAATCCTATACAACCTGTTGTGTATATGGTTAACTGTAGCTGCTTGCCCAGAAGGCCAGCAACAATACAACCTACGAAGAACCCGACACCTATCAGCGATAGTGACAACGAGGCGTCACTGGGATTCAAACCTGTAGACATCGCATACTGTGGTAGGAATATCACTACTGAGCCGAGACCCATTTGGTTCGTCATAACGCTGAACAAAAATATCAAAAAAAAAATTTTTAACATCTTTGTGACATGAATTTTACATTTTCCCTCCCGACTTTTCTCCACGTTCTTTCTACTAATTAAAGTTTCATTGACTTCAAGTTGAAGTACATTGTTAGTATTGTCGCGGGCCTCATTTCTGTCTGTTGCCATCATTTCATCTTGCATCCCGTCTTTCTCGAAACATTTCGACTCTGCTGGAAAAAGAGCCAAAGCCAGAGGCAAAAGGTGTAAATTCAATCCACAGAGAAGTAACAAAGAACCACGCCAGCCATAAGCCTTGATAAAATGGCTGATAATCAAAGGCAATAGCGTAGCTCCGCCTCCATTTCCAGACAGTACAACACTTGATGTGAGTCCTTTGTATTTATTGTAGTGAGCGCCACAAAGAACTTGTGCAGAAACAACCGCGAAGCCGTTGCCACAACCTGTAAAATATATAAACCTATTTATTGGCAATCTGTGGCTGGAGTTATCAGTCATTATATAAACATTTCTGTCAGAGTTATCGTTCCCGTTATACGCCACGGCACTCTTACGTCATCAGCGATTCGTCACCGTAAGTATTCTATTGCTGATGACACCAGAGTGCCACGACGATATTCGTGGAGACAAAATAGAAGGACAACTCAGGCAGGACTTGTACACAAACGTCTAGATAGCAGGGAAAATAGTTCTTATAACAATTAATAGTAACTTTCTTCTTACCCAGTTTGGATTTTGTAATTTTCTTATATATTTTAATTAGAGCTACAGCCTCTTTGTTTTTTTTTGTGTGTGTGACTCGTGAATGTAGGGGATATACGAAGGTTTATGGCGAAGAATACTATGATCGTTGAAAATCTATATTATGTTTAGCATTCACAGGCCATAAGAATGGTCATTGCCTGCAATAACAATTTGGTGAAGTAAAAATGAAAAACAACTGACCGTTTAAAATCCCAAAAAAGAAGTACATGCATCCAATGTTTGGTGAAAACCTCATGGCTGCAAGGCCCGCCACGCTGAATATTGCCCCCACAAACGCCACAGGACGATGCCCCCATCTCTTCGTAAATAAACTTACAAAGGGACCTGAAAAGAATTTATGACTGAT
>JAFMSR010000006.1:13547147-13853124 GCA_022818135.1 Saxidomus purpurata | reverse complement strand
TGGTCATACATTGAACAACATTCGCGATCTACTGTATCACACAGAACTTATTCAATTTTCTTTTCATCCAGGTATTTAACGTGACTACGTCTAATGGCAGTTCACATGCGTGCGTACTTTATGTAGTCTCTCAGTACACTGTTTCCTGTAAGTATCCCTTAAACGTGGATTAGAAAATTGTTAAAAAAATATGTTAATGTTTCTTCATCCTTTTGTTAGATGTAACATAAAAAGTCTGATCAGCAGCCGCATAACCACGTAAGGTCCATTTGCCACTACGGTAAACTCCATATATAACGACTCTGGTTACAGCGAAATTCCGGATTAGGAACTACTGTCATTGGCTCGATTTTTTCTACATTTTGCTTATTTGAAACTAATGTACAGATAAATCATACTACGGATAAGGGAAGAAATCTAAACGGTCCAAAATAGTTTGTTATATGCGATTTTAAACTTGATTTTCTTTTGAAACTTTTACAAATAATCATCTCGTCCATGTTGTATGATGCATAAACATTTACAACCTTTTAAAATGTTTAAGTAAAATCCAACCTGTGATGTTTTTACAGCTGATATTTTTCATTTAAATGCGTAGCTTCAAAGACGCATGTAGATGTTATCTTGATGTTTTTTGGTACAGCAAAAGGATTTTCAGTGATTCAAGCTATAACTGTATATAGAACGCAACATAACGATCTGTATCCATAGTATAGATGCACTTGTAACCTTGAATCCATGTATGCACTATATGATGACTACAATATAGCTATCTTGTTCTACAAACGATGATCATTAATATTAAGTAACGCCACTATGATAAATATTTAAAGACTTAATATTATGCCGTCATAAGGGTAGAAGTGATAATAAATAATAAAGTACATGAAAATTCTGGAAAGCAGCGGCATAGCCACTTAAGGTCCATTTGCAACTACAGTAAACTCCATATATAACGACTCCGGTTATACTGGCAAGCAAGGAAAAGCCGATGGCAAGGAATTGTCGGCGGCTTTTTAGTTTTCCCGTTACATGCCTCTATAACAAGTCTGTATGAAGGAAGTTTTGATCAAAATCTATCGGAGGATTTGTTTTGAAGCTGACTGACGGAAATCATAAGTCAAAGTGTTAAATATTTACTAAGATATCGGTTTTTCATTTCAGCGTACTCGCAACCTTGACATATGTTGTCAACAAAGTCACGTGGGGGTCATGTGACGGCTGTCAACTTCTGATTTCCGCGCGAAAATATTACTTCATTTTTTTTTTAAATTAAAAAATCATGTTAAAATACATTTCAACACACAATAAAAAGGTATTGATAACATTTCATACCGTACACTAGTATATCGGAATGATTTGACTCTTCGATTCAAGGGAAGTAATTTGTACTGATTGTATAGTATTTCCCCTTTGTTTGAGGGAGGCTCAATGCAGGGAAATCATAGGCTATATTGCCGAGCAAACACATAGAAAATATGTCGGGAGTTCTCATCTGATGTTCGCTCCGACTTCCAGAGGCTGTGCAGGGTATTTAGCAAAACAATTTGCATCGTTTTAACTAAGTAGAAAACGGATGCTTCCGGCAACAATGACACATGTAGGTATATAGACCTACTTACAAAGCCGCAAATTAACATAATTTCTCAAAGACAATTTATTGTTAAAAACCATTAGAAATAATTATTTTTGATTCTTTTCAAATATTTTTGTATTATACGTGACATTAGCTATATATCAGCGATAAATTCAAGCCGCCGACATTTCCTGCTGTAATGCCTATTTTTCGTGTGCTTTAAGTACCCCTTTTAAGGCCCCATATTTACGAGCATGCGCGACAAATGTAAACACAAATTATCTCCCCCGACGGAGGTCAAGGCCAAGATTTGCAAAATAGTCAACGTTTTTATTCTGTCTCATCTATTTCTAAAATAAACGAAAAAATCATGCAAAATCAATCGGCTTTTCCTTGCTTGTCAGTAGCGAAATTCCGGATAAGGAACTACTTTCCTTGGCCATATGTTGTGTCTTCTTTTATCTTAATATGTGGAAATACTATACGGATAAAACATACTACGGATAAGAGAAGAAATTTAAATGGTTCAAAATGGTTTGATATATGCGATGTTTATTGTATTAAATTTAAACTTGATTTACTTTTGAAACTGTAACAAATAATTATCATGCTCATTTTGTACATGATGAATGATGTGTAAACGTTTTCAAACCTTTAAAATGTTTAGTGAAATTCAAGCTGTGATGTTTTTACAGCTGATTATTTTCATTTAAATGCGTAGCTTCAGAGACGCATGGTAATCTTATCTTGATGTATTTTGGTACAACAAAAAGGATTCAAGCTATTACTGTATATAGAGTTCAACATAACAATCTGAAGTGCCCATATTATAGATGCACTTGTAACGTAGTATCCATGTATGCATTACATCCATTTACATACATGATGGCTACAATATAACTTTCTTGTTCTACAAACGACGCAATGATCGTTAATATTAAGTTAACGCAACGATGATATTTAATGTACCTTAATCAGTATGCATGTTGGTCAAATATAAATGTCTTAAATGTGAGTAGTGTAAACCAAAACACGTCAACATTGATGTAAGAATATAGATAGATGTGACAACAACTGAGATTAACATTCCACTCTTATAATTATAGAAGTAAATAGTCAAAAATAAAAAAATCCATCATTATTTTGGTTAATATGTATATCTTAATTTGTATTTGTCAATAACAGAAATTACTTAGTAAAACTTATAACTTTAATGTTTTTTAAGCATCCACTGTGTTTGGAGCATCACTCTTAACTATAAACCAACAGCACCGGATTCCACCTTCAAAGTAACTACACAATTTCATTGACGTATAAAACAGTGGTGGGAAGTGGAGTTCAGTGTTGTATAATTATGCTACAGGAGCTGTCGTCTGTCAGTAATATCAACCTACACCTTGTCATATACCCGTGAAGTCTATAGGCAATTCATTGCTTAAGTCACGAGGATGCTTTTGCTCCCAGTAATACATTACTACCTTGAGTGGCAAACATGTGGGCAGTGTGTTGCCATATAGACGCCTTAGAATACAATACCTGAAGTGTTACTTATGACCTTATATGACCTATACATTCCTAGAATCTGCATGATAAGGCATTTTGGAAATTGAGTGGACGTGTTTCCTTGACGAAATGGATGACATTATATAATATGAGCATTCCGAAAGTTTGCCTTTTCAAATGTTGTGTTTTTGCTCATCATTATGTATATCAAACGCAATTACACGCACAATTTAAATAGTTAAAACCCTTTCGTCACCGTTTCTGCAATAATATTAATTTAATGTACCACTATTTTAAAATAACGAATATTTCGATAGTTGTAAAGAAATTATATGGATATGTGTAACAGTTTTATTTAATTGAATAAATTGGACATTTGTAACAAAACCTTTTTGACTATCGAATGTAAAAATTGAAATTCAATCAATTCGTTAAGTATTTTTCATTTATAAATGTCATTAAGACAACTCGCCAAGAATAACTCATTTCTTACATGTTTTCAAAGCATGTACGGTGTGTTAACCTTTATTCATGACAATATTTTCAATATAGCCATTATGAACGGTAATATAAAAACTGAAATTGCTCACCAACAGATATAACTATATATTATTATTTATTTCGTGCATTAATTAACAAAAAAATATCATACCGGTTCAAATCTAATAGTCATTTCCATTTCTTTCGTGAAAAGAGCTGCCATTAAACATTAGCTCGTTTTTTTCCTCGCTAAATTTCTAAGCTATCTAATGCTCGACCTAAACCATGAATGTGTAACACTAAATGGATAAACAAGGGACGAGTTTTAGATGAGCACCTATGAATGCTCCGAATAAACATGTACATGAGTATAATTATACCTTTCTCGTAGAAAACGTAGTAAGCGTGAATGAAACTGCTGTTGACGCACCAGCTACATGTAGGAACAACAGAACAACGAACAATACTTTTCTGTTGACACATCTCTTATCCGCAAGCCAGCTAAATATAATACAACCATCAGAATTAGATATCCCTGATATCCAAAAATACTAGAAGAGGTGTCATTGCAAAGCATACTTTTTACATAAAAACCAATTATTTGTACTTTTGTATTCATAGAGAAATGTTACAGAATTTAGTCTACATGTCGCTTGTTAAAATTTTATTTTAGGTAGTTGTGTTTTTCAACGTCAATTCGTGTTTGGTCCCTGTATATTATATGAAGCATTTAAAAAGTGGTAATGCTAAAATGATATTGAAATTGCTCCCCTATAGTTTGTGCTTAAAATTTGTATTGTAAATGTTATATAAAACATAAAATGTAAAAGTAAATGCTAGAATAAACTTCACAAGTGCAAATTAGCATTGGAATCTACTGAACATTTTGGTTGTAACATGATATTAATGTTCAACACATAAAGATGACGTGTCGCGTGCAAAACCCTAGTCCCTCAAATGTCAAGGTCACACTTCGAGTTGGAAAAACGGAATCCTCTATATATGCACACGTTCGTGTCCCAGCTGTATTTCTTTCATGCGTGAAGTGATTTTCAAATCCTATGACACAAATGTTAAACACATGAAGACGACGTGTACCTCAAAGGTAAAGGTCACACTTGGAGTAAGTATTTTTTCGGGATCCTGTATCCACACATCCGTGCTCAGACTGTCATGCATTGAAGGATTTTACAATAACTTGTTACAAGTGTTCAGCACATCCAGACGATATGTAGCAACCAAGATCCACGAACTTACCTGAAAGGTCAAGGTCAAACTTAGAGTTCAAATGTCACGTAATCATGTATACATGGTAATTCTGTCGTACATGGAATACTTTTAAAATGTTGAGCACATGCAGATGACGTATCATACCAAAGTCCTGCGTCTTTACCGTGAATGTCCCGGTTGCAGGTTTTAGAATCCTGTATATATGCACATTTTCATGTCATGATTCTATCTCTGTTAAAATTGGCGGATTTTAAAATGAATTGGCACACATGTTCAGCACACAAAGTTAAAGTGTCGTGTGCAAGTACCGGGTCCACACCTTGAAGGTCAAGATCACAGACTGTGAGACACCACTTGGGGGCATACTCCACTTATGAGGGACAATTCTTGTTTTAATGATTCATTCTGAAATATGTTCTGATGCGCATGCCTTCGTGGTTTGTAACGAAGCAGCTGAACGATATAGTTGTTTTTTTAGACAATAAACAACGCTAAAAGGATATTATTTCGATTATAACATGACAAAATATCACATATAAAAGATATAGATGCGGTGGGCTATATTTTTCGGAAATCAATTAGTTCATAGTAACGCAAATTTTGACATCGTAAATGACGTCGTGATGGCTGTCGAAAACGCTTTTATTGCAGATTTTACAATAATTAGGGAGCTCAGCCTCTATCGGTTTCATTGGCTATACTACTAATTATTCAACTTTCATGAATTTATTTATTCTGTTAACGAAACAAATTCTTTCAACTTAGATTAATTAAAACTCACTCCAGATGGAACTAGAACTAACACTGAAGGTAAGGAATACCATCAGAACACCCCACTGACACAGTATTTAAAATTTATGTAATATTTGATGCTTTGATTATTGGACCTGCACAACTTAAGGCTTCTGTGATGAATTAAATTCTGACCAGAGGTTTTGGAGATTAAAAGCGCACAAGATTTTACTATCTCAAGCCTCTGTGACCTTTGATCTAGTGACCCAAAACATGGACCATGCACAACTAGGCATGGTGCTTATCACTTCTATGAAGTATCATTTAATTCTGACCAGGGATTTTTGAGATTTCGTGTCCACAAGATTTTACCATCTCTAGCGCCTGTGACCTTGACCTTTGACCTAGAGACCCGAAATATAGACCATGCACAACTTAACATTGCACTTATCATTTGTGTGAAGTATCATCAAATTTTTCTGACTGAGGGTTTTGGAGATTTAGCGTCAACAAAATTTTACTATCCCGAGCCCCTGTGACCTTGACCTTTGACCTAGAGACCAGAAACATGGACCATGCACAACTAGACATTTTACTTATCACTTGTGTGAAGTATCATAAAATTCTGTCAAGGGGTATTGGAGATCTAGTGTCCACAAGATTCCGTCTACAGACGGACGGACGGACGGACAGACAAGTTGAATCCAGTATACCCCCCTAACACTTTGTGTTCGGGTGTATAATTAACTTGTAAGCGAGAGAGGCAATTTGTAATTCATGTGTCTTCCTTCAGGACACTACATGGCTTGGTAGGGAACAAATCCGTGCCCCCCATAACTGGAAGTGAACGAACTACGACTACGCCAAAACGGTTCTACAAATCAATGATTGTTTAGCTGTATCACTTCATTGTGAAACCCCCTAGTGTATAATTTGTTATTAAGAAATAGCTTCGATTGTATAGTTAAACGAAAAAACAAAGAATCATATTAATTCTTTTTGGTAAAAGGTTATAGATATCAATGCAATACTTGCCAATAGATGAAGCTAATCATGACCTTTGATGTTTAGACATTCAAGATTCTACAGCGTGGTCGGCAGTGAAATTAAAAGGAATCGAAAAAGCCAGAAACACTACACCTGTAGAGATAAGTAGTTTCAAAATTGTGTATTTGTTTTAAAAGCTCTGAGCTGTAGAGCGATTCGCAGTATCTCGACTTACTGACTTCGCTGTGTCGTATTTCAACTTCGATTTGCTGTTCCGTTAAATTAATTTTACAGTGCAATTTTCTTCATTTGTAAAACTCAAGCCTCTGTCATTTTATCGTCTATGGGTGGTAACAAAAACGGTACAAACACTAAACAGCTTCAATTAAAACACATCATCTCTAGCCATAAACTTGTCATGTTGTTGAGAGCAAACGTACCAGCACTTGTCAATTAAAATGTGTATTTGCCTAAAAATAGTGAAGAAACAAGTAAGAAGTTAGTAAACTTTAAGTTGTCTTTATTTTATGTACGCCTTGAGATTAAAATACCTATTAACCTATTGTTTGAAAACAAACACAAGATGTTTATCGAACGACAGGCAGCTGTGTCCACTTTGGAACGGAAGTGGCAATTATTTTTGAAAAAAGTAAGGTCTGTACATGTATCTATATATTGAATGATTTATGTATATGGCAAGTCCCAGTCTTGTCATACATGTCGGTGTCTTTTGAAACAACTATTTCATAAATATGCTATAGAAGGAATGCTAATACAGTGTCATTCCAACGTTGTCTTTTGTTATATTTGATATGTGATAGTGTACTTGTTGTTACTGATAATTACTATTTAGATAGGCAGAAAGTTTAACAAATATGACCACTGTAAAACTAATATGTCGACACAATATCCGAATGTATCCCGTTTAAGATAATTAAATGTTTTATATCGTACATAATAGTAGTGTCGTTTGGCAGACATTTCCCCCTTTTCTCTGCTTTATGCTGATTCCATCACCACTGAGTCACGAGGGCGAGAAATCTAAGTGGTGAGAACACATTTCGCAATAGTGATTTAATAAAAACCAATCATATGCTACCCTGATATTTGAACCACTATGGTTAATATGATTAATTGCATTTCCTACAAAATGCCTGTAGATACTAATGAATAGGAAGTATTTCAACGTATGTCTATATACATGAAATGTACATGAATGTAGTATTCATCAGCTGATTTTTGATTTGCAAGTTACAGGTGGATATTACTCAGTAGTCAGTACTGAGTATTCTATCAGCGGACATTGTTGGAACGAAGCTGGTGTCGAAAGCCATCGGTTTGCTGTTTTTTGTAACTGGAATCTCAGTATCTGTGGCATCGCCTATAGGAGGTAGATGTTTGTTTCTATACACCAAGTCTCTTATAATAAAAATCTTTACCTGTAGCATCTCCTGTAGGAAGTTGATGTTTGATATCTATAGCAGCCCCTACTGGATACAATTTTTTTTCCTATAGGAAATGGATGGTCTATATTTATTGGATCCCCTAGAGGTCGCAGATGCTCGATAAAATGTACATGAATGTATCTATAGATCTGATTTATTTGAATTATTAAATAAAAACATTAATTATATGAAGTATAATATACGATTCTTTACAATACTTTTAATTTTACTTTAGTTTTATTTAAAATCATGGTTTAATATAAGTTTCTCTCTGAAGGTTTTCTATAGAAAATCGTTCAAAAATCATGACAGGCAAATTCCAGATTACGGAAATGAGCCACCACAGCATATGATTTCCACTAATAGCTATGGAATGATATTGAGGTAAAAATTACACAATGCCTGCTTACTGTTACAATTTACTCATTGACACTGCTATTGTGCTTATTGGTACAGTCATTATGCATGCTTGCACTTTCATCACGCGTGTTGACAATGATACCATGATTGCTGGAAGTTACAACTTGTTTGGTGTTTAGTCCCTGATGTCTATATGGCTGAATGACAGTGCAATGTAGCGTAATTAAATATTTCAACATGCCGGGACTGTATATAAGCTTTGATATTTCAACATTGCACAGTTATAATGCTCCTAGAACAAAACACACGGTGTGACCACACAAAATGAAAGATGCAATAAGCCACTAAGCAAGTTGAAAGTCAGCATAATGTTAATTGCAAATTTGCACATCACATTTTGATACCAGGGGGCGCACGTTCGTAGTTTTCGCGAAAGATCTCCGGCCTATGACGGACTTAAATTAGCTGTTGCCTAAACCGTTTCCCATCAGTTGTGTCCCTTTGTTTCAATTACTCTATTAATTGCAACCTGAACTGGTAAGTTTTATGTAGCTTTCAAGCTTTATTTACAGACAATATTTTTATTATTGGAAGAAATACATCGCCTTTCAAAAAAGTTCTCGATGTCTCTTCTATACTACTGACAAAATTTAATCGGCATCGTTATTATAAGTGGAATAAAAAATTGACGTAGAAGACGAGTACCAGAACTGGAGAAGATTCTACAAGACCAATACAAGTTATGTTTTGTCTCTGTTGTAAATAGTGTAGTGATTGTAGGTTTATAGGCCACTTCCAACAGCCTTGCTGTTGGGTTATAACCCTTTAGCGACGTGGTTGAGTGTTCGCCGTCTGAGTGTTCGCCTTCAGATCACGAGGTCCGGGGTTTGAGCCCCAGGAGGGACCTTGGTATTTTCTCACCCAGGATTTACTTTAATGGTGTCAGAAGTGTTTGACGGACTCATTCGGGGAGCATGGAGGGTCAATCTGGAGAGCCGTCTAGCTCTGAAAAGTAAAAGAGGGAGAAGTGTAGTGATTGTAGGTTTATAGGCCACTTCCAACAGCCTTGCTGTTTGGTTAACCCTTTAGCAACGTGGTTGAGTGTCCGCCTTCAGATTACGAGGTCTGGGGTTTGAGCCCCAGGAGGGACCTTGGTATTTTCTCACCCAGGATTTACTTTAATGGTGTCAGAAGTCTTTGACGGACTCATTCGGGGAGCATGGAGGGTCAATCTGGAGAGCTGTCTAGCTCTGAAAAGTAAAAGAGGGAGAAGTGTAGTGATTGTAGGTTTATAGGCCACTTCCAACAGCCTTGCTGTTGGGTTAACCCTTTAGCAACGTGGTTGAGTGTCCGCCTTCAGATCACGAGGTCCGGGGTTTGAGCCCCAGGAGGGACCTTGGTATTTTCTCACCCAGGATTTACTTTATTGTTGTCAGAAGTGTTTGACGGACTCATTCGGGGAGCATTGAGGGTCAATCTGGAGAGCTGTCTAGCTCTGAAAAGTAAAAGAGGGAGAAGTGTAGTGATTGTAGGTTTATAGGCCACTTCCAACAGCCTTGCTGTTGGGTTAATCCTTTAGCGACGTTGTTGAGTGTCCGCCTTCAGATCACGAGGTCCGGGGTTTGAGCCCCAGGAGGGACCTTGGTATTTTCTCACCCAGGATTTACTTCAATAGGTTTTTTGGGCATAGTAGAGTAGTATACCGTCGGAAGTGCTATTGCACCAGTCTGCACTAGTCAACTGCAATCATTGCCTTCACACCGTTGGGGAACTCGGAATGGGAGGGGAAATTGCCGCGTTTTTAGCATCCAGCTTTCCCATGCAGGAGTTATGTTATGTGTTGTAACTGAGGGGCAGGAGTGTTAAAGAAGGATTTGACATTATATAAATATAGTGAAAATGAAAGTGGAAATCTGCTTGTTTTTTTAACATTATACATATTCGGATATCCACGATAATCTTTCCGGAAAATAAATATTCAAATTACGGAAAAACACGACTAGAACATAGCGCCCCCTGTTATCAAAATGTGACTTATAATTTTGAAATGACATTATGCTTAGTTCTATTTTGCCTAGTGCCTGATAACATTTTCCATACTGGTTGATCACTTCGTGTATTTTATTCTTGGATGCATTACAAATTAACCAAGATAACCACAGCATGATGAAATAAACCATTACGCTAGATTGCACTGTCATTCAGTCAAATGAAAATATGAAAAAGGCATCATGGTCTAAACAACATAAAAGTTGTAACTTCCAGCAAGCATGGTATCATTGTCAACAAGCGTGATGAAAGTGCAAGCATGCATAATGACTGTACCAATAAGCACAATAACAGTGTCACTGAGTAAATTGTAACAGTAAGCAGGCATTGTGTAATTGTCAACAAGCGTGATGAAAGTGCAAGCATGCATAGTGACTGTACCAATAAGCACAATAGGAGTGTCAATGAGTAAATTGTAACAGTAAGCAGGCATTGTGTAATTTTTACCTCAATGTCATTCCATAAATAGCAATACAGAAGCTCTTGAGTAAGAGCGGCTTTTATCGGCAAACACGAGATCCAACAAACTTCACCGGAATTTGCACGAATCCATAATAAAATTTTTCTAGTTTTTAGTGATATGCTTGGCAAAAGCGCTTATACATATACGAGATACAAGTCTGACTCTGTGATTGATTTTTTTTAATACTTGGTAGAAAATATCACTTCATATAGTCTCCGAAGTCCCAGAAGATTATTTGTGATATGTAGGCCACCGGCCCATACGCATCGTATATCCATAGTAATAACATACATTGAAAAATGAACTCATGCATAATGTTTACATTCATTTTGGTAGAGTTGTCTATATAAAAGTGTTAATGTATTTCCTTTTACAGGTTTGCTATATATGCGATCTGACAGGCAACTATAACGCCACGTTTATAGCGGCGGGGTCGGAGTTTATTGTTGGTGGAACACTGATTTTGCTTCTAAAGCCGTGCGATTCAAAAAGACACCAAACTGCATAATTCAAGGGATATTTAATATTTCTTTATTACATTGAACATTTCCTGTTATGGCTAATGTATTGTGTAGGCTGTAGACTCTCATAACAACACTGACTAGGTTTACGTACGCTTTAGTGCAATTTACAGCTGCTAAAACCTTTGAATTCATTATCAATTCATTCAAATAAAAATTTATAAAACTTTTTTTGGAATATTAAATTTGTACATTGTAATGGACAATTATAAATGTTCTTTGACAAGGACTACATGTACCAGGTTTGTACATTTGTTTCAACTATGTATTTGGAAAATATATTTCACCTTAGAAATGTATGTTAAGTGGTCAATTCTTCACAGTGACTGTTTCCTCTGCTGTTTGTTTTGACAGGCCCTTTTGAATGAACGTTTTTGAATGGTATCTTGTGAGTTTGGCATACTACAAACCTGACAAATATCGGAGCCGCCGTGGCGCAGTGGTAGCGCGTTCACCTCATAATCGAAGGGTCTGTGGTATGTGTTGTCCTCATCTTTTGCAGTTTATAAATTATCAGTTTATAAATTAATTATATAAGCTGGAGTGTTTGCTACTTTTTTCATTGTTGAAAGATTCATTCAAATGTGTGTTAGTATGGCTGGCTATTGGTGAGTGTTTGACGGTGTTGAATAATATATTTTATATTTTCTTATAAACGGTTCGTAATGATGCAACAAATCAATATAGTGTATACATGTACATCTTCACAAAACACGACTGCGAATTGTTCAGTCAGCAGGATGTATTTGCTCGTGTCTAAAGCGTATACACGTGACCTATATGAAACAAGAGTTCAAATTTCTCGGAATGCGGTGCATGTTACAAAATGTACAATAATATAACAAAAGATAAAACTAAATACGCAATATTTATATTATTTTCTTCATTCATATTTCTACGAAAACTACCGTAGAACGTTTATTACTTTACCATCTCTTCTCTTGCACTGCACACATTAATATTCATGCAGGTCGGCCAGGCAGGCTATGTACCAAAAATTGTGGTCTTGGGCATTCTTTGAAAACAGTTTATTGTGTAGTTAGACACCGATTCTAGTGTAAAGTTCGTGAACATAATACAGATATAATAATTAATAAATTACGACTGACCACCCCATTATTTACAAACCCTGAATCACGACATGTTAAAATAGCACATGTTCTAGCGATGGGTCACCTATATCAGCGGTGATTTTATAATCATTTTGGACTCTTCCGCTTCATAAACAGGTAGTTTATCTAATCTGAAAGTCTACTCTTCAAAACCCTGTACGATAGAGACAAAATATCGATATTCCAGTCTGCTTTTAACAATTGTTTTAACGTAATTAATATCTATATATTGAGCATGAAAATATTCAGACAATCCAAGTTCATAAAATGTATTCTTAACAAATGAAATCAAAGAAGAAATATGTGTACTATAATATACTTGTACGTAAAGAAAATAAAGTATCATATAACAATTTACAAAATTTGTCAATGTTCGGTTTAAATCGTTTGCGCAAGCGCAGATCGATTTTACAAGGAAGACGAAACATCGCCGAATTCAGTACAGGAGAAGAATAGCTGTCAGAGTAAGTGTTTGCATATTTATCTGCTAGATGTTTTACAGTGTAACCATTTGTTCATGTAATAAGTGTTAATAAAATCATTAAATTTGAGTGATTTCTATACAATATTGTCCGTAACAAACATAAAAGATGTATTTGTAAACGAAAGTAGCCACGTATTACATGTTTTGTTTATTTTCCAAACTTTTAAACAATTGTTTTACGATATTTAAAACCGTCGAAGAACATTTACTTGAAAGTGTTCAACAGAAACCAGATAATCGAAAGAATAACGAAACATTCGATTTATTTATCTGTTTGTATCACCAACTTTATACGACACTATATTGTAGTATTGTGAAACAACTGGTTTCCCATATCTTGACCAAGCTTTTATGACGTCACAGTGTCTACATAAGTCTGCTATTCATACATTTGTCCATTGATAAACTGATTATTAAAAGTATCATTATTCCTGTAATGTTACACTTTCTTGTGATAGTCTAAATAACAAATATGTGTTCAACACTAGTATACTCAAAATAAGCTAAGGACCGTCATGTATTGGTTACGATTTACACGAATCACTTGGAAATTGCTCATTTAACGTTTAACAAATTTTGTTTTTAAACGATATGATATAAGTAGAAGTAGGTGCATGCAAAAGTTAATGGACCAACTTGATTTCACAGCTCAAAACTCTGCAAATAAATTTCGATCTAGCTTTTGACAAGACGATATCCATCTTCCAGCAATATATGATAAATCAGAATTATAAAAACAATTGCCTGTTCATATCAAGATCTTACAGATGGATGTACCTTGGTCGAAAAGCGGTCTGCAAACTTAAAACATCCTTAATTGATGTATAAAAACTGATGACACAAGCCAGTATTTCGGATATTTCTAATTTCAGTGTGTAATGTCTTTTGTGTGTTTTTGCGTGTTCAGAAAAGTGAATCAGTGTCAAACTGAAACAATAGTACTTAATCACATCCAGATACAGCATTTATAATATTGTGACTACAAGATTGTATTCAGCGACAGTCGGAGAGTTCCGATATTTTCTGTAACTAATTTATTATGATCACAATAGCCACACACATTATCATCATTTACAACAAGAAAATGTGTCTTGTCCTTCCAACCAAGTAATTAAAGTGCCCTTCTTTCCTGGCACGTGTTGTTGCAGTGAATTGTATAATGCAAAATTGTGGTTTTGTGATTCAACGGTTATGTAGGGGTAGTCAACTGGCATACTGGTAGTGTTTGAAAGGGTATTGGAGTTTGATGTTAGGTGCTTAAACAATTTCGAAGAGTATACTGGTTGTTGTAATCGATAAAATATACAATGTTATACACTTCAAGCCCTTTTACAAATGGCATCAGTTTCGACGCCGATTTCCGACTTTTAGCGATATAATATCCTTATTTTGTAACACATTACATCTCCAGATTCACAAACATAATTTCAAATTGATATTAGCTCTTTTATAAAGAATTCAATAGAGCCACCTAAATACCAATTAAACGGAAGACATGTTAAAAAAATTATCTAGAACAATTATCAAAACGATTTTCATTCAAAATGTTTAAAAGTTTAAATTAACCTTTGTTGAAACAGAAATGAGATACTGTTAAACCTCCATAACACACAATCGAATATGTCAGTATTTGAATAAACACGCTAGAGCAGAGCCGTATCTAAATTTAAATCCATGAAATAATATAATGAATAGTTAACCTCATCTCTTTAGACCACAACCCACTCGATGACCCCTTCTTAATTTATATAAATGACGTAATCGAGCCGGGAGGGAATTTTAGGAAGCGCTAGGGGGGCATAACTTGATCGGTACCTTTATACTGTACGGTTAGCTTGAATGTTGGTAAAATTAACATATTTATAAATCCTGTCGTCTGCTCTATGTACGGTATATTAAGCAAGAATGTAAACACTGACATCTCAAAAAGAATATAAACACACTGGTTTATTTATATCGTACACATAAATGCAGTCAGTTGAAGAACAAGAGTGGTGATCTATTTAGTATAACGAAATAATGAAGACAAAAATAGTTTTATGCATTTTGTTTTAATAGTTGACTATTATACTAACATTGGTATTTAGCAATTATGATATTATGTGCATGCATATGAACTTAATAATTATAGTGTTTTTTTCCAAAGGCCTCTTTTGAATGGTATAAGAGTGTTCTTTATTCATCTGTGTGGAAACATGCACACATACTAATATATGTAAGGATAAGACATATAGTCACCCTTGATATATACATATGGTCAAATACCGTGTGATTGTGTGGTTATTTAACATGGAAACCGTAGATCCTGATGTTATGTCACAACATTTTCAAGACCTCAAATTTAAACTTTGTGTTCACCTTTTTTAGTTGGGAATATAGTCCGTGTCAGCGTATAATGCACGTGGTCCTAGATTTTCTAGATATGAATAACGTTTTAGACGTGACTGAGCGATCGTCAATGTAATTGCGTTTGTCGTTTACCGTTAAACGCCATTTAGGCCATCCGCTGGCCACTTGTTTCAGTATGAGGAAAGTGTTAACATACGCATACGCAGTTTCTGGCACAATGTAAGTAACAACGATGTTCCTCACTGAATAAGCCTTTGTACATATGACAATACACTTGACCACCACCACAAATATGGTTTTAGTCCGGCTTCTTATTGATTATCTTTCCACAGCTTTTGCAATGAGTGATTAAATGACAAGTTGAGATTGTGTAGATCAAAACACTCTACATCCTGGAAAAAGCGTTGACATTTGTCACACTGTCTCAGGCTACCGTCATAAGGCTCTTGTACGTAACGACAAGAATGACAAACAGAGATACACTTATGATCTTCCTTATGTTCATAACCTTTGCTGCAACGAGTACAAAAGTAGGTCCTGGACAGAAATGCAGACACACTTGTAATCACACCGTATTGTGTGTCGTGGTTCAACAAGTAGATTTTTGGTGATTCGGGGAAACTATACCGTAATTTCCGGACAATAGGCCGCAAAAAAATAAATTCCGAAGCGGCCTTTACGACCGTTTATTTTTTAAATTGGTATTTTGAAAACTACATTCAAATGTGCTTACCAATCTGCTCAAGAAATGGTACTGGATCGGTGCATTGTAAAATCTACACAGTCGTGAGAACCGCTAGAATCTATTACAAACAATAAATCACATAGCATTTATTTTCCGCAACTTATACATGTTCTTACTTTCTGTAAGTGTATTATAATAATGTTCAATTTCGGTCATCAAATCCATTGAAATATTCATCCTCAGATTCAGAGTGAAATGGATGCAACTGTCCCTCGTCTTACAGTGAGGCTGACAATTGTTCTACCAGTCGAATAAGGGAACATCATCGTCGCTGTCACTTACGGATCCCGGATGTTTTATAACTTTTCTGAGGGGGACATCATCCTCACTGTCAGTCTCGGAATAGTCATCCATATTAATAATACCAGCCTTGTGAAATGCTTTCTTGACTGTATTTGCTAACATAGAATTCTAAGCTGACAGAACCCACTCACATACAATCACATATTAGGTCCTTCGCATTTTCCCAGTTATTGTAAAGGTATGCCATTACTCGCTCATCCATTTCTCCCACTCCCCTCTTACTTTCAATTTGAAAACCTTATTTACAGCTAGGTCGAGGGGTTGCAGTACTTTTGTAAGACCACCTGGAATAATGCATGTTACAGTATCAAGCCTGTTAATATTAAGATATTATCTTTTATTTGGTCCTCGTTGTAATCAATAATAGACCATTCTTTAAACACATTTCCTTCGAACCCACTTGGCTAATTTTAATGAAACTTTGCTGAGATGCGCATTGCATGCAGCCCAAGGGAAATTTCTACAATCTTTTTCTACAAAACCAAAACTCCAAGCACTTGCACATTCGGCATGTTAACAATAGTGGTACCTTTACATTTCTTTTCAAATCGTGTCTCTGGTATGTAAATTTGTCCCGCCGGGGGGTCACCTGTTTTTACAAAAAGTACATAGAAATATATAATAGTACAAAACAGAACTCACACATTAATAGAAACTTGAATAATATCGACATACAATGTATTGACTGCTTACGAAAGAAGGTTTACATACCGAGAACTTTATTTTTTCCTTCACTTCCCTTCATTCAATAATTACATCACATTTAGTTAAATCAATTCGACAGATGTGACAATAGAGGGGACGAGCATGCTAATAAGCATGAGCAGTAACAATCGAACCTGGGTTTAAACGTCATGTCCGAATATATACTGCCCAGAGAATAAAGCCAAGCGAACTAAATTTACTAAAGTAGAAACAAATCAAAACTTCCGACCAGTGGTACGAATGTACACAGAACGATGTGTATTTTACCTCAAATGCCCTAACGTATTTGCTTTTTCTGTAATATCATTCCTAGATATCATTTGATAGTTATATAATTTTAATTTTAATCTACAATAACATTATTATATGTCGTGTTATAACAATATCAGATTGGAGAACAACTTGTATGTTATAAATATGTCCTAAAATATATTTCTAAATTGCTGAGACTTTATGTTTTAACACGGACCTATATATAGGTCCGTGGTTTTAATTATGAACTAACATAATCATTAATCTAAAGTTATTTCTATAAAATATTGTTGGTAACAAGCAGAAAAGACGTATCGAAAACGAAAGTTGCCTTGTACATATTGTATTACAAAACGGAACAATTTTATGTTTTTTTGAAGAAATGTAACGAAATATTTTGGAACATTTTGATTTAGATCTGTTTATATAGCCAACCTTATTTGACCCTATAAATATGAACAAATCAAAACTGGTTTCCCAATTATGTTGCGTGATATTTTGAAATTCTTTAATATGACAAAGTCTTTATTGAAGTCATTATGTCAATACAATCTTCTTTGTATGCATTCGTCAGTTGACAAACGTACTGATTACTGATACGGTAAACTATGGTCACGTTCATACGTGGGTAGTAAATTACAAATTATTGCAAAATAATCTCCTAAAAATAAGTTAAGGAGCACGCCATTTGGATGAATAATTTTAAAAAGTCATTTCATGCTGGCCAGATATTATTTTTAAATGGTAATATCATAATATAATACAAGGTTAGCTATTACAAATCCTAGAAAGCGGCTCGCTTGGTGTAATGGTAAGAAAATGAAACAATGCGTATTGCCAAATAGATCAAGCAAGACCAAGTTCGGTTCAATGCCCCAAATTACTACATGTATATGGCTATATGCAAATTCAAAGTCCAAACTAAAAGTTACATATGTGGATAGTTCATCAAATTAGGCAACAGTGATGACCCTATGAAATAGCTCCAGTCCATGTATAAACTCCAAAAAGTATACTGTTAAGCGAAAACGTTACAAAGGGTGATTAATCGTAAGGTACACCGGAGATGTTTATCCACTGAAAGACAATGTACCACAGAAGTTGCGTAAGTTTTACCAGACCCTTACTTTTAGGTGGAAAACATTTTGAAATTTAGAACCGTGATGTATGTGATGAAATGAGAAATAATTGTAACTTAAATATGATACATGTATAATATAATAAAGTGAGGTTGTTCCGGATTCTACTGAATTATGTAAAGGTTGTTCAATTGTTTGTTGACTGGTAACTGAAAAACACATGCTTTAACACGCAAACCATATTTTTCATATGCTTCATATAAAAACTAGGTATTTTTGAAATAATCAGGTCAGATAAATTAATTTACTGGCGTTCTTGTTTTTCAATATCTCGGTTTTCGGTCACTTTTGACTGCACAGCTGTATCAATCAGGTTGAGTCACAGCACTCAGCTAAATACAGCTGTCTGGTCGGCAATTAACACATATCTGTTTTGTAATGCCTGTTTTAATCGGCTTTCGCTTTGAATGGAACGGAGACGCTGGAAGCCATGTGTTTGTGGCAAGCCTATATCAGAAACTTACCTTTGATTTCGTAGCTAATCCAGCCGCTTAGGCTTATATGCATGAAATAAAACATAAAAAACTACAACATTCCAATTTTCACTTTTGAAAGTGCCAGAACCAAAGAAAATTTATGTATTCTTTTCAAAAACACGCTACTTACTGAGAAACACTTTGAACCATTCTTCCAATGTGTATTCTCTTAAGGTATCAATATATCTTGTTTTTAGCTTGCCATGTCTGTTTTTGTCCTTGAAAACAGTAATTTCACACGGTCAAAACTCTAATCCCGCAGGGGCCTGTAAGCAAACGAGGACAAACTGAAACAGACAGTGTTGATCGTTATCAAAATTTTAATATTCCGATACAGCCAAAGAATCTAAAATTAATATTGTTTTGAAAAATCTTCCAAATTAATGTATTTTCTAAATATGTAACAGATGTTTTGTGACAATTAACATAGAATTAACGGGCACACTGGTACTTTAACGAGGTGCTGACCATTGTCCCCAGTCCCGAATTTATCATGAATAGATCTGAGTTGTAACTGCAAAACAACAGTCCTTAATTTCGTATGAATTAGACATGTGTTGCGTCAAACTCAAATCCGTAATGCAAACGAGTCTGAAAATTGCATTGTTTATACAACGTAATAATTTATTGATGAAGAGACCTTATTTGAATTCAAAATTATATATATTAAGTTTTGAAAAACGGGAAATGAGACAGACAAAAATTGTGTCCTTTTGTTTAAAGGAGCACTCCCTACATCTAGCAGATTTACAACTTTACAAGGAATATCGAATGGGTTACGGTACTGCACCATATTTTAAAACGCTGATTTTACCGATAATGACTGGAATGTATAGCTTTAACTGTTATAATACCTGTAAATATTCTATTATTTATACTTTTGAAGTTATTTAGTTCGACACCAGTTATAGGGAGTGTCTTTTTAAACTTAAAAAGTAAAATAGCAATATAGGATATGTAATGTCGTACACGTCATTTTTATGAATAATAAGATAAGACAAGATTAGATAAGAAATTTATTTATTATAGTGACATGTGTAATAACATTTTCATAGTACGTATAAACATAATCATACAAATTTACACCCGGCCCAATGGACCTATATGTCACCTTATTAGAAATAATGTACAGAATTTAAAGTCATATGAATCATTATCATAAATATTAACAAAATAAAGTAAATACAATGTGAGCCTGATCAAAACAGGGTACAAGTTATGAAAATAAGAATAGATTTTTAATAAATGAATCATTTGGTACATTTGGTAACTACACTGGTGTGTTACTGTAATAAAACATGAATAACTAAAAAAATGTAATCATATATTTACATGTATTTACAAATCCTTAAAACGTTCTAAAGTACATGCTTTAAACAAATTTCAAATGAAATGGGTTGTAAAACTTGAAACAATAAATGCGTTTTATCAGTTGGTTAAAATGAGAGTTCGTTTTGAATATTATGTTATTTCCTTTTATTGGTGCAAATAGAAAAGAAATTTTACACCAGCTTTATCAAATACAGGCTCAGGCTGACACATGTCATCTTTGACACTTTCGGCAAAGCCTACGAATTAAAAGTCATCTTTGGTGACCAATAGCAAACTCCGATATTGATTTTTCATGCAAAATGTCCGAGGGGTCAAATTCTGTTATATTCTTTTGCACTGCTGGTTGTTGTATACTTTGCATCTTTTTGTCCGGGTAGGAGTTTAAAGCCCGTTCCAGCCGTGTTTTTAAAAGGCGGGTAATTTACCTAACAATCGTTCTTATGTAGAACCAGTACAACACTCCTCTCATTTGTAAGAAACTGCCAACGGTCTGATATAAAGAGACATTTTCAGTAGCAGGGCGCGAACCCATTGCCCTCAATCTGTAAGAGGTGATTTCAAGTCAGAGGCTCTATCCACTCCACCATAGAGGCGGACTAATATCACAAGTTTTTCTGCTGTGTATGTACCTGCACATATTCAAAACACTGTTTATAACAAAACAAAACAAATAAAACATTTACCGGATCAGTGATAATGTATCTGTTTATAAGTCATAAAATGGCGCTATATCCGGTGTACGGTGATCTACCGTGAAGCACCACAACATATAAACCCATTTAAAGGGGCATTCAATACAACTTGAAGATCATTTTCTCAAAATTTCAAAAAATTAAGCTAAATGTACGGAAAATAATAAATACATTTTCAAGAAGAACATATATCGAAAATAAGTCGTTTCTGCACAGAATGCCAATATAACGACCTTTTATGTTAAAACACTATCCACTCAAAAACATGAATCATGTATTTATGGTTTCCCTATTAATTTGCTTCATATCTTGACCAAGCTTTTATGACGTCACAGTGTCTACATAAGTCTACTATTCATACATTTGTCCATTGATAAACTGATGATTAAAAATATATAACATTATTCCTGTAACGTTACACTTTCTTGTGATAGTCTATTGGCAGTAAATAACAAATATGTGTTAAACACTAGTATACTCAAAATAAACTAAGGACCGTCATGTATTGGTTACGATTTACACGAATCACTTGGAAATTGCTCATTTAACGTTTAACAAATTTTGTTTTTAAACGATATGATACAAGTAGAAGTAGGTGCATGCAAAAGTTGATGGACCAACTTGATTTCACAGCTCAAAACTATGCAAATAAATTTCGATCTAGCTTTTGACAAGACGATATCCATCTTCCAGCAATATATGATAAATCAGAATTATAAAAAACAATTGCCTGTTCATATCAAGATCTTCCAGATGGATGTACCTTGAGCGAAAAGCGTTCTGCAAACTTAAAACATCCTTAGTTGATGTATAAAAACTGATGACACATGTCAGTATTTCGGATATTTCTATGCGTGTAATCTCTTCTGTGTGTTTTTGTGTGTTCAGAAAAGTGAATCAGTTTCAAACTGAAACAATAGTACTTAATCACATCCAGATACAGCATTTAGAATATTGTGACTACAAGATTGTATTCAGTGGCAGTCGGAGTGTTCCGAGATTTTCTGTAACTAATTTATTCTGATCACAATAGCCACACACATTATCATCATTTACAACAAGAAAAGGTGTCTTGCCCTTCCAACCAAGTAAAGTGCCCTTCTTTCCGGGCACGTGCTGTTGCAGTACAATGCAAAATTGTGGTTTTGTGATTCAACGGTTATGTAGGGGTATATATAGTCAACTGGCATACAGGTAGTGTTTGAAAGGGTATTGGAGTTTGATGTTAGGCGCTTAAACAATTTCTAGGAGTATACTGGTTGTCATAATCGATAACATATACAATGTTATACACTTCAAGCCCTTTTAC
Source organism: Saxidomus purpurata (assembly GCA_022818135.1). Lineage (NCBI taxonomy): Eukaryota > Metazoa > Mollusca > Bivalvia > Venerida > Veneridae > Saxidomus > Saxidomus purpurata. The sequence goes on along the minus strand of JAFMSR010000006.1, from coordinate 13,830,880 downwards.
AAATGGCAACAATTTCCATGCTGATTTCCGACTTTTAGCGATATAATATCCTTATTTGGTAACACATTACATCTTAAGATACACAAACACAATTTCAAATTAATATTAACTCTTTTATAAAAAAAAATAATAGAGCCACCTTAATACCAATTACACGGCAGACATGTTAAAAAATTATCTAGAACGATTATCAAAACGATTTTCATTCAAAATGTTTGAAAGTTTCAATTAACCTTTGTTGAAACAGAAATGCGATACTTTTAAATCTCCATAACACAACCTTTAGTAAAACCAATCGAATGGGTCACGGGATATGCTCTTTGAGAGAATTCACAGTATTGAATAAATACGCGAGAGCAGAGCCGTCCATGATATAATATAATTTATAGTTAACCTCATCTCTTTAGACCATAACATACACAATGACCCCTTCTTAGTTTAAATAAATGACGTAATCGTGTTGGGAGGGAAATTTAGGAAGCGCTAGTGCATGACTTGATACCTTGATACGGATAGCTTGAATGCTGGTAAAATTAACATATTTAATATATAAATCCTGTCGTCTGCTTTGTACGGTATAGTAAGCAAGAATGTAAACATTGACACCATTTTATAGCCAATTCAATGTAAACACGGGAAACCAGTACAGGTTTATTTTTATCGTTCACACCAATTCAGTCAGTGGTGATCTATTTAGTATTACGAAAGAATAATAACAAAAAATAGTTTTATGCATAATTGAATTTTTTTTACAAACATTGGGTTTTAGCAATTATGATATTATTTGCATGCATATGGACTTTATATAGTTTTTTTTCCAAAGGCCTGTTTTGAATGGTATAAAAGAGTTCGTTATTCAACCATGCACACATACTATTATACGTAAGGATAAGACATGTAGTCACAATTGATTACTCTTTCGTCAAATACCGTGTGATTTTGTGATTATTTTTACATGGAAACCGTAGCATCCTGGTGTTTTGTCACAAACGTTTTCAAGTCCTCAAAATTAACCTTTTAACATGATAGTAATTCAAGGTGTTTTTTAATGACTGCAATTGTCATCTTCGTCTGGCTTTTGTAATTCATATCTATAATTGTTTGAACTACCAGTAACAAACGGAATGGAAGTACCTTGTATATCATCCGTCAGATCACCAAGTAAATAATTAAGTTCAGGTTTTTGTTATAGTCCGTGTCAGAATATAATGCACGTGGTCCTAGATTTGCTAGGTATAATAAAGTTTTAGACGTGCCAAGGCGGTCGTGTTAGCGGCTGTTACAACATTTGCCTTGGGATTTGTATCCACAAATTCCTCTTTATATTTCCATCTACAAAATCGTCAGAAACACGGTTACCACATGTTACTTCTTCTAGGTCGGACGTCAACTTGAAACATAGACTGAAGGGTCATCTACTAGGTCGACCTGTGGCATATTCGACCTTTGACAAAACTTACCCCGAAATGAATTCTTTTTTATTCTATTGCTCTTTAGTAAAAGAGGTCAATGTAATTACGTTTGTCGTTTTCCGTTAAACGTCATTTAGGCCATCCGCTGGCCACTTGTTTCAGTATGAGGAAAGTGTTAACATACGCAATAGAAAGTCATCCTGTCTTTGTCTTTAAGTCATAGTTTGATGTTTGGTCCGTTGAAATGTTTTCCTCAGATTCAGAGTAAAATGGATGCAACTGTTCCTCGTCTAACAGTTAAAGTGACAATTGTGGTACCAGTCGAATAAGGGGAACATCATCGTCGCTATTACTTACGGAACCCGGAAGTTTTATAAGTTTTCTTAGGGGGGGGGGGGGGGTCATCATCCTCACTGTCAGTCTCGGGATAGTCATCAATATAGATAATATCAGCCTTCTGAAATGCTTTCTTAATTGTACTTGCTGACACAGAATTCCAAGCTGACAGAACCTACTCACATACAATAACATATTAGGCCCTTCGCATTTTCCCAGTTTTTGAAAAGTATGCAATCCCTCGCTCATCAATTTCTCAAGACCACCTGGAATTATGCATGTTAAAGTATCAAGCCTGTTCATATTAAGATATAATCTTTTATTTTGTCCTCGTTGTAATCAATTATAGACCGTTCTTTAAACAAAATTTGCTTCGAATTCACTTGGCCAATTTTAATGAAACTTTGCAGAGATGCGCATTGTATGCACCGCAAGGGAAACTTCTACAATAGTTTTCTACAAAAACCAAAACTCCAAGCACTTGCACATTCGGCATGTTAACAATAGTGGGTACCTTTACATTTCTTTTCAAATCGCGTCACTGGTGTGTAAATTTGCTCCGCCGGGGGTCCCATGTTTAACAAAAAACACACAGAAATATATAATAGTACAAAACAAAACTCTATCAACACACATAAATAGAAACTTGAATAATATCGACATACAATGTATTGACTGCGTACGGAAAGAACGTTTACATCCCGAGACAGGGGTCAAACATAAAGGTAAACAGGTATAAATAAAGGAACTTTATTTGTTCCTTCATTCCCCTTCATTTAATAATTACACAACATTTAGTTATATCAATTCGACAGATGTGACAATAGAGGGGACGAGCATGCTAATAAGCATGAGCAGTAACAATCGAACCTGCATTAAAGGCCATGTCCGAATATATACGGTCCAGGGAATAAAGACAAGCGAACTAAATTTACTAAAGTAGAAACATATCAAAACTTCCGACCAGTGCTTTTTCTGTAATATCATTCCTAGATATCGTTTGATAGTTATATCCTTTTAATTTTAATCTATAATTAATTATTATATGTCGTGTTATAACAATATCAGATTGGAGAACAACTTGTTTGGTATATATAAGTCCTAAAATATATTTCTGAATTGCTATATAGCTAGTTACATTCTGTTTTGTATGGGCCCAAAACCTATAGAAAATTTGTCTGGCCTAAACAAATACGCCCTGTCATGCGCAAGCGCAAATCAAGTTTTCAAGGCGAAACGGGACAGATAAAATTGATGTCAAAGTAAGTGTCTATTTATATGCTACATCTATCGCAGTGAACTTCCGTTTATGTTTTAATTATGAACTGATATAATCATTAATCTAAAGTTATTTCTATAAAATATTGTTGGTAACGACGTATCGAAAACGAAAGTTTTAAGCGAAAACGTTACAAAGGGTGATTAATCGTAAGGCACATCGGAGTTGTTTATCCACAGAAAGACAATGTACCACAGAAGTTGCGTAAGTTTTACTAGACCCTTACTTATAAGTGGAAAATATTTTGAAATTTAGAACCGTGATGTATGTGATGAAATGAGAAATAATTGTAACTTAAATATGATACATGTATAATATAATAAGTGAAATTGTTCCGGATTCAACTGAATTATGTAAAGGTTGTTCAATTGTTTGTTGACTGGTAACTGAAAAACACATGATTTACCACGAAAACTATATTTTTCATATGCTTCATATAAAAACTAGGTATTTTGGAAATAATCAGGTCAGATAAATTTATTTATCGGCGTTCTTGTTTTTCAATATCTCGGTTTTCGGTCACTGTTGACTGCGCAGTTGTATCAATCAGGTTGAGTTACAGCAAAAATACTGCAGTCTGGTCGACAATTAACACATATCTGGTCTATAAGACCTGTTTGAAACGGCTTTCGCTTTCAATGGAACGGAGACGCTGGAAGCCATGTGTTTGTGGCAAGCCTAGATCAGATGCTTACCTTTGATTTCGTAGCTGAAACGGCCGCTTAGGCTTATATGCATAGTGAGAACTTCCAGATGTACATTTAGCGAATAGCCACTAACAAATTTCCTTAGTTGTTGTATGAAAACTGATGACGCAAGTCATAATTTTCAATGTCTTAATCCCCTTTGTGTGTCTAGAAAAGTGATCTTACATCGAAAGTGGTCACGGGATTTAAAGTTAACAAGCGCTTCATTTAAAGTAGAACAAGGTTAGCTTAGGAACCTCATTCAGTGACGTTCGCATTTCTATAGTATAATTAAAAGATCGTATTACCTATTTATGTGGGAAAGAGGTCTTGCAGAAAATTCTATTCATATGCAATAGGTTATTAAAGTTTTAAACATAGAATAAATTGTTTTGTTATAAAAGTATGTTTTGCATGACCGAAACCCCAAAACATAAAATAGAACATAAAAAAACTACAACATTCCAATTTTCACTTTTGAAAATGCCAGAACTAAAGAAACTTCACTTTAAAGACCAATTCAGTTTTGGATTAATTATATCACGTTAATGAATTAATCACTTACAAAATTAAATTGCATTCAGTCAATCGAAAAGCATGTTTATCATTCAGATTTGTATCACTTTTGACTGTCACGTTCTCCTCTCGCTTTCCTTTTCTGGAAACAGCTAATCGCTATTAAAAAAAGCTTTCATTGACACATTGTAACAGGGAAGACACCACCTGGATTACAAGGGTGGCGCAAGGTAGTTTTTTTAACAAAACATATTATATTGGTGACAGACGTGGAATTCCTTTGAATATTATTTGCAAGCCCACAGTGGATATAGCCAAATCGGTGAGTAGAAAACAACACACGAAAGGAGAAATTGTTTTCTACCAAGAGTTTGCATCATTTGCTGTTTAGTTATCAAAGCTATAAAAAATTATTGATTTTAATCTTAATTTTAATAACAGAATTTAGTGTTGTATTCTTCGGACAGCTGACATATTTTGATACAGACTCGGCAGATACGCGTGTGGTTTTGTAAACGTTGCACATGACGAAATGTTACTATTGGTTTCTCATTTTATATAAATGACACTGTTACGAATTTGATAATTAATTTGGAAGATGTGTAGGCGGCCGGATAGCTCAGCCAGTAGAGCATTCGCCTCGCGAAGGGTTCCGGATTGGAGTTCCGTTCAACCTGCACATTTTTCTCAGCCTTTGACATTTGGCGCCCAACATTGGACCGTGACGGCATTACAACGTCTGTTTCTGACGCTTATAATTGTCCACCTTCACAAAAATTAAACCTATACATCTTTCTACACAAAAATACCAAGAAATTCTCTGGACAAAACATTCACACAAATACCTCCAGGGACTATACAACAAATGCTTTTCACTGCCGTTTTATTATACTGGATTCAGCTTTGTCTGTCTATCCGTCCGTCCGTCCGTATGTCTGTCTGCCCTAAGACATACTCTTGTTGATGCTAAATCTCTAAAACCCCAGGTCAGAATTTAATGATGCTTTACTGAAGTGATATGTATCATGCCTAAATGTATATTGTCCATGTTTCGGGTCAGCAGGTCAAAGGTCAAGGTCACAGGGACTCGATATAATAAAACATGATGGACGCTCAATCTCCAAAACCCCGGGTCAGAAGTTAATGATACTTCACAGAAGTGGTAAATACCATGTCTAGTTGTGCATGGTCTAAGTCTCGGGCACTATGTTAAAGGTCAAGGTCACATGGGCTTGAGGTAGTAAAATCTTTAAGTCCCTGGTTAAAATTTAATAATTTTTCACAAAAGTGATGTTGTTAATGGTCCATGTTTCTGGTCATTAGGTCATTGGTCAAAGTCACAGGGACTCGAGATGGTAAAATAGTGTGCGCTCTTAATCACTAAAACCCCTGGTTGGAATTTAATGCAACTTCACAAAAGTGATGGGTACCATGCCAAGTTGTGCATGATCCATGTTTCGGGTCACCAGGTCAAGGGTCAAGGTCACAGGGAATCGAGATATTCCTTGTGGACGCTTAATCTCCGAAATCCCTGGTCAGAATTTAATGATACGTGTGCGCACCTAATCACCAAAACCCCTGGTCAGAATTTACTGCAGCTTCAAAGAAATGGTTAGTACCGCGACTAGTTGTGCATGGTCCATTTTTCGTGTCACTAGGTCAACGATCAAGGTCACAGTGGTTTTAGACAGTAAAATCTTGTGCACTCTTAGTCTCCAAAACCCCTGGTCAGAATTTAATTATACTTCACAAAAGTGATATGTACCATATCTAATTGTGCATGGTCCATGTTTCGGGTCACTAGGTCAAGGTCACAGGGGTTCGATATAATAGAATCGTATGCGCTCTGATTCTCTAAACCTCTGGTCAGAATTTAATGACACTTTACAGAAGTCATAAGTATAATACCATCATTGTTGTGCATGGTCCAATAATTATAGCATAAAATGTTACATAAATTTTATATGCTGTGTCAATGTGGTGTTTGGTGGGTATTCATCACCTTCGGTGGTACATTGTAGGTAGTGATGTTCCGATTGTCGCTAGTCGCCGACGATCGGTTAGTAAAATGAAGGGCGATAATAATCGATTACACATATCCGGTCCGCGACGTCGCGGTAAAAGTTTTATACCATACCCCAGGGAGATAATTAGACTCGCGTGATGGAAAAAACAAGTTTAAATTAAAATGATTCACTGATTATTTTTGTGTTTACAAACAAACGACAAATAATCTTGATTTCGAGACGCTTAAACAAACTCTGTACTGTACATAGAGCGCCTATGTCACCCTATTTTCATCCGGATCATAGACGTATCGGTCTTTATCGTCTGTCTAGCATAAAAGCATACTCGGCCATCATCTGTGTTAGCAATTTATTTCAAATACATCTTCTACTCTTCTACCAGTTTCTGGCCCTTACCAGAAGGCCAATATTGTTGAAAACATGACCTCAGGCCTTGGGGTCTCTTGATTTTACACAGGTTTCTATAAGAAAACCTTTGAATATTCCCTTTAAAAATCTCATATAAGGCCCAATGCTTCCATTGGTGACATGTAGCATTACCTATTTACTGTTCCAGCATTATAAAGGGTTAACCTGCCATAACTGTGGCAGAAACTACTTCATGTGACGGTGTAGATTGTAGCGCCTTGCTTGAATGTTACTTTTAGTTCAACCGATTATTAATCGGAAGGTTATCGATTATACCCCATCCGATTGAACCGATAATCGATTGTGAAAAATTCAACCGATTTCTATCACTAATTGTAGGTATAGTTGACGCTGCAGCCAACATCACAAGCTTTTCTGGTGTCGATGTACCCGCACATGTAAAAAAAATGTTTTTATACTTCATTGTATTCAAAAGGTCCAGTGTTTACCAAACAACATATATGACAATTAATACTTCGACGGTAATGTATTTGTTTATAACTCATCGAGTTTATGTCGGTCAATAGCAATTAATCGCTTATGTTGATAACTGCACATAACAGTGACTTTAAACAAAATGTGTATTCTGTTTACTGTACCGAGGGGACTATATCCGGTGTACGGTGAACCACCGTGAAGCCTCAAAAGATCAAAACCCATTTAAAGGGGATAGGGGAGAGTGACCGGCCCTTGTACAGGCTAGACGTGTCTCGCGAACCTCTATGTTTTGAGTGTTTTTTCTTCTTTCTAGTTTCGCGGACTGGATTGTTAACGTTTAGTGTTTTTGTTTGTGCATGTCCAGGGCAAACCTGCATCTTACATTGAATGTAATGGACTAAAATAGTGTTTTTGGAGCTGTTTACACCTGGCGCTTTCCAAACAAAGCGACGAGGCCCGTCCTGTGGCTTTCAACATGGCGGACCTATTATCCAGGCCGATGTCACTGTGTTTCGACACCAGATATTTGAATAGACTTACACATGATGAAGTGCTGCAGGCGCTGCAGGATAAGGTAGAACTTTTTGCTATAAAAGCTATTCAATTAACTGAAAAAAAATGCGTAATAACTGTGTCGGACGAACAAGCAAAAAATGTCTTGATAATTGGCGGGCTAAATATGCACAATAGATTTATCCCATTGAATGATGTAGACAATATACTAACTAATGTAACAATCAAAGATGCGCCATTTGAAATGGACGATTCTCTGATTCTGAGCAAAATGAGTGAATACGGTGAAATTGTGAGTGGCAGTTTTTCAAGGGGGAAGATTCGTCATACCGACATTGAAAATGGAACACGCTATATGAAACTGTTGAACTGTGTTCCACTCCTACCATCTGACATAGATATAGGCCGTTTCAAGATCCGACTGTTCGCTGACAACAATCGGACAGCGTGCAAAATATGCGGCGAAACCAATCACCCATATTTTAAATGTCCAAGCAAATCCACGAGGAATGAACATAAGTCAACATCATACAGTGCCGTTGTCAAAACAAATAAATGCTTTAACTGTAAAAGTACAGACCACCAAAGAAGAGATTGTCCTCTCGATATTGTATGTCACGCATGCTTTAAAGAAGGTCATACGCAGTTAGAATGTCCAACAAGTCTCTACGGTGAATACACGGCAGAGATATTGGAAGGTCAACGCTCGACTGGAGACGAACAGACTACCGTGGGTACAAAAACAGACTCCGTCGCCAAGGTTGATGTGAGTGATGCATCCAGCAAAGCTACTGAAACTGCGTCCACAGTTTTGTTCGAAGAAGCAGGACCATCTAACGCCGATATACCAAAACGCGCATCACCGCTAGTAGAAAATTTCCGGTTTGATACAGACTCGATAGAGAAAGTGCGTCTTATAATTGGTGATTCAAATGGCAAACGCCTGTTTATTAAAGACAAAACTGTGAAAAATGTGTCCTATTCAGGAAAATCATTACATTCAATAGACGAACATATTTCACGTGTGAAGGTTAAAGAAAATGAAAACGTACTCTCTATTGTTGTACACCTAGGTACCAATGATATGGTCTCAGGTCAAAACAATTATATTGTAGAAAATGCAAATAATGCATTGAACAAGGTAGCCAAAAAATGGCCGAATACGCCTATTGCCTTCTCAAGCATCATACCAAGGCGGGGGTCAAGTGAGTTGATAAAAGCCATAAATTCAGATGTCAAAGTCATTAATGCAGAGGTTCGAAAGTTTTGTCGGTCCAACAAGTACTTTCACTTCCTGGATAATGATAATACATTCTTTTCACAGGGTAGATTTAGGAAGGCCTTGTATGATGCTCGGGATCCAACTGGCATTCACGTTTCTGACGAGGGAGCCGAGGAGCTGTACACGACCTACCTCGCTTTCTTTAACGAGGGGGAATCGGACGATCTAGACCAGCCGATAGACCATGGGATAGACTCGAAAAAGCGAAGTAGAGGCAGCAGCTCTGCGACTCCGCCGTCGGCAAACCGTAAATCGAAACAAACAAAGAATGATGATTAAATGCGCTATATTGTTAAGTCACAATAGAAAACTGTATTTCATTTACTGATATTTTATCACATAATGTATTCTGTTGCATCTATAAATGTCAATGGCATTCGCGATACCAGAAAAAGAGAACTAGTTTTTTCATGGTTAAAACATAAAAAATTTGATATTATACTTTTGCAGGAAACGCACTGCAAAAATCAAAAGGAAGCCGATTTTTGGGGAAGGCAATGGGGCGGAACCTCCTTTTGGGAAAATAGTAGCAACACTGCGAAAGGTGTAGCTATTTTCGTTAAACCGAAACTCAATATAACATCGCACAAAGTACCGCATATAAACTCATCTGAGGGCAGGCTAATAACGGTAGACTTTCATTTACAGGAAAACAGAATTTACAGATTTTCTAGTGTGTATGCGCCTAACATTGGTTCTGAACGCAAAACCTTTTATAGCAAGTTGTCGCACTATTTCAGTGACTCTTCGAATATGTTTCATTTAGTTGGGGGCGATTATAACTGTACCATGAACAATAATTATGATCGGGTCTCAAAATGTCATGTGACTGCACATCATGATATTGGGTATAATGAACTAACTGCCTTTCAAGCCGAAATGGACTTAGAAAGATATTTGGCGTAGGCGCAACCCTACAAAGAAAGAATATACATTCTCACGAAATGCCTCATGTTCTCGTATTGATTACTTTTTAACATCGAAAACTATAGAAAATGAAATAGACTATACAGGTATTACTTACTTCCGCACTCCGATCATAATGTTATATCACTCAAATTAAATACATCTAATATTGAGAGAGGCCCAGGTGTGTGGAAATTAAATGTCAGTATATTAGACAATACTGACTACATTGAATTGATTGAACAGGTTTGGGACATATGGGTAGCTGATAAAAATAAATATAAATCAATACTTGAATGGTGGGACATGCTAAAACATCGTATTAAAATTCTTACGATTGAATATTGTACAAATGTTAAACGTTCGCAGATAGACATTCAACGGCTAGAAAACAAGTTACAGTTACTTCTAGGGAATCCTACGGAAAACAAGGATACAATAGACATACTGAAAACAGACATAGCGAGCTACTATAAAAAGCAAACGGACGCGGCGATCATACGCTCAAAAGAAAAACATTTTCAAGATAACGAAAAGTCAACATCTTATTTTTTTGATTTAGAGAAAAAAAGAGGAAAGCAAAAACTTTGGTCTAAAATACGTTCAGAAGCAGGACACACTAAATACGGAATTAGTAACATACTAGAAGAACAATGTCGCTTTTATAAAACCTTATTTACTTCAGAGGGTATAAATGAAATTGCAGCAAAAGAGTTACTATCTAAAGTACAAACAAAGATTACACCAATGGAGGCAGCTAAACTAGACGAATATATTTCCATGGCCGAGCTAGAAAATTCCATTTTTAATTTCAAACAATCAAAATCACCGGGTGAGGACGGCTTACCGGCCGAATGGTACAAACAGTTTTGGTATTTAATTAAACATGAATTTAACTCACTAGTTACATCAATTCTGGACTTAAACACTCTCAGTCATTCCCAATATAAAGGTCTTCTCTCACTCATTTACAAATCCGGGGATCGCGACAATTTAAAAAACTGGAGACCAATTACCCTTCTCAACGTGTATTACAAAATAATAGCTAAATGCTTGTCGAACAGACTGAAACCAATTTTACCAAATATCATTAATTCAGACCAGAAAGGATACGTTGAAGGTAGAAATATTAATGAAGCAAATCGTTTTATACAGGATATAATAGAATACTCCGACCGCGAAGATAAGGAAGGGCTTATCATATTTTTAGATCAAACAAAGGCCTTTGATAGATGCGAATGGTCTTGGATCGATATGTGTTTGAAAACTTTTGGTTTTGGTGACAAATTTCGCAACTGGATAACCGCTCTGCTAAAATCATCTCAAACCGCAATAATAACCAACGGGTTTATTTCAAGCTATTTTTCAATTTCGCGTTCTATTAAACAAGGGTGTCCTTGTGCCCCTTTTTTGTATATAATTCAAGCAGAACCGATGGCCTGCTGCATACGCCTAAATTCAAAAATTCAGGGTATACCTCTGCCCTCTTCGGAGTCGAACTTGTATGCAAAAATAAACCAATTTGTCGACGACACCCAGCTTTTCGCGAAAAATGAAAATGAAGACTCTTTAGTTCCGATATTTAAGGTCCTGTCTCTTTACGAAAAAGCGTCAGGGGCAAAATTAAACAAAGAAAAAACGTCTGGTATTTTTATAGGAAAACTCAAAGGCAAACGCCCCACATTTAACACAATTAAGTGGACCAATTCATATGTGAAAACGCTAGGTATACATCACGGATATAACGTTGATAACGATGCGATATGGAGGGCTAAAATTAACAAAATTAAGAATTCGCTTCAGGTATGGAAATCACGACACCTGTCTTTACAAGGAAAAGTTTTAATAATTAAAACGTATGTTTTCTCAACAATAAATTTTGAAATGGAAACTAGAGGTATACCTGAACAATTCAAAATACAAATAGAAAAGATCGTCTCGGATTTTTTATGGGACAGTAAAAAACCTCTTATATCTAAATTAACTATACAAAGAAATAAACACAACGGTGGGGTAAAGTTAAACAGTATTTCGGACATGCAATCGGCTGTGTTCGTTAAGATGATATATAAAATCATGCATTCGAAACGCGACAAATGGAATGCCATTGGCAAGATGTATTTACAGTCTTACGACAACACTTCTACAAATAATTTTTTCTTACGTAGATGTTCATCATTAATCAATATTTCTTATCATCACCATGTCTCAACGTTTTATAAAAATGCTATCGGTGAATGGAGTAAATTTATCGGAAGTATCAAGCCAATAACGGAAAAAGATATTTTGAATACATAGTACATTTTTAATAATAAGACAATTATTTTTAACAAAAAACCCATATTCATCAAATCATTTCTTCTAAGTAATTTGTCAAATGTCAACGATATCTGGGATACTGAGAACAGACAATTTGTAACAAATAATTGCATATATAACCTTTTAACCAAGAAAACTAATTGGATTTCGGAATGGTCAATTGTTAGAAGTAGCATACCAGCTGATTATATAAAAATCCTCAAATATGGACAAGAATCAAGCGCAAGAAATCAAAACATCTTTAAATCGGACTGCAATCTAAAACTTTATACAATTCAAGGGAAAGAACTCAAAGTTTCAGACTTGCGATCACGCGACATTCTAACGCAATTAAACGCTTGGGATAATAATACGTCTTTAAATGCAGAGTCAAAATGGGAGGTTAAGTTAGGGCTTTATATAAATAGTAAGTGGAGAAATGTCTGGTCAAACATTTATAAATCATACTGTCTTCCGAAAACTAAATACTTCCAATTTCGCTTTATACACAATGTTTTATTTACAGAGCATAAATTAGCCCAGATGAACGTATCAGACGGTTTATGTAACATATGCAAAAAGAACAGAGAAACGTTGAAACATCTTTTCTGGGAATGTGGGGAAATACAACAATTTTGGAAATGTGTAAATCTCCTAATGATACGGGTGCTTGAAACAAATATTGAACTTGATTACCCTCTGGTCGCGTTAGGCACACAAAATACTACATCAAAACAGCCCAACATCGTGAACACTTTCATTTTTGAAACTAAGTTCTTAATCTGGAAATTCAGAAACGATAAAAAATTTTCAACTATACGAAAATCTATCAATTCATATGAAAATAAATTTGTGAACATTATCAAAGACGTATTCATGTACCAACCTACATTTAGGAAGGAAAATATTACAAGTACAATTGACCGTATCAAATCTATCTGAGTTGTACGCTTATTAATCTCACTTCATTTTTCGAGTTTTTTTTCCATTCAGTGAAGTTGATAAACAGCGTATATTTAAAACACAGAAGTTTCAATGCAAGGTTTTCTTGTTTCTGTATAAGCCTCGCAATACATGCTTCTTCCTAAATTCAAATTATATTGTCACCAATGAAATTGTTAATGCTATTTATCTGTTAACTTATTAGTGTAAAAATTTAATACGATTTTCGCAGTTTCATATTTATGTCTGATAAATGTACGGCTGGTAGGGGATGCGCTCCGACCCTTATCACGCCCATGACGGAGCAAATAAACGGGGTTACCCCAATCATGGGGCCCTAAAAAAAAAAAAAACATTTAAAGGGGCATTGCCTTCAACTTGCAGATTATTTTCCCAAATTATAAAAATAAACTAAACGTACGTATAATCAATGGCATTTCTCAGAAAAAACATAATATCGAGAAATAGCTCGTTTCTGCACAAATACCAATATAACTAACTTTTATAATTTTGAATCATGTGTTTCGTAAGGTTTCTCTTTAATAGCGAACAAAATTACTTAAGGTTTAACATTTTAGTCGTTTTATGCGACATAGAAGTCATCTAGGGTCCACTCGTTCATACAAAGTAGGTGTAGACTAACTAGTATGAACCAATTAAGACAGAATAAGAAGCTATAGCTTGTCAAGTAATTACACGGCCCATCAGGGCCGGGCATATAGTAGTGGCTTAAGAATGTGCCATGGATTCGGATTTGACCATTTTTTTCCTTTCGAGTCATATTTTTCTGTAAAATTGCGTTCTTCACTCGAAAAGTAAATTTCTCATTAAAATTCTCTCTTGTTAATCGCCACAAAAATTAAATTGTTATTATTTCATTGCCGTTTGGTCGATTATTTGCTACTTGGTGGATCATATATTTGCACTTCGAATCGGATATGATCCTTTCAGCCTTTCAAGTTATTCGCGCGTGCCTATTGAAAATTATGTCATTCTTGCTTTACACATCACGTCACCTGTTTACGTAGTGAAATTTGGAAAAGTGGATTCTGTAAAGAAGGTTAGTTATTACCAACAATTTATTATGTTTTTGTTATCAATGCATTTTGAGTGTTAATTCACATGCGTTGTTTGATATTGTAGACTAAACTAAAGTTTTAGCAAGTCGCCCAAAGTGATGACTTACTTATAAATTGACAAAAATAAGTAGGACGATTGTGAAGACCTTTTGCTCAGTTACGGAGTTTTATAGGATTATATAACTAACTTTTTGTCAAGCCGACATTTTGATGTATGTTATTAATGCGTATAAATTGAAGTTCTTCAAGACGTAAAATGTAAACAATAGACCATGTGACTTTTGGCGCGAATTTACTACACATAACAGTGTACATATGCTACTACACTCGACAGGTGGCGCTGTCCAAGGTTTTTTCCAATTATTAAGCGAGCTATTTTAAAACATTCTAGTGTCATAAACAGTTCTTCATGTTCTACTAGTCGAAATATTAGAACGTTTGGGACAGCGTGATAACTTTTATGTTCAACCCATCTGAAGTTTCCGACATGTATGTTTAATTTATTGGAGTAAGTAAATTTGACCAGTATTCTATGACATTTTTTTGAACATTATTGTTTTCTAACAATCAATGTGCAGTTGACAATAGTCCTAAATGTAAGACCTGACATAACTCATATCACTTTTTAAGTTCATTTTAATTGATATTTTACATTTTTTATTTTTCATGTTATGTCAGGTCTTAACGCTAAACCGGAATAACGTATAGCACGAGAAAATATAGCTTTAGATCTCGATTTTGATCTAAAGGTTTTCTGACAAAAACAACTGAAATTTTTACACCAAGTGTGAAGAAAAATAATAATAATAAAAAAAAATCTTTGTGACAGCAATTAAAATTAATATTTACCCTAATTGTAGAATAGAGGCACGGTAATAACCAAGGGTACATGTATTCCTGGTATAAACATGATTTGCATATCAGAAACATTTCTTGGACGAAATTTACCCTTTTTATCCCGTACAGAGAAATAAAATTTATCAATACTTTTCCATCTTTTATTTGATTTATTTTATATCTAAATTTAGAAAATGAAAAATTGTTATGAAAATAACTCGATTTACAAATGATGACATTTGGAGGGAAATATTTTTGGTATAATAATAATAATAATAATAATAATAATAATAATAATAATAATAAATTCTTTATTTTAAGAAGGTAAACATGTACAGATATGCAAACAAAATATTTACAACATCTTAGTTCAAACATGACCTTCTGTAACATGGAAAAGGAAAAATGATTTTATACTCCATTTACACATTGAAACGACAATCACTCAAGAATTGAAAATAAATAATCGCATTTATACCTAACAAACATCTATCGGATAATAAAAATATTTAATTACATCTGCTTAAAAGATAGTTTTTCAGTGACTGTTTGAATAAGCTCAAAGATGTAACTGAGCGAATATTTGTAGGAGTATTGTTCCAGTATTGTGCAGACATATAGGAAAATGAGGTTTTCATGTAATTTGATCGTTATTTAGGTGTTACCAAGTCACTGTTAGTAACTGATCTAAGGCAATATACATTATTACTGGAAAAGGTGAGCAAAATCTTTTATATAAACAGGCGCCATGTTATTCTGGGCTTTATATACCAAGACTGCCGTATGATAATGACACCTGTCTGCAAAAGACATCCATTGAAGTTCATGTAATAATGACGAATTAGAATTATTCGAGTCTTTTTTTCGAATTAATTTCGCCATTCTAATTTGTAGTTTATATATCGAGTTAATGTTCTTTCTTCCTGCTCCCCACACAGTGCAGCAATAGTCAAGTGTTGATAATACATATGCATTGTAATACATTATTTTCATATCGTCGTTTAGATAAAAACTTTTTTGTTTTAATAGCGCTATTTTATTATTAATTTTTGAACAAACTGTTTGTAATTGTAACTTCCATGATAATGCGTTGTCTATATAAACACCAAGAATCTTTTGTGCAGTAACATTTTCAATTTCAGAGTCAGCTATATTTAATTTCAGATGCAAATCATTTTTACTTCTCAGTTTGTGGGTCGTAGTTATTATCATACATTTAGTTTTTGAAGGATGAAGCGACATATTGTTTACTTTACACCAATCAGTAATTGCGTTCAAGTTTGTTTGCAGTTTATTCTGTATTAGACATGTTTATCAGAGTTGGATTCATAAAGGGTAGAGTCATCTGCGTATAAGTCGATATTACCTGAGTCCATTTCATAGGCGATGTCATTAATGTATAGGAGAAAGAGAAGAGGTCCTAGGATCGAGCCCTGAGGAACCCCGGAAGTTACTTCTAGTTTCTTAGATGTTACGTTATTTTCCTTAATGACTTGATTTCTATTGGACAAATACGATTCGAATAGCTTAATTGAATTTTTAGAAAAATGATACAGTTCAAGTTTATGTAAGAGAATTGTATGGTCGACTAAATCGAAAGCTTTCCTTAAATCAAGAAACAATGCCCCAACGTACTTCCCAGAATCTATATCTTTTAACCATGTATTTATTAAGTGAATAAGAGCAGTGTGACAAGAATGCTGTTGGCGGAAACCTGACTGAGTGGAATGGATTATGTTCGTCGAATTTAGAAATTTTTGAAGCTGTAAAGCAATGTTTCGTTCAAATATTTTAGACAGAGTTGGTAAAATCGAAATTGGTCGATAATTATTTGAGTCGTCTTTATCTCCATTTTAAAAAAATTGGTATAGCAAATGCCTCTTTAAACTTATTTGGAAATATTCCAATACGAATGCTCTGATTGATAATATGAGCTTTGGCTGGTGTAATATAGTCACCACAGAGCTTGATAATTCTTGGACCAATACCGTCAATTCCTGTTGATTTGCTGGGATTTAATTTATTAATTATTTTCTTCACTTCAAATGCTGAAATGTAGGCAATATTGAACGTAGCATACTTAAGTTTATTGTCAAGAATTTTCTTGAGTTTTGAGAAGTTTTCCCTTACAAAACGCGTCTTTTCGATAATATTCGAAATATTGACAAAATGTTCATTCAAAACATTTAATAGTTGTGATTGGTTTTCTATGAGCTTATCATTATATATTAGTCTGGTAGGTATCGCGTTTTTATATTGCGTATCTCCAGATATATTATTGATACTTTTCAATAAATAACTTGGTGAATGTATTATTTTTTATGGCAACGTTACAAAAGTTCTTTTTGCTTTTCATGATCATACTGTAAATTTTATTTCTTTTAATTTTGTATTCATCGAACAATTTATCTTTAAGCAATTTGTTTCGTTCATTAATGGCGCATTTAATATCGTCCGTGAACCATTCAGGTTGTATATCTCTTTTTATTCTTTTTTCTTTCATTGGCGCGTGCTTTCCTAAGGACACATTTATTATATCATAGAATACTTTTAATGAAACGTTAGGATCATCGTACATGTCCACCGTATCAAGACCCATATTTAATAAATCATGCTGAAATGCACATTCGTCAAACTTTTTAAAGCACCTATATTTAATTGTTTTACAAGACGAACCACTGCAGTTGTGACTCATTGAATGGTATGACGCTGATCAAGTTTAATTGGCCCGAAACAAGTTGGTGGCACAGTATATGTAAACACTCGATGCTAAAAGAATGAAGTGACATTTCGTGGGTATTAATGGATTATAAATCATTTTTGCCTATTATAGTTGAAGCAAAATAATTTTTAATTCATATGGGTATAAATGCAATCGCTTTTGTTATGTTTGATAAATGAAAGTTATGCTACACCATTTTGATACTAAACTTTTAGACGTCGAAAAAGGCTTTGATAGTAAAAGATGTAAAATGTCAGAATATTGAATGTTGAACATAAAATGACAACTTTTTCAGTCTAATTATTTGGACTACAGTTGACAATTAATGACATGATCATATGACTGTTCTCCTACAGTTAATAAGGCAGTTCCAGATCATAGGAGTTCAGGATCACATCATTGTGTACACTTCATTGGCTGAGATAATCATTTTGTTCTTAGCAAGAATATTTGCTGCAATTAGGCGAATAAAATACCAAAATATATCTTTTGCAGATCGCTGGAATTCACTTATACAAGACAATATCACAAATATCTGTTGTTCTTTCGGCCGTGCAACCATCTCTTTGCTGCATCTTGCATCAATTTTTTACTTGTAGATATTAGAATTGGTGTTTTAAAGTCTATCAAATATTTAGACGTTATGGACTTCATAGGTTCTGTAATATCGAAACAGTATTACAGAAAGGAGATGTGTTTAATAATATGTTACCTAGAACATCTGGTGATTAAATTGAAGAGTGGAATGGAAATATCAATCGTGATAATGCTAGGAAAAGAATTTGAGGAAACAAACTTCGGCTGTATAAAACCTTAAAAACAAATTTCGTTGTAGAACAATATTGTAAAACAATATTGTAAAACAGTTTTTAATAAATCATACAGAGTACATGTTATACGATTACTTTTGACTTTTTACAGTTTACTTAAATTTTGATTTTTTTCTCACTAAATATGTTTGTTTTGATTCTCTTTAATAATTTGTTGTCCTTATACAGTTTAATGAGACTAAAAGAATAAGACCAATAAATTACAGGCTTCGCACATACACAATAGCAAAAAGACTTTGGAAAGTTACAAATGTCCATTGTTTACCTAGGTGCGAAATATGTGTGTGTCAAATTTGAATTTGAATATTGATCCTGAGGTGGAAGTTAATTGCTGTCAACACCTCTCTTTAAAGCACCACTACACGAAAGACAATTTCCATTTGTCTTTTTGACAGTCAACATAATTATCTTTTCAATAAATCATTCATAGCTTTTATGTGATTCGAGTGGCGATTATTTTTATAACGATTACATGGATTATCCTTAACAAGATGCAATTTAAATAAGGTACTGTACAATTATTTTATTAATTTTTAACGGACTTTCATCTGATTTTGTAAAACTATCGTTGATTCGTCGATTCTTCATATATTATGTTTATTTACCTAATAAACATTCAATAGCTTACCTTCTAAAGTGGTTGATGTTCCCTTTCCTGTTATAATTGCGTCTGTCATTCACCAGAAATGATATAGAAAACAAACAGTTTGTGCTCAAGGTAAGCTTTCGTGATCGCCCTGTGTCTGTTGTCTGTTTGTCAACATTGTGTTTCAAACAACATCTTCTGCTAAACCACTTGGCCAATTTTAATCAAACTGCACAGGAATGTTCCTCGGTTGACCTTTTAAATTCCTTAAAATAATTTATTTGCTGCGCCTTTTCTCCTTCTCTAGCTATAGTGGAGACTGAAAATATTCTTGTCGGATACTACTGGCCTGATTTTAAAATAACTTTACAGAAATGTTCCATGGGTGACCATCTGCCAAATTCATTAAATATTATATTTTGTTTAAAAACGTGGCCGCCAGGGGAGAATTTAGGATTCTTGTCAGGAACTGCTGTCCTGATTTCAGAATAATTTATCAGAAATCTTCCTTGAGTAAAAATAACATCACAGACATGTTTCATTGGGGACCTTCCAACAGGTTTTCCTAAACTGCTGGTCAGATTTTGAAATTATTTGACATGGTCATTCGGTCAACCTCTATCAAGATTGTTAAAAATAGCGGTATTCGCAAAAAGATTATTTTTAAATATGACCTCCAGGTGGCGTGGTCCATTTGCCTTATAGCATTTTATTATGTATATAGTGGAACTTTAAAAATCTTTTGTCAGAAACTGCTGGGCTGATATTGAAATAATTTCACACAAAATGTACCTTTGATGAATCTTACCAAATTATTCCGGTTTGTAAAAAAAGATGGCCGCCGGGGGGCATTGTCACTTTTTCCCTTTAATTGTGTATATAGTAGTAGTAACTTGTTAACTTTGATTATTAAAATAGGAGCTGGTGGACAGAGCTAATTTTTATGTGAGTGTAAGAGCTGTGAAATTGATGAGCAATCCAAGGCCATCATTGCCCTTTTGTTACTGTATTTAGTAAATTGCAAGAATTTGTTTAAAATAGGTAATTGAATCAAGTACGGTAGTGCTGGGCAGCATAACAATTATTTCAATTTAACAGTCTGTCTGTCTATCTGTTGG
The DNA here is from genome assembly GCA_022818135.1 of Saxidomus purpurata. Classification (NCBI taxonomy): domain Eukaryota; kingdom Metazoa; phylum Mollusca; class Bivalvia; order Venerida; family Veneridae; genus Saxidomus; species Saxidomus purpurata. The sequence goes on along the minus strand of JAFMSR010000006.1, from coordinate 13,810,665 downwards.
TTCTGATGATGTCGCAGCCTTAACTTCTATAGTACCTAGAGATTTCAAGCAAGCCACATAAATGCAGAAGGTCAATATCATTCTTTGACTTTGTGATCAAAGCTCTTTTTGGGACATCCCTCATTTTATAGTGACAGCTCTTATTTCATTATTCTTTACATTTTAGTGATGAAACAAAAATGCAGTCTCGTAGCATCACAATGACACCAGAGAAGCAACCGGCTTACACTAAAAAGAATGTTGCGGAAGAATCATTTGAGAAAGAGTATGGTTCTTCCAGTCCAGACAAGAATAATAATGAGGATGTGATCAAAATATATGTCACCACAGATGATACACTGACGATGCAAACTATGAAAGTCATCATCACTAAGCAATGCGAACAAAAATAGTTACGTTGACAAAATTGCAGAGGAAGACAAGTATACTGCTGCAAATCCAAGTGAATATGTTCAGTTAGCAAGATGCAGTACTACACCAGTCACACCAATACACACAGGAAATACTGCAGTGCAGTTTTTTCTTGATTACATGAAAGATGTAGGAAAGGAAATTGAAATTGTAGATTCGGGCTGGGGACCGTTCGCACTGCTTAGTGATAATGACTTTCATAGATTTTTAAGCACAAAACAAGAAGCTGACTTTAGTTTGTCCACCAGTTAAGTATTACTTAAGCCTTAAACATATTCCATTGGAGCATATTTCTCCAAATGTAGAAGTGTATTTTGATTGGATTGAAGAGTTGAAAATGTCGTATGACAGTTCATAATGCTTTTCTAGAATGAATCTACGCAAATCTAATCATACTCACTTATTACGCCCATGCTAGCATAGTCTCACTTATTAGTTTAAACATAGTTTATTATCCATAACTTCAGCAAATGGTTTGAGCCACAAGTGCTTGCCACTTATAAGATGGCTCTCTCCAATACAATACAACTACAGAAGTAAATTATGGCTACAGAACAGTTACATGTAGGTTCATTCTAACCAACAATTTTAGTAATTTAAGTACTAGAAGCAACTCCGTGTGCTTGTGTGTGTGTGTTCGTTCCAAGTTCGTGGTCGCCAAAAGATATAATTATATATTTATATATTTATATAAAAACAACAAAAAACGCAAAAAAAACCCACGCTAATTTGCAAATCTAGCTGTGTCTTGTATACATTTTTGAACTGCAGAGAAGATGTTAAAACTTTCTTCATCCGAAAGTACTTCTCTTCCATAAAGCAAGGTATTTACATTTAAGGGATGATACTGACGTGTTGATCTGAAAAGAATGATTCTTTGTTGTAAAAACAATCAACATTTGAAAAAATAGTGATCTACATCCTCAATTCCGCTTTCACAGTTACAGTTTTCGTCATTACTTAAGTGATTTTTAAACAGTTGTGCTTTTAAATTACTGCAGCCGTTTTTAAGTGTGCGTGATGGATAGCCAATAACCTTGACCCTTTGAAGTGGTATGTTGGAATAACATTTGCCCGATATAAGTTGCTTTTGAGTGAGTTCTTGAAACTATATAATGACGGGGAGTTTCTTATTTCTTCAGGTATAGTGTTCCATAAACTAACACTGGGTGGTACGAACGAGTTTAGAAAAAGCGTTGTTCTTCCTACCATGACGTATAATCTTGGGCATTTCTTAAATTATAATTATTACTTTCACCAACAACTCCAGAGAATATTGTAGTAAATCTCCAGAGAATATTGTAGTAAATTGTTCCGGCAACAATTTTGAAACCGTTTTTTAGTTTGTACATAATAACCAACTTCTGAAATTTTCGTTTATCGCTTAAGGTATCCAACCGATTTCTTCGATTTAATGTTGTATAGAAACTGACCGAGTTAATCCGGTGACAACACGTGCTGTCTCGAGTTGTAATTTTTCCAACCTATTTTTTATCAAATTAAGTGCAATTGTCCCATACTACGGCGGCATATTCTGATAATGGCCTCATTACGAGAGGTAAATCTGATTTAATGTTATCTATTTATCTTGAATTTTAGCGCTCTCATAAGATTTAATACTTTTGAAGCCGATTTGAAAATAGCATCAAATATTAATGTGTTTATGCCATTTACCGTCATTACTAAAGGTTACACCTAAATGTTTGTGGTGATCTGTTAACTGCAACTGATGTCCATCAAAATATAATACTGGACAATTTTGATCTCTGGTGGTACAAAACAATAGTGCTTCTGTCTTATTGGGATTACATGTGACCAACTACCTTTTTGACCACCAGCTATGATACACAAATCGTGGTTTAATATTCCCTCCAAGTCGCCAACATTGGCTGTTGTTTGAGATAATGATGTATCATCTGCATATAACCTAGTTATACTTAGGAAGTTGTCAGCTATATCGTTCACATAGACTAGAAAAAAACAAGGGCCCAAGGATCGAACCTTGTGGGACACCAGCGTTCATACTTTTACTAGTTGATATACTAGAACCTACTATTACATTTTGAGTCCTACCAGAAAGATAATTTTCGATCCATCTTAATAAAGTTCCATCTATTCCATTTTGTTTCAACTTGAACAAGAGGCCTTTATGCCAGACTCGGTCAAATGCTTTAGAAATATCACAAAAGATCATAATTACACATGTATTGTTTAGAATCTAGAGTTTGACATATTTGATGATAAATTTCTATGAGTTGGTAACGCTGGAATAATTTGGCCTCAAGCCACATTGATTACGAAATATTAGGTTGTTAACATGTAAATGATTATGAACATGTTTATAAATAACTCTTTCCATCACCTTTCCTAGACAGCTTAAGACTGATATCGGTCTGTAATTGTTTGGAATGTCGGCCTTGCCTTTTTCGAATAGTGTAATAACCTGTGCGGTTTTACATGCTGATGGAAAACACCTACTTGAATTGACCTGTTATAAATAACAATTAACGGTTTAGCAATAGTTTTTGCAATTGATTTTAACATTCTGTGACTAATACTATCCGGACCACTAGCTTTATTTACATCAAGATTTTTCAAAACATCAGTGACTTCAAGTTCTGATATGTTTATATCTTCAAGTTTGACATTAGTTTTACTTTCTAATCTAGGAAGAACTGCATTTGAATCATCAATATTAGATACAGAAGAAAAAAAGTATTTAAACATTATGCTTGCTCTAAATATGTAACCGAATATTTTACATCTCCATTTGAAAGTGATGTGATTAAGGGCGGTATAGTCGGATACTTTTTACTTTTATTTTCTTTTACGAGATACTTAACCAGTTTCAAATATTTTCGTTTATCATTTTGCTGTGCGTCTACTAAAGAATCTTCAATAGTGTTGTAAAATTTCAGTCTGGCATGTTTTAAATAATTATTAACCTTATTCCTTACCTTCTTATAATCATTCCAGTCTGCTGAACTTTTTGAGCTTAAAGCTTTTTTCTTATCTTGTCTCTTTTCTTTATCAATTTCCTTAATTCAGAATCAAACCAAGGTTTGTCATTTGGCGTTATCAAAACCTTTTTATTAGGTATACATAACTTTGCTAGCAACTGTTCAGGAAAAGTTTGTGTGAATTTAAGACAGCAATTATTTACATCTCCGTCATATAAGAAACTCCAATCAGTACTTTTTACTAATTCGCTTAAATTAGCAAAGTTAGCTTTGCTGTATAACCAAACATGACGTTCAAAACTTTCACTTAGATTGTAACTGAAAGGTAAGATTACATAAGTTGCCCGGTGAACACCAGAGTTAAGAACATCGAGGTTTTGCGAAACAACGATTGGATCAATTGTGGTTGATGAAAACTCTGTGACTCTCGTAGGTTCATTAATTATGTTGTTCAAATTATTCAACACCAGAATATCTTTCAATTTGTGGTTAATGCTTTTCAACTGATCTTCATTTACGTCCCCTAGCATGACAAAGTGGTTGCATTGATCAATTGCCCGTTCTATTTCGATATATAGATTTTCCCAAAATTGCACTGTTGAGTTAGGTCGCCTATATACCACACGAATAATAAAATTAACGCCCTTGTTGTTTACTTTGGTTCATATAGAATCTGGAATAAATATTTCAAATTCATTTAATTTTTCTGTGCATAATTTTGTGGAAGTATAAATAATAATTTCACCAGAGTGAGACGAATTGTCGTTACGATAAAATTGATTATAACCATCTAGAATAATAATTGTTCATCTGGTATTGAATCGTCCAAATGCGTTTCGGTAAAACATAAGATATCGAAATCTAGAAAATTATCTTTTACGTACTCCAAATTATTTCGAATGCTTCGTATATTTAAATGAACTACACTTAAACTTTGGTTCTGATTTACAGGTCCCAGATTCAGTTCAACATCACCACGTATAAATATTAAAAGAAGTAACAAATTTAGAAGTGAGTGCGAAGCGTATACCGTTGTTTGTAGGTTCAAATTTACCAGTTTTCGCGTACTGTGTACAACAGTCCCAGTTTCCCAGTTATTAAAACAAGACGAATTTTGATGCAAAGCATCAAAGGCGCTGCGCATGTTTTTGAAACATGATTTAAAGGAATCAGAGGCATTTTAGAATATCAGTAAAGATGTGAGCAGAAAATGAAACCAGATTTGTTTCATATTGTGCAGATTGTTTAATACATGTTACATCTCAATTATTTTTTTTTTTCATTTTTATGTAAATGTCAAATGTTTATTTCTGTTACAATTAATTAAACCATTACCCTACTTGCTGCAAATGATCATGTCTTTGTAACCAGTGTAGATGATTATCAGCTTGCACATCTATGCAGTCTAATCATGATCTGCACTGTTCCATACTAGGTCAATGCATTTCCACTGAATACCTCGGTAAATAATTAATGATACCGTCCTAATTGATAGGTGGAAGATTACAGTTTAGAAATAAACAGGGTACTAGTAAGACTTAATTCTTTTATGATAGAAAAAACATGTAAAGACATAGTTCCATTGATAAATCTGATACATGTATATTCTGATATGTTTTGTATATATTATATATTCATTGAATTTTATATATGGACTCTCTTGTGTTGTGAATGTAAAAATTACAATACTAACTTTATCTAGAAAAATCATTACCATCAAGCAGGAACCTAGAATTCTATGTTCCGGCATCAAGTAAGAAACATCTGGGCTGACATCGTTGATAATAAAGCATGAAGGAACTAGGGGTTAAGTCCTGACAATAATAAAATATTCAGGAGAGGTGCTAATAGCTTATGCTAGGAGAGTTTTACAGACGCAGTTGATTGTGCGTTTGTTGTTTTCTGCGCGCACTCAAGCAAACGAAATCCACGTGATTAATTATGTCTCCCCCACCTCGGGGGGAGACATATTGTTTTTGCCCTGTCCGTCAGTCCGTCCGTCCGTCAGTCCGTCAGTCCGTCCGTCCATTCTTCGTTTCCGGACGATAACTAGAGTTCCTTTTGACCTACAGCTCTCAAACTTCATAGGATGAATGGTCTTATTGAGCAGATGATCCCTATTGTTTTTGGGGTCAGTAGTTCAAAGGTCAAGGTCACAGTGACCGTTGGTCAATTTCTCGTTTCCGGATGATAACTAGAGTTCCTTTTGACCTACAGCCCTCAAACTTCATAGGATGATTGGTCTTATAGAGCTGATGATCCCTATTGTTTTTGGGGTCAGTAGGTCAAAGGTCAAGGTCACACTGACCGTTGGTCAATTTCTCGTTTCCGGATGATAACTAGAGTTCCTTTAGACCTACAGACCTCAAACTTCATAGGATGATTGGTCTTATAGAGCAGATGATCCCTATTGTTTTTGGGGTCAGTAGGTCAAAGGTCAAGGTCACAGTGACCGTTGGTCAATTTCTCATTTCCGGATGATAACTAGAGTTCCTTTTGACCTACAACCCTCAAACTGGGGGGAGTCCGTCAGTCCGTCCGTCCATTCTTCGTTTCCGGACGATAACTAGAGTTCCTTTTGACCTACAGCTCTCAAACTTCATAGGATGAATGGTCTTATTGAGCAGATGATCCCTATTGTTTTTGGGGTCAGTAGTTCAAAGGTCAAGGTCACAGTGACCGTTGGTCAATTTCTCGTTTCCGGATGATAACTAGAGTTCCTTTTGACCTACAGCCCTCAAACTTCATAGGATGATTGGTCTTATAGAGCTGATGATCCCTATTGTTTTTGGGGTCAGTAGGTCAAAGGTCAAGGTCATACTGACCGTTTGTCAATTTCTCGTTTCCGGATGATAACTAGAGTTCCTTTAGACCTACAGACCTCAAACTTCATAGGATGATTGGTCTTATTGAGCAGATGATCCCTATTGTTTTTGGGGTCAGTAGTTCAAAGGTCAAGGTCACAGTGACCGTTGGTCAATTTCTCGTTATAATTTGGGGTCACTAACTCAAAGGTCAAGGTCATAAGGGGGGAGACAAGTTTTTTTGTGAAAAACAATCTCTAGTTCTGTCTTTACTATTGGTCAGTTGTTAGTGATGCTTTACATAACTTTCATTCAGATCCCGTGTATTGCATAGTTAGGTGAATGGTCTTTTTTACAATGCAGACATTGTACTTTAATATGCAGTAATTAAAATGGGTTTTCATTGATTATTCACGTTGACGACATATGTATTTAATTTTTAAAATGTTTAAAGTTAGCAAAACATCTTCTGAGACGTTTTTGCTGAGCTTTGATGAATCTGGTCGTAGGGTCTGTAAACAAAGCTATAAAAAAAACCGTAACCTTCAAGTTTGTGGTAAAGTTATTAAATATCCTATGAATATGTCGAAAGTTTTGAAATAACGGCCGAAGACGTATGCATTTGGTATAGTATTGTTTGTAATCAGTTAATACAATTTATTTATTCATAACAGGGAGTTTTTCAAACATAAAACATAGTTTTAATTTACAATAATAATGTTGGCTGCTCCCTATTCGATAATGAAACCCCATGGTACAAAAGTAAAACCTATTCAATACTGGCGCGCAGCGCCAATAACTACCCATTAGGTAAGAGACGCAAACTCCTAAATAGAAAAATGGGAAACAAAAACTGGTATACAATCAGAAAAAGGAATACAAAATCTTTCCGCAACACACACAAGGAACGAGCAACACAAGTAAAAAGGGCACACAAGCAACACCAACTACATTTTGTAACTAGCAAATTAAGCTTCATACTAGAAATAAAGTACATGTTAATGTGGGCCTTTGAACGGATGATCAAATAATATTCTTTATGATAATACAGTGTACAAATTAAGTTATTTTCAGAAAAAAAAAAAAAAAGAAGGAAAGAAAAAAGAGAGATAAAAAGTAAATTCTTAAGTATTTAAATTATATTTATATTTCGTGCTATAAAATTATCTTACTAATATATATATACTGATACTCAGACATTTTTAAGAAGTTAGTAAAGCGTCTTAATATGTCGTCATGTAATAGGAACCCCCCAAAAAAAAAAAAAATAAATAAATAAAAAAAACCTTATTATTTTATGCTTTTCAGTGAAATACTGAAATATATCGGTAAAATAAAATTGGTATTTCATTGTTTCAAAAGAATGAAAATATCATTTTTATTTTCACTGTTTTTGCCGAACTACCTTTTAACCACATTCTAAACAAAAGTCCCATATTTTCACACACAGGATCTCCAGCTCGTCCTCCATACAAAAGTATCATACACATGATTGACGGTGAGTGATTGATTACGTTAAAATACTTAGCTTTATCCAATTTCTCAATTATGAGATACATATTTCCCCGCATTTATCGGTGATAGAACATTAAATAAAATTGAAAAATGGCTATAAATTTTTTATTTTTGAAATAAACATAGAGTTGTTGGTATTCATTTTCTTAGTTAGATCATTTTCTAACCATCTATAGCAATTTTGAATAAAAATTTGAGAAAAAGTTGATTTTCATTTTTTTCACCACCATTCAATTTTCACAGTAATTTCTTAATACTTGTATGATCATGGTCTGAAACCTATAAGTCACCTATAAAAAGTGGAAAACTACCTCTACAATCGCTCATTATTCACAAATGCATTAAATTGTGACAAATGTTGCACTTAGGTCAGCCCTAGACCAAGCATTTTTTAATGAATGAACAGCTGATTGATTATTACGCCACGATTCACGGTGCAGACTTATTTAATAAAAACAAATCAATTTAGGCCTATATCTAATGAATTGATGTTTCATTTTCGCTGTATGATAAAGATTGAAATGACTTCTTAAATACTTTTATCTGAAATAATCAAAATATTTTGAACTACTTTTGTTGCGTTTTCAGTAATGATGGTAGTAATCATTCTGGGGTTCTCCATGGGGAATAAGAAATACTATAATTCCAAATTTTACTGAATATTTTGCCAAAAAACATAAAATAAAAAGAAAATTTGTTTGTTTCAGTGAAATAGTTCGAAGTTCACTTGTGAAATAAAATTGATATTTCACTGAAACAAACAAATATCCTCTATGAATCTGACGAACAAAAAACAATAAGCAACCTGAGTAGGTAAATACTTGTGGCAAAAAGCTATGTCAAAACTAGTTATATAATGAAAGGTTAAACAAGTTTAACACTACATCTGTGTTTGTGATAATCTACTCATCACTTATACAACCACTATGACAGCATGATTTTTCAAACGTCATCATCATCATCATCATCATCATCATCATCATCAACAACACAAACAGTCGCATGATGATAAAGAAACAGTCGGTCTCGTCGTAGTGTGAATAACATCCATTGCAACTTTTTTATTACAGGTACAAATGTAAGTAAGAAAAATTCATAAAAGAAATAAACTGTTGTTGTTGATGAAACAACTTGTTTAAGGAGAACTAACCGTTAACATAACATCATCACAAATATCAATACTGTCCATTAACAACATTAATCATATATCACTATCGTGATCATCATCATCAGTTGTACTGTCAAAAATAAAATATACACATATGTATATGTCAATATTGCATCCATCGATATATATTCGGTTTTATTCTTATAACATTTATGATAAATGTACTGCAACGGAAGCATACGCATAAAAAGCTATCATGATCATATCTATCTGAACTGACCGTATCAATTCTTAAATAGATAAATAAAAGTGATAAACAAGGTATCTGTTCACACGCTTTCTAAAGTACATTCATTTATATACTTATGTAAATAGCGCTCCACGGTCAAGGCTACTATATGTAAAAGAGATGTTCTGTTCTGTAAAGAAAGAATTGATTGATTGGTCCACGTGACCTATCCGATTCACAGTCTGATTTTTTGTTCGACGAATAACTCATGAATATTAATGAACTTACAGTTTTGACAAGTAGGTTTATAATGCTGTTCCTGATAAACAGTATTTGAAAAAGCAACTCTGTTAGTAATTATGATCGGCAACATTCACAATATCATATTCATTAAAAATGCGTACAGGGGTGTTCGTAAACCTGGCGTTTGCATAGATCTCTCCGTTTAATGTCCAGAAGGAGTGAATATCCTTTCTAGATTTTGCATTTAATTATTTTTGCACCAGAGACAATTATACTTAGGAAGATCCTCCGTGATGAACACTTTACTTAAGTTTGACTTAATATTTGTTTTCAAAGAAAAAACCCTAGATTTTACATGGTAGCTGGCCAATTTAACCAGAATGTGATTTTTACCCTGGCCTATAGGGTGACATCGGCCAATGTCCTTTACGCTCACTAGTTGGGGTGTCACAGATGACTTCATTTTAGTTTCATCGCTGTTGGATTCAGCAGCTTTCAGGGAATAGTCACCATGACCATCGCCACAAACTTTACCATCGTGTCCCTTCTCGCTGCCACTGTATTTGGAAATCACGGATTGGTTATTTTGTGCCTCACCGTTAGGTGCGTCACCGTTTTCATCACCGTTTTCATCCAGTAAGCAAATGTGTGTTTTTTCGATGAATGATGTTGTCATTTATAAAATTTACGACATGTTATGTCAGATGTACTTCAGACGTGACGTTATCTGGAACTTTGAGATTAAATTTACGCAAAGACGTGCGTCTGCTATACTGCTGAAGATGATTTAGGTTGTTTTGTATGGTGTTAATACGACTACTGTTCCCCGCGATCTCATGTTTCTGTTCAGCTATGACTTTAGACTGAAAATCTATCGTCTCCTTTTGCTTTCTCACAGTATCTGTAAGACGATTGTTTGAATCTAATAGAGGCTTAACAACAGCTTTTTTGTATAGTTCAAATGTGCTTTCAATCGAAGATTGAATGATTGGAATCAAAGCATCTTGAAAGGATTTCTCTTTTACGGCCCGAACAAGCATCTGTGAAAATGACTGCGTACCAACAGTATCACCTTCTTCTGCCAGTTGCCAATTCGTGAGGCTGAACGAATTTGCTATTTTCAAGTGAAAGTTGAATTGGCATCTGGAATATGAAGTTTGTTGCCAGTTGTCTATTCAACTTTTATTTAGATTTTAATATAAAATCGAATTTGCATCTGGCTGCCAGTAGCCAGTAAACTGTTGCCAATTCACGTGGTTCAACATTTTGTTTTTGGTTAATATTTTCGAAGACGTGAAGACGAATTGGCAAGTGTGTTGTTGGCTACCAGTTGCCAGTTGACAATTCAAATGGCATTGAATTGGCAACCGGAAACTGGAAACTAACTTCACGCACATTCATCAACTGCCATACTTTCAAATTTCTGACAGTCTGGTAAAAAAGTTAAAATAAAATCTCTGCATGAAGCATTTTAAGGATATTGCTGTCGATGTACATGCACTTGTACACTACAATAACAACACAAAACAAAGGGTCATAAGAAAGTCGCTTATGTGTGGTGCGGTTCGAATCCAGCCCGGGGCAGGGGAAATTTCAAGAACGTTTTTCAGTGTTTCCAACCCATCTAGAGATGGACTGGTTAGAAACCCGAAGTTTACCGTGATTTAAAACTTTGCTGTAGTATTCCGGTATATCAAACAAATAAGTTTGATAATTCTTGACTTAATATCTTGCTACTTCTGTCCCTTTTTGGATCGAATGGATTTATTCAATCGTATCCAAAGTTAACAGAGTATTTCAGACCCTTACGGCCGAACTCTTAACACAATTTTTTGTCGAATACGACCGAAAAGTAGTTCTATATTACTGTCCTCTGTTTTAAAAATTATATAGCAACATATCTTAATAATATCAAAACATTACAGAATAGCATACTATTATATTGTTGTTCTTCCTATAATTTGTAACTTAAAGCAGCGAGGTATCTGTTCTGTATAGAACTATTTTCCTACGCGTTTTTTTTTCAGACCGGTGTGACATGAGAAATGTTAGACCCGTGAAATACGTATCGCTACACTGGATACACGAAATTCAGTGTTCCGCGAGAGGGCGTTTTCTGCGGTTTTGACGCACTCATTTTGTCAATGACGCAACAGAAATAGCAAAGAGCGTTTTCTATGACGCAATTAAAATGTGTATAACTCTCAAAACGCTTCGAAATGCAAGATAAATTGTTGATAAAATACGCTTCCGGTATGGGATATGTCTAATTTTGACCCTATTGCGTCGTCGTTGTCGTCTGATTTCGGATCGACCCGCATTTTGTACCATTGCGTTTTTGTGTGTGTTGATTCCTATGATACCGTCATCATAGATCGTAGACGCACAACAAGAGATGGTCGACGAACCTTAATGCGGGAAACACAAACGTCTTTCTGAGTGATTTTAATGATCATTTTGTAGTCATTTCGATCAGACTGTCACTATTGAAAGGGGTTTAAGTGTGCCAAATAATATCCAAGTTTAATGTCTATGGTTGAATACACTTATGAAAAGTTCGCTTTGTAGACAAATTTGACTTTTGAGATGCAGTGACAAAATGAAACACCTGTTGTCTTGCCAACCATTTGATTACCCACCATTTTGTGATGTATCACATGCAGTTTTACAGAAGTAAACTGAATAAAACTTCTTTAACACATAGTCATGCCTTTTATTTTTTTACAATAAAGGGTATGACCCTCGGAGTTTCTCGGAAAATCCATTTCTCAGTTACATTTGTACGATTCACAGCTTAATACTTCATAGGGTAGTTGAACATAGTCACTAAATGACATAATGTAAGCACATGGGTTCCTATTTCAAAAGTATAGTTTACACATATGGTGAAAGGTCAAAATTTGTGGACAGTTGTGTCTCCAGTTTATAACTTCACTCGTGCAAGGGTTGTCCTGATATTAACACATATATGTGTACAGTCTATGTTGTCCTGATATTTACACATGTATGTGTGCAGACTGTGTTGTTCAGAGACAATCGATCCTCAAGCACTTTCAGTCCTTTGATTTATACAGATCCTTGGGGTATTTTTACTGACAAAGTTTTGTTTTATTGGCAAGCACTGAAAAAGGTCGAGCGCGCTGTCCTACTGACAGTTCTCGTATATTTTTTGCAGTATCATTAAAAAAAGAATACTACGTTATATTACTAATACATGTATGTACTTTTTGATTTTAAAAGTCAAGTTAGGAAAAGTTTTTGGTACAAAAAAGGTCATTTCTGTCAGTAAGACACCTTTCTTAATAAAATGAGAGCTACTTGTAAATGTGATCCTGGGACTTTAACACAACATTTATCTCACGTCATGGGCCCTGTTTAGACTAAATAGTTTTAGTAAGACAGTATGATTATATAAAGATTAAATAGCAAATAGGTCACTGTGTCATGTTTGTCTACCTTGACTATTGGGTTTACATGGGAAAGCATGTTGCTGTATAAGGCCATAGCTATCTCTTGATAGCATATTTCAAACTTTGAGTTGTTTTGTACAACTTTTAAATCTTGATATAGTAATGATGATTCGGTGTGTACATTACTTTGTGTTGTAGATAAATCTATTTTTGTGTTAAACAGTCCATTATTAGTGATGAATTTGTGTCAATGTTTATATGGTACATGTACTTGCTCTTTGTAAAAGATTAGTTAAAGGGCCGCCAGTTACGTATTGTTTGCGTATTCCACGAAAAGAGCAGCTACTTCTGAGCCCATGAGTAGAACTTTAATTTTGTCGTTTTTTTTACGTAAATATGATTTAAACAAATTAATTTTAAATTGACATTCGATAATGTCAAGGTGCTTGCTCCCATTGACTTTTTTCTTTTGGTAGTTCACATATATTTCTTTAAATTGCATGATAATAAGCGTCTCGGATTTATTTTTTCCTAAACACATACCCTTGCAATGGTCGTAAATACAGATGGTCGCACAACGGCGGAAAATAGACTCGAATTGAAGCTGTTACAGACTGAATATAAAGATCATCAATTTTTACATGTTTTGCCATATAAGTACTCTAGTATAAAGCTCTTGTGCAGCAGTACATCATATTTAACATAGTCTTGTCAACAGCCTGAAAAAGCAAGATTTAGTATACTTCTATGAAAGTAATAACTCTCTGATTAAAAAAAATGAATGTATACTTTCTGCAATGCCAATAATTATACTCCTGAAAAACGAAATTACGGTGTTATACATGCATCATCATGCCAATCGGGCGGTCTGCCGACCATTTTTATAACGTAGGTAGCTTGTGGAGAGAACATCTTCATTTCTCAAAGGAGTACAATGCGATTAGAAACATAATTACCATGTCAAGGTGTTGCAGAGTTATTCACCCTTGAGCTTAAAACATTCTATTGCATGAATTTTATATAGAGGATTGCATTGAATATACGACCAAACACTCACCATGAAAAGTAAATGTGCAACGCACAAATATTTATGCGCATCAATGCAGGTGTTGCAGAAGTATGCCCCTTTGAACTTACACATTTCTATTGCATAAATTTCATGTAGGTAATGGAGCAAACTCCACCTTCATTTCTTTATGCATTGCAATGAATATTGGTACATGTACACGTTATTACCACGAATAATACAATTTCCACAAAGAAATGATGATAAGAGACCAATGCCTTGTTTTGGTCGAACTAAGGAAGCCACGAACAGGCCATAAGCTGTGCATTTGTGCGGCTTCATGTTTAATATAATATCACATATACTCTAAATACATGTATGCGTCAAATAATGTTTACAAGAAAAAACAACTTTTAAATTTACATGGTACTTGTCACGAGAAGGTCGAAATGGTGAAATGTATTGCATTTACTTGAATCGTGAATTCTTTATTTGTATTATCTGATATTTGCAACCAGTCATAACTGATTATTGTGACCATGCGTATATACTTCTACATGTAGTGTGTATATACAAATGTCTGACAGGCGTCGACAAGTTGAACAGACAGATAGAGATACAAGAGTTTACGGGTACAGGACCCTAGCTTTTTGTTTTGTTCTTTTACGTGCCCAGAGTATATGCGTGCGAGACTACCTCTTGGTTACTAACAAGTTCATCCAAAGATGGGTGGGGAAATACTTGAACGCGTATCTTAAACTTCCAGTACCCCGGCTTGGGTTCGAACCCGTTATTGGTAGTCTAGAGAGTTAACCACTCCGCCAACCCTCACCTACTTTGAATCATTTCGGTAAACATAAACTTGCGTCAAAAACTCCAGGTATAATGGTTATCAAGAGTAGTCATGATAGACAGAGTTCTTCTGAAAGAAGACCATCGGACTCATTACCAAAATACCTGAACGGATTTAATTGGAGATTAGTTAGAACCTTCACAATATGACTAACTAATGTGAAAATATCAGTCTACAAATAATGTAATATCGTTAAAATTCATATATGTATATGTTATAAATGAATTCTTTTCTGTAGATAAACGACACATATGGCTCATCAGTCCCAACTAGAAAACAGAAAGTATAGGAACTGGGTGAAGGCAGGGCTTGGTCTAAAGTATACCAAAGAAGGCTTGGAACCATTCTGTGACAAGCTGGTTAAACAACTACATGTTGATATCTTGTACAAAGTGAAGCAGAAACACAACCTCACGGCAGTGGCATGCGGAAATTGCGACATAAAGACCATCCAGCCAGACCATGTTAGCACAAGATACAGACAATGTCCTCTCGGTCAAACAAATTGTAACTGTCAGCATCCTCGAGGTAAGACATCTTGCAGTGTATGTGGCGCAATCTATGATGAAATAATTAGACTTCATGCATCGACTCCTCCATCCCCATACTGGAAGAATACTGACGCGAAACACTGGTGCACAGAACCTTGGTCTGTCGCAAAGTGTTTCATAAACGTCGACGGATATAAGAGGAAGTTGAAAGCGTCCGAGTTTGATTGTTCTGGCTTGCTACATCTACTTCTTAACAACACGGACTTCCGAGATCATCTTAATTGCACCACTGATGGTACTAACTTATTACAAACGGTAAGTATTTTTTAATCAGAGAAGCATATGTTTAATTTAACTTTAGTTATGCAGGATGTAGGGGTTTCAGACTAGTCACAGTTTTCAGTCTGTATTTCATTTGCATTTACTTTCTTTGATTGAATTATAACGAAAGACAATACTCGGTCAAAACCATCCCTAGTTAAACCGGTTGGTCTTAACTCGCATCAGTCAATACTCTAGTCGATTGCTGGTCAATTGAATATTTTGTGAAAGTAATCAATTCTTGGCTGCATTCTAGAAAAACATATAGTAAATACTTATACAAAAAATAAAAGGTATAGCTCATGTATATGTTTCTAGTGTCGTCTTAAACCAGTCTAGTGACTTTGAACATTCAGTAAATTCCCTTTAAATATATAAGCTTGCCATTCCAGTAGTTAGCAAGGAAGGAAGGGAGGAAGGATACATTGATATGAAATGACATACTCTTACTATGTTTATACTGCTCTAGCTATATTGTTACAAAAAGCTCATTCTTGCAATTTTCTGGAAGACATTTATTACAACATAATCATTACCTGCATAATTACCAACTTTACTTATTGTACTAGTTATAGCCTGCTTGCTACACAGGTACTTCAACATAGGAACACGATATATCATTCACACGACATAGAATTGGAGGATGAAGATGTTACTACTTACCTCGATGATATGATAGCGTTGCTACAAGATGACAAAGAGTTAATCAACACAAAACCCTCAAAAGCTGCCTTGGTCAAACTGGAAGAGGTATACATTGCAAAGAAAATGTTCCCATAAGATATGCCATTGAGTGGCACACAAGTTAAAATGATTTTACATTCGTTCTATGGATAAAAAATAGCTGTACAAGACATCTTACTTAATAACTCAAAACAAAATGGGCATTTTCGAATAAGTTACTCGGGTTACTCGGGTTGAAACTTCGCGCATGCTCAGTGGCTTAACTCTTCCTACTATACCCGAACGTATCGTGTAAGAACAAAATGTATTCTGGTCAACTCGTGGGCAAAAGGGGTTACATGGGTTGGGTAGATCATAGATTAAGCGCTTGCGCAAAGGTTCATAGAGTCACTCGAGAAAATTCGAAAATGTCCAATATTGTGTACATCCAGTTGTTTTGATAAATGGTCAGAATATTTGTTCGATGATTTCTAGTTAAAGTTTGAGTGTGGGTTGCGTGGGGTTAAAAACTAAGTCACTTGGTCAAATCATAGAAAAACCTTGTGAACACTGCAGAAGTCCAAATAATGTTGAAAATTAGTAAGAGTGTAATTTCACATTAACTCTGCGTCATGTTTAAAACTATATAGTTTAGGTGGGACAAGAAAACTAGGTTAATAGGCCCAATCATACAAACACTTTGTAATCACGTTGAGTCACGCGGGGTAAAAACTAGGTCACCAGGTAAAATCAGAGACACATATTAAGGACAATCATAATTTTATTAATTCCATTTCAATTCATTACATTTTATACTAATATACCTTGCAAATTAGTCATTATACAGTGGTGCTTTCGTATAACTTTGCACACGGAACGAACGATACACGCACGATACACGCAAACGGAACGCACGATGAATGCACGATTACTGATGAATGAATCATGAGTGATGAGCGATAAGAACGATACACGATACACGATTCCCGATGAACGAAACAAAAACGATTATTCGATTTACTCGGATATTTGGTTTGCTTAACAACAATATTATTAATAGATGTCTAATTACAATGTAAGAGCTGAATCAAACCCCTTTAAAGTCCTAAATTATCGATAACTTACAGTAAATACAGACACATCATAAGCATACTTAGTAGATGAATAGCGGCACACATACTAATTACATACTATAATTAAATGTTGTAAAGAATCTTCGGACGGAAAGTCCGATTCGACGAATAACCGCTACTTAGCCACTGCCAGAATTTTTACAGTTACACTGAGCACTTTACCGAATGTCTTCACAGAAGCAATTTACAAATAAGTGAATTCCAATATCCTTTGCGTCGGTAGAATAACACCTGGCGTAAATCCTGCACGATATGCAGAACGTCTACGTTCAGTTTTACCGGAAGTTCCACAAATATCTCGTGAGAAAAAGAAAGACAAATGTAACAGAAAAATATATTAGATGATTGCAAGAATGATGTTTTCTATTTCATCAATTTAATCTGATCTTTGAACAATAATATGAATACCACACGTTTAGGTCTCGGACCACTTTTATATAATTCCTATCGTGCAACGCTCATCGCACGGAATGAACGATGCGTTCCACTATACACGATGTGAATCATACACGAAGAATGCACGAACGATAAACGCACGATGAATGCAAACGGAATGCACGAAACACGCACGATATACGAACATTTTGCAAAGTTACAGGTGAGCACCACTGTATATATATGTTTCGATAAATCATGCATAAAGTTTAAAACTGGATTAGTGGGGTCATATAATAGATCACAATGTCAAATAATAGAAACACTTTTAAGACCCCTTTGAACCACATTTGACAACCATGGTCAGAATGTGTGTCTCAATGATTTCTAGAACAACTTCGAAACTTGCTCACGTAGGATTAAAATTAGTCATCTTTTCAAATCATAGAAGGGTCACGTGAATATCCTACAAGCCACACATTATTTCCAATTCTGTTTTCATATAAGGTCAAAATGTATATTTTGATGAACTTTAGGAAATGTCACGTGGGTCAAAAACTAGGTCACCCGATCAAATATTAAAACAACAACATGCGGACACTCTAAAAGACATATTCGATCCACACTCGTTTTGAAAGATAACGAGAGTGTTTGCCTCAATGAATTCTGGTACAACTTCGAAACTGGCTGTCATGGGCATTCTAGAGGCCACATGAATTACTCAATCATAATGTTAACATCTGGGTCACTTGGAGTCAAAAACTATACCATACGATCAAATAAAACAAAAAAATTGATAACACTTAGAGGCCACGTTTGATATCCAATCTACATTATAATTAGTCGTGGAGTGTCTATCACGATGATAACTTGTGTGAGACTGGGTCAGTTTTGGATCAAACTAGGTCACTAGAACAAATCACATTATAACCTTGTTTATACCGTGGAGGTCATATTTAATATCCAATTGTCATGAACATTTGTCAGCGTGTTTGTCTTGATGATATCTATGTCAAGATTGAATGTGGATCACATTTGATTAAAATATTGGTCACCACATCAAATTAAGAAAATCCTTGTTAATATTCGCGTTGTCACATTTTATACCAAATCATCATGTAAATTAGTCATGATGTTTGTGTTTATGATATATTGCTAAATGACGAATTAAGGTCACATTGGGTCATAAGTAGGTCATGTACACATATGAGCGATGTAGGGCCATCTTGGACTTCTTGTTCATTCATTCATTCATTCATTCATTCATTCATTCATTCATTCATTCATTCATTCATTCATTCATTCATTCATTCATTCATTCATTCATTCATTCGTTCATTCGTTTACTCATTCACTCATGCATGCATTGAATGTCTTTTAGCTTAAACGTGAAGACTTCATTATAACGACGACCAGTGAGACAGAACTTCGTAGAGCAGTCATGGCCGATGTGGATCACATCACGAAGGTAGCTGAGCAACAGAAACATGAACTCGAGACGATAACAATCAAAGTAAGCGACCATATAATAAAAACAGGAAATAAACGGGAAACTGATCTGATTCAACAGGGGTTAGTTTTAATAGAAAGTATAGAGGACACAGCTACGAAAGTAAAGATCGATCTACCTGAGACAATGAATCAATACAAAGATGATATAGTTAGCCTAGGAACGAAATTAAAAGCCAACCTCGAAAAGGATTGTCAAGCAGAGACATCTAAAGGAAAACTACAGCTAGAGCAGAAACGAAAGGAAATTGAAACTGAAATTAAAACTAAATTGGACATTCTGCTGGAGCAAAAGGTAAGATATAACTTGTGTATCGTTGCCTCTTTATTAAGATTAGGAATGCGTAGAGACCGAGTGGTTAATGCTCTGGGCTACCAATCTGGAGGTTTTCGGTTCGAATCCCGACCAGGGCACTTGTATTTTCACACATTTTGTCAGTGTTTCCCACTGAGCTGAACTGGCTAGACACCTAGAGGCAGTTTCGTGTGCATCAATGGTATACACCTGGCACGTAAAAGAACCAAGGTGTCTACTCGTAAAGAGCTAGGGTCTTGTATGTGTATTTGTCTCTTCAGCCTGCGTCTGTCAGAGTTTTACCCGATGAGAAATCCTAGCGGCGGCCGGGACTAACCAAATAAAGATACCTTAAAATCAATTACTTCGTTATGAATTATGACAGTTATTTGTTATACATGTATATAGAGGTTTCTGTATGACTAGTTTCAAGTTGATGCACATTAACCATATCGCATACATAGAAGAAGTGTAAGCATATTGCTTTGCAGGTGTCGTTTGGCCTGTCGGTAGATCACACGGTATTCGATTTAGGATCCTTAATCTTCAGGTTACTCATGACCAGTAGATGAATCCTATTGCTTCTGAGGTCAGTGGATCAAGGATCAAAGTCAAAGTTATCTTGAACGATAAGAATGTAACTCTTTGGTGTATGATCATTATATCAGACTGGCAAGTTGTTTATGATATCAAATTGCTTTTTAGGTCAGTAGGGCAAAGAAGGCCCAGAAACGCTTTCCAAGAATATTTTTGTCTTGTATTCTCAATTTCTTTATGGGAAGTTCTTCGTGATTAGTAGATGATCCGTATCACTCTTGTGGCCAAAACTAAGGGGTCACAGTAACCTTCTGTTGACAAGCAATTTCCAATACACAACTGAGGAACTCTGGAGAAAGAACCCTAAAACTCAGTTGGCCCATTTTGGTTATGACAAGTAGATGATTCCTTTTGATTTTGAAGTTACTAGGCATAATATCAAAATAACAGTGGCATTTCTAGGCCTTGATTCCCGAAACTTGGCAGGTTGATCATTATCAGCAGATTAGTATAATATCAAAGTAACAGTAGCATTTCTTGGCCTTGATTCCCGAAACTTGGCAGGTTGATCATTATCAGCAGATTAGCCTTACAGATGTTGAAGTTAGTATGTTCAAGGTCAAAGACACAGTGAACAGCGGTTAAAAACGGTTTCAAATCGGTGAATGAAAAACCGCTGGACTGTGATTCGTAACACTTTATACATTGTAGACATATTGTTCATGCTGTTCATGACCAATAAATGGCCAAAGAAAAGCTTTCTAGAAAATAACTATGATACTTTCCTTTATCATGCTAACGTCTTGACAATTGTTTTTGTCATTGATGTGGCGCCATTAAAACTAATGCATTCAAGTGATTTGCTAATTTTTGGGGTTTTGGGGCATACATCTATTTGTGTGAATAGGACACTTGTTCTTGTTATTCTTTCATAATAATTTATAGAGAGTTGTTTTCTCAAATCGTTGTAGCTACTACATGTACAGTGGCGCCTGCGTGTAAGTCCCCCGTGTTTGCGTGAAAAAGCGTGTTGCATGCGTGTCGGACACGATCGTGTTGCACGGTAACCGAAAATATGTTACTGTGCATGCCCAGCGTGCAGCATGTAGGAAACCGGGCAATTGCTAGTGCGCATGCCTAATGTGTAGTCGCTAAACGTGAAACGGGCAAGTGCATTTATCATTAGGCTACATGTCATGCACCGGATAAGAACCCGGTCAATTCCAGCATATTTCAATTAATCTCCTGCATTTTTCGCCAAAAGTCGTAGTTTTCCTATCATCAAATCAACCTCAGGTTTTTTCCAATGCAGTATGGAAAATAGCTAAATTGATGAAAATATAAGACTAGATACTAGTCCTACGAAAGACAAAAGCTTTATGCCGAGGCTGATACTGTTGTTCAGTGGTAAGTTAACAGGAGATATTCTAATCTGTGTAAATGAAATCTACATATTCGACAAATTGCTAAAAGACCAGCTGCAAAAAAAGAAGAAGAAGAGAATTTATCATTATTGGAGCAGAAATGGAAGATGCCTTTTAACATAAACAAATGCCATATTATGCATCTAACTAGGTCCAGAAAACCATTGAATACTGTGTACACTTTGCACAATCAGCTTCTATCTGTTATAAGCCAGGCAACATATCTTGGTGTGGAAGTATCATCTAATTTATCTTGGTCTAGTAAAATTAGTCAGAGCTTAGGCTTCTGGAAACGAAATATCAATTCATCAAAAAGTTCAACTAAGACTGCTGTTTATAGCACCATTGTTAGATATACTCTAGATTACTGTTCTAGTGTATGGGACCCTTGTCATCAAAAGGACATCGATAAATTAGGGAACATTCAAAGGCAGACTGTACGATTTGTTACAAATACATACAGTAAGACCCCAGGCACAATGACATATATTTTAAATGACTTGAATTGGATTTCTTTGCAAACTAGAAGACAATACAGTAGGCTAACATTTTGTCATAAGATGGTTTATAATCATGTTGAGGTTGATCCTAAACTCTGTCTCACACCTTACAATAGACAGTCACCTTATTACCACCATATGGCATTCCAGATACCATCCATTTCAGTGGATTATTATAAATACACATTTTCCCCTCGGACTGTTCTCCAATGGAATGCATTACCATCTCATGTAGTCAGTGTTGAATCAATCTCTGGATTTGGGTCAGCACTGGCTGCATTGACGTACAATCCATCAATGAACATACTTGCTTTTATCCTGTTTTTAACCCTACTAATATCTTCCTTTCTGCACAACAGATTATATATGTACATATTTGCAGGATATGGATTTTAAGGTGTTAGGTGTTGCATCATTTTTTTCTCACACACTCAGGAGGTACCGGGTAGATTTCTCTTTTTTAACCCCCATGGCCATAATGTTTTAGTACTGAACGCTAGCCATATACATTGTACGTAGAAGAAGAAGAAAAAATTAGATCTAGATGCATTGAGTTTCGGGCACTGCCAATTGGAAAGTGCTACTTGAAGTGCAACTTTTTGTGTATGTATGTATGTATATTAGAGCTTTATCGTTGGTACCGGTTTCCGATATGACCAACGCCCCCTTAAGAGGTTAGTTATTTTAGGTTTCGATGGATAGTGAAAGATACAGAAAGCGTCCCAGTTCCAGAGACACCCCCTGGTTCTTATACATGCCAGGTGTATAGCACCCATACATTGGACCTCAGGTTTTAAGTCTTACCCGAAAGACTGTTAGTAATTTGAGTTGCTCAGCTCCAGGAATCAAATTGCAACCCCGAGATTACAAGTCTCGTGCTCTACCGATTGAGCTAACCGGGCTGACTTTTGCAAATATTTCAAGGGCGATGTCTATCATGAATTTTTGTAACTATTTTATTGTCATAATTCTTTGAAAATACAGTTTACACACCTAACAGATTTACTCAGGCAACGTACTCATACAATGTGCCATTATCATGGTATACCTATCATTTGGCTGAATATAATCAAACCCCTATTTCAAAGGTGCCAAATGTAGTAATATTCGGCCATATCAGGATAATCCGGTAAAACTCGTACCTAAGTGACACCAGTTGTGTTGCAACTGAACGATATACTGGTTTATTACCCCTCCAATAAACTTCCAGCCGTTTGTTGATCAATGACACGTTAATATATATTGATATTTACACAAATGTACAGGCAAGCCGGTTATATACATTTGACATATACTGTCATTGTACCCCACGCTGAGCGTGAGAGTGTTCGTGTACAGTACGTCAATGTTTTTGTCCGTGCTGATTTGTGACATTATCAAGTGACGTCACGAAATGACATTTGGGTGTCAAAAGGGTATTTGAATTAGCGTGTTTTTTTATTAAATTACTTTAGTAAAATTGAGAAGCTGTAACGACAGAAAGCAAGGCGATGAACTTCTGAACTATTTTTGACCGATCTACACTATCCGAAGAAAGTAGTTTTTCCAATTAAGCTAATGCATTTATCGGAAGTTGCCATAGAAATAGTGTTTCTACCGAACAAGTAATAAAAAAGGGTTTCTAGCAACTCGTTTTCTTAAAGAAACAACTTTGATACGAAATGGCATAATTATGTCAACATTGTTTTAGAGTGAATAGAACATGATTCTTTAATTATCTTATAAATTAATCTATGTTACAGTGATCCTGCGGCTTTACTATTTATACAGAAACTAGAGGGTTGTTTTTTTTACACCAAAACATATGTCTACCCCGTCCCGCAACAGCCCCCCCCCCCCCCAACGTACGCACATTACCACTCTCTGTTGTAGGGAACCAATGTCAGAACAGGTTTTGGAAGTAGGTTTAAGATATATGTAATAGCTTTAAGATCATATATTTCTACGCGTATAGTAACATTGACCCCCCCCCCCCGAAAAGAAATTGTTTTGCTTCACACAATTTAAAAACTATTTTTTTTAGTCTATTCTTAGTAACAGTGACCTTGATCCCCTTCCCCCCGACGGTTTTTTTGTTGTTGATATATTTGTCTAAAACAATTAAATAACTAAAAACAAATTATTAATAAATAACAGTGACCTTGACCCCCACCCCCGTCGAAAAAACACTTTTTGTTTTGCTTTAAACAATTAAAAAACACTAAGGAAAAAAAATCAATTTTATAGTTACAGCGACCTTGACATTGACCCCTCCCCCACGCAGATTTGATTTATGCTACGGACGGACGGACGGGCGGACAGACACACAACCATGCCAAGAACAATATATCTCCATATTCTATGGGTAAAGTCCATTGTATTAACAAAATGTCCATTACATAAAGTTGGCAAGAGGCAGGATCATGGATATTTCTTTTTCTTGAATCCATAAGATCATAGAATACACATTAAATGGTAGAGATCGCCACCTCCATTTAATCACAGACTGCCACCTCTTAGCACCAAAGTGTTCACATGAATGAATTGGCTTGTTTCCATTTGGATAATACGGCTAAATACTTTCTTAGTGCCTAGCCTCTAAAGATGTGCAGGGGATATGCCCCATCTCTGGCTAAGTTTTGCAGTGGAAAGATCACTTCAAATCCATTAGTGTCAAAATATTAAGAAAACAAGAGCCGTTATTGGAAAGTAACACATGCCCCAAAAGTGGTGTCTCACATTCTGTGACCTGGACCATCAAGGTGTAGACCTAATATCTGCACACATCACTTAATCACTATGCCATTTGATGGATTTTCCTTCAGTACTTTTAAGAGTATGCATCGGACAAGAAAAAAAACAAAGGGGAGTAATTGAAAGATTAGGCAAATTAGAGTTATGGTTATTGGGCACTACACTTTCCTTCATTGTGTTCTATCATTTTATGAAGTTTCAAGCAATTTGGTTCAATACTTTTTGAGAGTTATGATCTGGACAAAGAAGTGGGGACGGACAGACAAGTCATGTTTTGATATGCCTTCGGCATAAAAGTTCCTTCGACAGCATTGGAACACATGTCGCAAATGATCACCTTTATTCGTTGCTGCGACAAGTATGCGGTATGCAAAATATTTTTTAACCATAGGCGAGAGTTTATGAATAGCTTCGTGAAAATGAGTCAAATTGTAAATTAGTGCTTACAACTGAATAAATTCAATGAAAATAACAACAGGTGTTATATTTTATTTAATATATTTAATTCATATAAGTAATATTGATACTGAATACAATTTACTGTTCTAATAAAAAATAGTGAAATGGAAATTTCGTTTCTATCGGTTGCAAGCACCTGTCTGAATGGTAGGATAAGTTTAAAATGCGGCCCACATCATGGTCTTATTGTGTTCCTATAATGTAAAGCGCAGCCCAGTGGTGATATTTTAATTTTTGTTAATAGAATGTTTGTATAACTTAAAAATACTTGCATTGTGATGTAAAGCTAGATTTTATGAATAAATGTAGTTTAAACTGCATTTTGCATCAGGATAAAAACAATTAAATATATATATATATACTGTTTTTGTCATAGCGACATGTCTAAAATATCAAATGATCATGACATATCCAACACTGATAGATGCTGAATCACTTCGGAGTGCAATTAAATAAATGTTTTGGCGGCGTCTTTTATGTCTCCATTATTGTTTCGTCTTGTTACTTTCTACATGTGGTACAAAATGCTCATCTCAGAGGTTGCCGGCTAGAGCCGCACTTGGGTCACGACCGTACCTCCTCATATGACACCAGTACTGGTTTTTCCAGGAACTAACTCGAGATTAACTCGATAAGCTTCAAGCTTTCTTCACAATAAAGCTAAACTAAATTATTTCAACACCTATATTAAATGCGGGAAATTAAGTCAAACTGACATTCAGTCACAGAATTCAAATGTGTAAATCTTGTTCATACACTTGTTGTAGGAGTAAAAGCCTGTTTCAACAGCAGTTTGTTCATTTGTAAAGGTGGGCAGTTTACCTAACGATTGTTCATGGGAAATACTTGATTGCGAAATGTCGTCTTGATGTGCTGTACAATTGTGCCAAGTAATTTTAAAATCCTTCGATGCATGACAAAGTTACAGTCTGAACATGAATGTGTTTATATGTACATAACCTTTAAATTAAAAGTGTGACCATGACTTTTGAGGTAGACACATTGAGGGTCTTGCACGCAACACATCTTGATGTGCAGAACATTTGTGTCAGATGATTTGAAAATCGCTTTGGGCATGACGAAAAAATGGGACAAACAGACGGAGGGATGGTGTGATGCCCACCTTTGGATTAGGATAAGTAGGTGCTACAGCGTAAAGATACCACATGTTGAATGATGGACACCAGGCGATCACAATAGCTCATCTGCCGTAGTGTTTGTTCAGGAGAGCTTAAAATAATTCAGTGACACAACACTCAATGTGTTTCGTCATATTTGTTCAACATGTTCAAAACGATTAAATTTATTGGAAAAAAGAAATCCATCGCTACAAATAATGTTCATTGGAAAACCACTGGTAAGGGAGAGTACTCAGTATATCCTAATTAGAATTGGTTAAAAATACTTCTAATCTCTAATCTCAAGAAGTATACGTTAATGAAAAATGTATACATTTTCTTTGATTTCAAGTGATAATATTTATTATTTTTCAAATCAAGAGGGCCAAGATGGCTACATATCGCTCACGTCAGAACTAATAATGACCATATATGACAAAATTTCAACTTAAAACTATATATCATCAATACGAAACATTCTGTTTGACCTTGACAAGACACACCTTCTGACCAAGTCACATGATTGACTATAAAATGTGACTTTTAGAGTACCAACAAAGTTTTCCTTGAAATTAACCTGGTGACTTTGTTTTTAATCTCAGGTGATCTACACAAACGTTGTTAATGTCATTTGTTTGGCATACACAATATTTTAACTGGGTAAACTAGTTTATTTTACTTCAGATGTCCCATATTCGAACGCTACTTCATTTATTTAATTTCATTTAAACAATCATACTGACCAAGTTACACGAAGATCCAATTAAAAATGCAACTAATATTTCGTACACGATGTTTTCCTATGTTTGACCCTATAATCTAATTTTTGACCCCAGAAGTGCAAGATAATCATTCTGACCATGTTTCATGAAGATTATATGAATGATAAAACCTCTATTGCATACACAAGGGTTTTTAAGATTTGACCTTTAGACCTAAGTTTTGACCCCAGATGACCCATATGCAGCTCCGTCTAGGATGCATCAAGATCATTCTTACAAAGTTTTATGAACACATGATGAAAAATGAAACCTCTATTTCATACACATGTTTTTTCTATGATTTTACCCAGTGACTTAGTTTTTGACTCCGAATGACCCATATTTAAACACGACCTAGATTTCATCAAGCCAATCATACTGACCACCTTTAATTAACCAAAGAAAAAGGCAACCTACATTGCATATACACGGTTTTTCTATTATTTGACCGGGTGACTTAGTTTTTTACATAAGATAACCCATATTCAAACTCAACCTAGATTTAATCAAGGCATATATTCTGACCAAGCTTAATGAAGATCAATTGAAAAATGCGTCCTCTATTGCATACACAAGGTTAGTAAGGACAGATGACGGACACCAGGCAACTCCCCTTCCTAATTAAACTGACTGTTGAACACTTCTGTCATTTTCTGTTAATTTAACTGTTTCATATGAAGCTATATAGCTTAAAGTCCCAGGATAACAATTAAACATTGCTCTTATTTTACAAAGAAAGATGTCTTACTGGTGGAAATAAACTATACTATTTTGTACGTAACAAGAGTAATTCTAACTTTGCTTTTTAAATTGATATACAATTTAGAAAGTTTCCAATGGTACTGCAAAAAACTAGATGACCCTATATCGCTCACCTAGCTATCATTGGCTTAAATACAAGGTCATCAATAGCAGAAAGGGTAAATTTTGGCCTGGCGTCATGATTTGAACATTCTTGGTAGAGGTCAACTAGGCTTTTAGGTTTCAGAGAAGATTTTTTAAAGTTTTTAAAAATGTATTAGCCTATGTAAATACAAGTGACTCTCCGGGACAGGGTCAGTTTTGACCTGGGGGTCATAATTTGAACATTTCATTTTGGTTTGAGGGCCCTTAAAGAGGGTAACCCCGTTTATTTTTCAATAGGTATATACATCTTATGCCTTAATTTGCACTTAACAGTGTTGGAGTTACATTCATACATGTATTCAAAACACGTATAGAAAATTACAATAGCATAGTAATCGATCTAATAATCGGAATGTCCCAAGTTTTTCTTATAACAATTATATATGTATATAATCACGGCAGTAGTGATGCCCTACTAAATAGACTTATATTATTATTTAAGAGTTTTAGATTAATTTGCTTCAAAAAGCCAAAAAAACAACATCAGACAAAGTGATAGGAAATCAAAACATTAAGTAAAGGGGGACCACTCCTTAGATATTAAATTTCTTTTTCATTATTGATTGCTTACTTCTTACAGTATTAACCATAATTGCAGATGCAATGCAGATATATTGAAAAAGTGTAGATAGTTTTTCCCCTTATCTCCATCAATAGTGTTTCAAAGAATAATTTATCATCCATACTAAATTTTATAATGTGATTACTTATATTATCAATTGATTTCCCAGAATGTTGATTCTCTGATGCATATTGCAAATTAATTTGTTTTATAAGAGATTTAATTTGTTCTACATATTGAATATCTTTCAAATAAGAATTACTAAATTTCCATTATGAATTACCTTTCTTAAATTTGCCAAATTGAAAACTTACAATCATTGAATGGTCAGTTCTGTATCCTGGTTCTATTTCAACCTGGCTAATAACAGTAAACACATTTTGAGATATTAAGAAAAAGTCAAGTCTTGCCCTTTTAATCGGATTCTTTTTAAACAATGTGCACTGCCGTATCATTAGTTTTGTTCTCTCCAACAGTCAATTAAATGACATTCGAGAATCATTTTCAAGTACAACTTCTCGTGCTCTATGTTTGTTAATATTTACAAAGTTAAACAGTCAATATTAAAATTGAATACTAAGTTGTAGTCGCCAGCTACAATGCAGGGATTTTCAACCTGTAACATCTTTTCTTTTATGCTTGTGTAAAATTCTGGATCATCTCTATTAGGTCCATATATACAAATCATTGTTATATCATTATTCATAATGCTAGCATGATGCATAAGTGAGTTACCATTTTGGTCTGTCTCGTAACTTTTAAACTTAAAGTCAAAGTTATTATTGATAAAAATTGCAACGCCTCTTGACTGACTGTTGAAATAGCTAAAGTAGCATGCGTACCCCACTGAGTGCGAATATAATTAATTTCTTTGTTTGTAGATTTAGTGTCTTGTAGAAAGTAAACATTATATTGTTTACCTTATAAATAGTTAAGAGACATCTTACCTTTTTTACCATCCCCTAACCCCTGAACATTCATAGAAATAAAAGTCACATGTTCATTCATGATATATATATCTCAACGCATTTACGTACATGCTGTGAGTTTGATAGTGTGGCTAATAGTAATAAAATATCTATTTGTATATATGTTATCTCAAGGGTAGAAGCATGATCCATCTTGCACTGCCCCAATATTTAGAACATAAAGCAGACAATTGTAAAATGAGAAACATGTCCCAGACACGCAATTAATTTGCTGTTTTCATTGAAGGGTGTTTGTCTTAGTTCATATGTCTTATACTTTTAAAATATTTTTTGTAATATAATTAATGTTTCAGCTCAAAAGCTTCACAATATGTTTAAATAGTTAAAACTATGTATGAGAAATAAATGTAGATTTAATTACAGAAATAAATCCTGTGAATCTAAACCATATACATGTATACATGCCCACAATCTACAAAGTAACATTTCGAATACTTTTCCTTCGACGCATGTACGGTTGGTAGGCATCACCTACCCGGCAGTGTCATACACCCAACCTTATTTTATTATATCACAGTGGAGCGCAGTGTAGTGCCGGGCAAAGCTTGCCCATCAAGATTCTGATAATTAAAACAATAGTACATGTACAAAAATGTTCATAATGTCTTGTTGACATTGGTCCAGATTATAAATTAAACATAATAAAGTACAGTACATGCCGCGTATAGACAAAATCAAGCCTATGACACAACGTAACGTTTTACATGCAAATAACCAGTTGTCTCCGGTGACATGACTGATCCAGATTTGTACTGACATATTAGTTACTCGTTATATTGTATACTGTACAGAGACAAAATGAAAAATTAACTTTCGTATTGTATGTGGTCGTTAATATCATCTTATGATATGTCGCTTACATCAACAATTACCTATTATATTTACCGAATAACTAAAACAACCAATCCATATCGAGTAAACAGAGGTCGCTGGTTATGTGACCCGCACGTTGTCACTAAAAATAAATCAAGTTTAACCTTTAACATTTACATAAATAGCACGGACCAACCAATTTTCAACTTTAAAACCACGTGATCAAACTAACAAATCGTGTGTTTAACATAACAAAGATTTTTCATATAAAACTAAATAGAAACACATGTTTACATTCCAACTGCAAGTAGTAAAAAAAATATGTAAATAAATAAATATGGCAGAGGGACACCTTTAGTAATCCTTACTTTGATATTTGCCAGACAACTTTCAGTACAAGTCTTTTGTAGCATATTTGACTATAGAAATAACATTAGAAAATACATGTTCAATAGGAGAAAGGACATAATTTCTAAAACTATTTAAGCTGGAAATTGGGGAAAATAGTCTGTACTGTTAAATATATGCTTTGTTTTATACAGTTTTCACTTGGACGTTTTTCATATACATGTATTTATGATCACAACAGCGATTTTATTTAATCAGTGAAACTGTCAACACGGAATTTCTTGTCATTGGTTTACAGGGCAATTATTTTGCCCTCATATGACCAACAGTTTTTCACTTCGTCTTTCACTGATAGTTTTTCTAGGAGCTTTGCATGTTTTATTGTAAGGTCCTCCCTTATCACATATGTGGAACCCTTCAGTGACTGCGTCCTGCGACTCATTACTTCCTGTTTGTTTGTTCTATACACACACTCACATATGGCTGGTCTGTTACTATCTTGACTGAACTTTTCTAAACGATGTGCAATGTCAATATCGTTTACATCTATTGTACATGTAATGTCCAGTTTCTCTTCTTAATTCTATAACATCATTTCCAGTTTCCAGTGAGCTTTCATTTTTGTTTGTATCGTTTATGCCGTATATAAAACGCGTTATATATAATCACTGCATATATAAGCCTGCACTTTTACATATTTTTCCTGTCAAAATCATAGTATCAGTTTAATCATGATTTGAAAAGTACAATAAAATGAAAAGACGCATCCGTTTCAGAATATCGGTACCGGAAGAGCAAAAAAATGAAATACGGTCCTATATTTAGTATTCTTGGCATAGGATGTAAAGACATTTTAATGAAATATGTTCCGTTTATGGGCATAATGAAATGTCTTTTTCGACAGTTGTTCGTTGGTTTAAGAAATTCAAATGTGAGTTAGTTTCAACAGAAGACGCACCACATGGCTGTCGGTCGAAAACAGCAACGTCTGCCAAGATGATTGCTAGAGTGAAAGAAATAGTTGTTATTGATGCAAGATACACCGCTAGGCAAATAAAATGTAGCTAGTATGGTTGGCATCTCATTAGGATCACCTCGTGCAATTCTGAAACGTAATTTGAAAATGAGAAAGATCTGTGCTAGATGGATTCCCAATCTGTTGACAGATGAGCAGAAAAAGGCACGCGTGCAATGCGCGAAAATGTTGCTTAAACAGTTTCCAAATTACAATGCACG
This sequence comes from Saxidomus purpurata, assembly GCA_022818135.1. Lineage (NCBI taxonomy): Eukaryota > Metazoa > Mollusca > Bivalvia > Venerida > Veneridae > Saxidomus > Saxidomus purpurata. Next base: position 13,778,953 of record JAFMSR010000006.1, on the reverse strand, counting down.
GTCTTCCGCAAATGTTGTCAGTGGTGACGAGACATGGATTCACTTTTTTGAGCCCAAACGAAAGATTCAGAACAAAATATGGGAAACAAAGTCTGACAAAAGACCATGCATTGCAAAGCGGACCATGAGTGTCAAGAAGGTAATGTACGCCATATTCTTCACAAATCAGGGTCCTGCTATTCAGCTTGCTGTACCTAAAGGCAAATCCGTAAATGTGAAGTTTTACAAGACTAAAGTTCTTCGAAAACTGAAGAAATATTTCAAAACTCGAAGACCTGCAACTTGTTTAGCCAATGTCACATTGCTACATGACCATGCGTCATCGCACAAGGCGTGTATTGTACAAAACTTTCTGAAGCAGGAAAAGGTTGTTGTACTCCCTCACCCTCCGTAATCGCCTGACCTTGCCCCGTGTGACTTCTTTTTGTTCCCAAGGCTCAAGAAATCCTTTCTGGTCGAAAAATTGTCCAGCGCAAACACCTCAGTTCTGCAATATTCCACTGTCTTCATAGTATACCTAGTAAAGACTATGAACATGCCTTCAGTGATTGGATTAGAAGTCTGAAACTTTGTATTTCTGTTGGAAGTGAATACTTCGAGGGGTCAAAATAAAATTATCATTGAAATCTATCAAGGATACATCTTTATGTGCTTAGATGCATTCATATTTGAACATTCCTCGTATTGTTCACTTTATATCACTTATTTTCAACCTTCAAAGTCACTTATTAAAAGTAATTCCATCTTCTATATTTTGCAACAAAGTTTCTTTACTAGTCTGTTCAATTTTCCCCCTTAAATTCGTGTTATTTGATTACCCTGTAACACACGTCTTTTTACTACCCGTGACCTGGAAGTTTTCCTTATTTGAACAATCTTGGTAGAGGTCCACTAGGTTATGCCACAAGCCAAATATCTAAGCTCTAGTCATTCTTGTTCTTGAGAAGAAGATTTTTAAAGTTTTTCCTTTCCTTTCCATGGCAACCCGAATTTTGTATTGAATGTAGTTGTTTAAACAACTATGAGATGGCTTTATACAAAGAAAATTTCTGACAAGTTACATTATTGTCCTAGCGGTATCAGATGAAGACTCGTTGAAGGAAAATGTTAACAGACGTACGGCGGACAATCGATGGTGAGCAATCCTTATAGCTAACTCTGGCTCTTTGTGCCAGGTGAGCTTTCTGGCAACTTTTTCCATGAAAAAAGACATTTGTCAACATCATTTTAGAGTGAATAGAACATGGTTCTATCATTATCCTATTAGTAAATTTATTTTTCTATATCAGTAAAATCAATGTGATCATGGGACTTTAAGCAGTTTAGTAATCTTATGATGACCTTAACAAATTTCATCCCCACATATAGATGAAAAGAAATGTTGAAAACATATTTTCTATTTACTTCACCTAGTTACACAATGTTTTGGCCTGTTCAATTATTTGTTTCTATATTTAGTTCATATCATTCAAAACTAAAATTGTACAATATTGTTTAAACACCATTTCTACCGCTGTTCTCTCTACATATATTATAATTGAGGATGCATTTGTTAGAATGCACACTGACAGAATCCTCCAACAAAGTTTGCAGTATGGCATATACATTCATGAATATCAGCCTCCTTGTTTAATGTGTTTTCATTCATTCAATTCCCACTTTATTTGTTCACTTTGTCTACACTGATATTCTAGTTGCCCAGGTTACAAAACACATTTCACATACACTAACATGTGCCAGAGCTATAACCTGTACTTTGTGAAGCCAATCAACCTTTGAAAAAATCCTTTGGAAAGGGTATTTCTCGTGTTTTTTTCTCCATCTTCGTGCTCTAAGATTATCATGGCGTGCAGCTGAAGTCATCTCTTGTTATTTAGGTGTCCTTTCACATATTCATTATCTAGTGTGACTATCCATTCATGCATCCAACAAGATATCTTTCACACCATTTTACTGTATATTTGTATACTGACACAAAAAGTCATAATATATTGACTACTCAGTGACTATCAAAGAATGCAATCTTTGCTTAGTTTATACTAATTTATTTTAGCTCGATTGTGAAGAAAGCTTGTAGCTTATCGAGTCACTCTGGAGTCCGCTTCCTGGAAAAACCAGTACTGGTGTCATATGAGGAGGTACGGTCGTGACCTTGGTGGGGCTCGAACCCGCAACCTCCGCAAAGCAATCTTTGCTTGAAGGTCAAGGGCACTGTTACTAAAATAGGGGGGGGAGTCAAGATGACTGTTTTTTTTTAATTCTACAAATTCTGCAGGTGCCGTTTAAACCTGCTTTGGTGGCATTGCCGCGTCTTCTTGTTGTATAATAACTCAACTCTATTGCCATGCTTATGTGACAAAGCTGTATTGTGGGGGTATAATTCGTCACTCTTGTGACAGTTCTAGTTGCATATTGCTTTAAGTTTCGTTAACTTTGTGTGTTGTCTGCAGCTTTTAAACCCCTAAATTCATTATACATGCAGTCACCCTGTACATTTTGGACTTTATGGTATGTTGATTACTAAACAAGACTTTATTTGCCAATAAATAGTGTGTACTGTTGAAAAATATCACAATTAACTGAAAGATTTTTATCATAGTCTGCATTTGAATCAGAAAGGAAGAAATTAATGTCTGGTATTATTAAAGAACTTGTGACCTTGACTCCGAAATTATTATTTTTTTGCTACAATTTAAAAACTAAAAAAATATTACATTTTTAGAAACAGTGACCTTGACCTTGACCCTAGTGACCTTGAACCCCACATTTTTTTTTTGCTAAAAACAATTTAAAAACTAGAAATAAATAAAAATCTATTTTTAGTAACACTGACCTTGACCTTGACCCTTGTGACCTTGACCACAAAATTTTTTTTTTGCTTAAAAGACTCTAATAACTAAAAATAAATAAAAATCTGTTTTTAGTAACACTGAACTTGACCTTGACCCTAGTGACTTTGACCCCGAAAAAAATATTTTTGCTTAAAACAATCTAAAAACTAAAATTAAATAAAAATCTATTTTTAGTAACAGTGACATTGACCTTTACCCTAGTAAACTTGACCCCCGCCCCCCAATTTTTTTTTGCTCAAAACAATCTAAAAAATAACAATAAATAAAAATATATTTTTAGTAACAGTGACATTGACCTTGACCCAAGTGATCTTGACCCCCCCCCATTTTTTTTTGCTTAAAACAATCTAAAAACTAAAAATAAATAAAAATCTATTTTTGTGACAGTGACCTTGACCATAGTGACCTTGACCCTTGTAACCCAAAGCTTCCTCTCCACTCAAGCTACCTACACACCAAGTTTCTTTACAATTGGTCACTCCTAACTCAAGTTATTGAGCGGAAACCATTTTTCTATTTTTAGTAACAGTGCCCTTGACCTTGAACCTAGTGACCCCAAATGCAATTCCAAGCGGCGTCTCCAAGCAAGCTACCTACACACCAAGTTTCATTGTAATTGGTCACTCGTAACTCAAGTTACTGAGCGGAAACCATTTTTCTTTTTTTAGTAACAGTGACCTTGAGCTTGACCCTAGTGACCCCAAATGCAATCCCAAGCGGCGTCTCCACGCAAGCTACGTCTGTACCAAAAATTATTCAAAAGGGTAAAGTCGTTCATGAGTTATCATCCGGAAACCATAAAACCAACAGACCGACCGACCGACCGACCGACAAACAAACCTACAAGCTCTCTCCTATATACCGCCCCCCCCCCCCCCCAAACTTCGTTTTGTTGGGGTATAATAAGACCGTCACTTAAATAAAGACTGTTTCAGAAAATATCAAGTCTATTTTTGGTACATTAACCTTATATCACTGGCACTGGACACTAAATCAATAGAAAATTAAAGGACATACAGGTATCTTGTTTATAACAAACTCTTTAGGACCATAGCATTTTTCCCGAGTTTGTTATATCTATATAACATTTTCATAAGAAAAGTAAAACAATTGTATGATGGTTAACAAGTATGGTAAGTTTCAAAGCAATATCTGTAATGGTTTTGAAATAAAGCAGGGTGGTTCGAAAACCAAGGTGTGGTGCCAACGTCCGCGACGCCGAGGCGAGTAGGATAGCTCCCTTTTTCTTCGAAAAATGAAATATACAATTATCTTTACTTACTGAGACAGTATTTTTCTAAACCCTTCTTTGACAGTATACTGGTTGACTGTTTTTCAGAAAATGGGACGTGAAAAACTTTAAACAGTAATTATATATGGATTGATCAATGTTTCAGTTTGTGACCTGTAGAATGTTATTGAGGTAAAGTTTACGGACAGACGGACAACGGACAAAACACCATCATGACATAAGTTCTGCTGGACAAAGGACTTTGTCCAGTGGAGCTACAAATGTTACTAAGTCATATTTTCATACTTTAGCAAAATTCTAAATTAACCCTCATACTGCTGAGCAACAATTAATCCTGCCTTTGCGACTGATCAACCTGTATCCATCCATGTTGATCATGATCTGCACTCTTCACTATTCAGTTCTTGTTATCCCTTTGAACAAATAATATGCCTGTCCACTAATCTCGTGGATTTGCGCAAAAGCATTGTGCATGTTTTTGTCTACAATAGCAAACCAGCCACAGTTATCAAAACTGTGAACAAGACGATCAAGATGGCCCTATACCGCTCACCTGGCTATCACTAAGGTCCACTGAAGACAATTTTTAAAGAATTCGTATAGAAATCTATGTAAAGTCAAGTGACCCCCAGAAATCAAATAGGCAATGCTACATGTTAAATATCTAAATTCTAGGCCTCGTTAATTTAAGACAAGAATATTTTCAAATACTTCCTATAGAAATCAGCTATGTAAAATAAATTGAGTCCCCGGTCGGAGTCAGTTTTGATCCAGGGTCATGATTTAGTTCTTATGCTCGGCATTAAAACTACGCCAAATATGTCATCTTTAGACAGACCAGGGATAATCAGTAATTGTAATCAGCTGTAATCGATTTCAAAATTTGAAGTAATCAGATGTAATCAGTAATCAAGAATATTTACATAATTGTAATGTAATCAATTACACTGTGAAAACAGGTGTAATCATGATAACATTTTGATTACTTTATGATTACATTAATGTTTTAAATGTTCTAAAGAAGGTGATAAACTTATATACTATAATATAGATCCTGAAAATTGGAATAGAAACAATCGATTTAAAATGTAGACTTTAAAATGTGTACAAAACTGTAACGTTCCATATTAAACTGAAAGTTTACTCCGCCTCCATAGTCGAATGGTTAGACTGACTTGAAGCCACTGTAACCTCTCATAAAAGAGTGTCGTGTATTTAAGCCCTGCTAACAACTACGTCTCTTTATTTGAAAATGTTTCCCAGCAGCACATGCAGGGCAGGAAGTGGTTATAGAATAGCCTCTTCCAAGAAAATTTAATGAGAGTTAGGTTATTTGTCGCCTGTAAAAATAACTGAACCTCGGTTGAAATAGCCATTCAACCCTGCAAAGCAATAAAAATAACAACCTAACTTAAAGTTTGAATTGAAGAAGTGGGAACATTCCTTAATTCCTTTACCGATGAAATGGCGAAAGCCCGCATTGACGAGACACAATTCTCTGTCTTCCCGAAAAAAATTTTAACAGTGCCTCACATTCGGTCAGACAAACACAAAACTTTGTCTAACTGGCTGAAACTTTGCCTGATCAAATAAAAGAAACTTTTGTGTAAGGGCAATAAAGGGCCTGACATTTTGTCAGACAACAGCAAAACAATCTTTTCGGAATAACTGAATTCTATATATTTCCTATAATGTTTTGAGACGAAAGTGTCACTTTCAGCTTTGATTTTGACACCCTACTATATTGTGCAACTGGTGCATTTCTTTGATACTCTTAAATTAATGTTAAGTCTGACTGAAATTGCAAGTATGAAAATTGAGAAATGAACATTAAGAAATATGGCTTTCACACAAACTATAGTATTGTCGTTAGAATAATGCCCCTTCTGGGGGCATTCAATAGATAGCTGAAATTGACCGTTGTCAACAACAAAACATTCCTTTTAACGTTTCTTTTGAAATCTAAATTACATGTTGAATTATACATAAACATTACATAGCACAATATATTTTTTTCAATATTGCACACTCAGAGCGCTCTGTCACTGTATGTGCATTGTTTATTAGGGCTGTAACGTCAAATATCCGAACACTCAAGAGATAGCGAACACGTGATAAGATTCGGACACAAATATATGCATGCTCTTGTATGTCCAGATTTGCGAACCATTAAAATGTTAATTTTGCAGTAATTATTTATATTAAAATGCACCATGTTTTACTTTACATTATCTAATATATTACTTACATAACAGTTCTCAACATCGGTATGTTTGTTCAGTGTATCCATAATGCGTCAACTTCGAAACCGTATGGTAAAACTAGCATTCAATAGTTTCGCATAATCTATATCTCAAAAAATCAAATACTAAAAACAATAAACTTAAAATAACTGATTTAATATTACACGATTATTTCAGAAATAAAAAAATAAGTAAACTGTTAAAATGATTGTGTAAAAACGATCTGTCGGAACGCTGTTACTGTGTTACATGTATGTGTCGTCTACAACATATTGCTGATGAGACTGATGTCTACGGATAGCTGCTCTATTATTATAGAAAGTACAGTTGTTTCGCAACCCGACTTGTGAATCGCTCTTCCGTATCACGATACATATTGTCTCGCCACTTGCCTGAAGATACACTGCTCTATTGTTTATGATGAGCATTTCAAATAAAAACGAATGAAAGGCACAGAGACATATTTTACAATTGTCCTCCATAAGTACCGGAATAAATGGTAACCGTTTATGAATGAAGCCTGTTTGACAACATAAAAGTATTAGCGTGTACAGGGATTGTCATGAAACATAATTAACTTTTCGTACGTTGCATTATGGGATGGCTCTGTTGATAGCGAGTATTGCCAATAAAGATAAAAAATCTCTGCTTTTTAACTTTATTATGATAACCTTTCTTTAAATGAATTTTATCTCGTCCCTTCTTCCCAACATGGTATGAATTTAAAAATGCAGGTTCTTGTACCTTTTTTCGTATAAAGCGCCCCAATGACCCTATGCAACACAGACGTATCATTCGTTTATACAAATACGCGGTAAAGAATTTATTTTAAAATAACAAGGATCTATACCGCTATTCAGGATGCAGTTCTTAGTCCTGGGATGCCTGTCTTTTTGACCGCACTTGTTGGTCGGACAGTTGAATGAAAATTTGAAGTTTCATTACTTTTTCGCTGATATTGAAGAATTATTTTCTTTCAATAAACCATCATTATTTTCATTTGCCGATAACACGTAAGGCCATAAAAAATGTTGACGGAATGAAGCTCATACACATCATGGTGTACGGCCTGACAGACGGACAGATAAGACAACATACAGGGTAGGACAACAGACAGATGGTGGGGCATATAGACGGACGGAATAGAATGTAACACGCGGTATATTGAGCATATGTTAAATGTTTTAGGCAATTAAGGTTCGTTATTTCTATATGAGGATATTTTAACATAGATAGATAGTTCTTTATATATTCTAATAAAGCAGACATAGGGAGCTTCATTCGAATTTGCATATGCCTTGCTTCGAGTACAGCTCCGTTATACCAAGGGAGCTGTATTCGTTAAAGTGCACCGAATACAGCTCCCCGGGGAGCTGCAAGCTGTATTCGAAAGGATCTGTACTGCTAGAGTTATTGTAATGATATACATGTACATTTATTACATTTCTATATTATTGTTTGAATTAGGGGCATTCTTTAGTAAATGAAATGAATATGATTGATTCATATCTTATCATCTTCTGTCGTCGAAACATGTCATGAAACATTTGATTATAAAATATCTAAAGCAAAAATAACCTTGTTCCTAGCGATAACAGTTTTGACTGTGCAAGGACTCGAACTCATATCCCAAGAAGAAGTTTCACACATTTAGCATTAATGTAGTCTTCATTAATTTGCAACCAATGTAAAGATCATTCGTGACAGAATAAACACAGTCGCATGTTTATAATACTTTGATTTTTAGAATGCTGTTAGCGGGAAATGTAATGGAGTGGTTGATGATATCACTAAAGGATGTTGAGGTCAAATTTCAATAAAAGCACTTCCACATGGCTATCGGAAATAACTGGAAATATAAAATCGACAAACTTGCGAATAGGCATATAGTCATTTTATAACGGTTTGCAACTTGCATACAGTGTCTTAGCGAATAGGCATACATGTACCGCAAAAAAGGTATTTTCTTCAAAAGAACTGCAATAAATGGACGGCAATTTTAGAACTTTACTACGGATAAGACATCCTTGTAGCGGATGGTGGCTACTAAAGTTCGCTTAACAATGTTGGGAAGAGATAAATTGACAAAATATCGCAATTTTAGAACAACTGAACTATTTTCAACATGTCTTTGTTATGTTTTCAAACAAAAAGAACAGTGTAAAACATAAACTTCGATATTTCTTTTGAAACATGGTATTATCTCTGTATCAAATAAAATTGGAATAATAACTGTACTCTTTCTATTCCCACTTGAAAACTTGAAATAAAATTACACGGTAAACTTGGAAACAGTAACTGTATGCCTATTCGGTGGCAACTTCCGGTTGGATACAGTCTGAGTTCGTACACTGTGTACTCGGTTAATGTCATAATGTAGAAAGTGAAAGTAGAAAATGTCTTGTCTCTCTCAATGCGTCCATCAAAATGTTTTGTTAATCAGAACAGCATTTTATTGGCCTTGCTAGTATTAGTTTAACATATTATCTCTCAATTGGAATAAGTGTCACAAAATAAATTATTTCATCTCTTAAGTTTCGTTACTATATAGTGTTGCAACGTGCCTCACCCACTTCCGTTTTCACTCAAAAGCTGTATCAAAACAAGTCGACATTGGCATCCCCTTTTTATTGAGTTTTAGATAAGAGAAAGTTTTAAGTTCGAAAGACTATATGTACTTACACACCTACCTCAATGAAAATGTAAACTACTGCATATTTTGCCAGAACTCCCAACATCTCAGTGTCTGCATGCATCTATCTGGTTGATGATTACCTACACGGTTTGATTGGTTGCACGTTTCACGGTTACGGAAATACCCGAGCGGTATTCGGTGCTGAAATGTACACGTTTTTAATTAATCTAATTGGCCCAACGGTTAATCGAGCGTGTAGCGCGGACCGTCCGTGGCGGGCGCTGAAATCGTGTGCACGCGGAACCTACACGCAGGCTCCACTGTATCATAAATTCATAAACTGTTCTTCATCAAATATCTTTATGAATTTCAGGTAAAACTTTATTCAGTAATAGAAACAGGACAGTCACAACGTGATCAGAATTATCATCACAAGCAAACAAGTAGGTCTTATTGGTGTTTTCCTGCTAGTTTTTTCATGCATTTTAGCTCACCTGAGCCAGCATCTTCAAGATAAGCTATTGTGATCGCCTTGTGTCCGTCGTCTCTTTGCCTGTCGTCTGGTGTATGTTGTCTGTATGTAAGCACTTTGTGTATGCAATAGAAGCTGCATTTTCCCCTGAATCTTCAGAATGACTGCTTTGATGAATATAGGTTAACATCTAGGTCACTAGGTCAAATCATAGAGAATCCTCTTTTATGCAATATATGTTGCATTTTTCATTGGATCTTTATGAAACTTGGACCTTATGATTGTCTAGATGTAATTAAGGTAATGTTTGAATATGGATCATCTGATGTCAAAAACTAGTTCACTCGGTCAAATCATAGAAAACCCTATTGTTTGACATTAAGTCTGCATTTTCTCACGGGAACCTCATGAAATTTGATCAGAATGACTGCGTTGATAATATTTGAAAAGGTTTGAGCACGGGTCTTTTGGGTTTTGAAAACTGGGTCACCAGGTCAAACCATCAATAGAGGTTACAGTTTTTATTGAATATTCATTCTCCTTGGTCAAAATGGTTGTCTTGACGAAATCAAATATGGGCATATGGGTTAAAACTAGATCACTCGGTCAAATCATAGATAGCCCTTTTAATGCGATTGAATCTGCATTTGACACAGGAACGTCATGAACGTTGGTCAAAATGACTGCCTTGATTAAACTTGGGACGAGTTTGAATATGGGTCATCTGGGGTAAAACAATAAATCATCGGATAGAATCATAGGAAAACATTCTAAAGATGTTTTATTTTTTATTGGATCTTCCTGACACTTGGTCAGAATAATTGTCTTGATAAAATATAGGACGTGTTTGAATATGCGTCATATTAAATCAGTAGTATAAAAGTGGAGGGGGGTAACCTAATTTCATGACATGGCCATTTTCAGGTTATTTGCCCCTTCAGGTTGTTTGATCGAAGATTTGTCCTTTTTGCGGTGCAGGGGAAATAAATGTTGCAACAACGTACATATAATCTTCGCAAGAGTTAAACCTCTTAGTTAGGCAACCATTTAAGTTGTATAAAAGAGTGTTACTGCATTCCTCCAATCACGTTAGAGAAAAATATTTTTTATTTTGTTCAGTCTGCCATTGTAAAAAGACACTTGTGCAACTGTCATTTCATGCGAGGTTATAACGCGTATGAACTTCGGTATGGATAATCAAAAGGAGAACCAATCCTGACATTGACTTCGACTTTCAAATAAACCTATTTAGCTTTTTTAATGCGAAGTACCGCCGTTACTTTCCTTTACACATCGATGGTCGCTTTTATACCTTTTTTTTAAACATCACCGGAATGTCATAGTGTGCAAGATAGATACGCATGTTAGTTCGCTCAAAGGCGAAAAATAAAATAATTATAGAACATAGATCATAAGGAAAAGGACGAAGTTTTACGGTGAGTGACATAAGTTTCAGAGAAAATCCATCGCTGCTTACGGAGGTACACGAACGCTCGGAGACATGGAGGGGGGCCTCATTCGTTGAGTGGATAACTTTATGTGATACTTTATGAGGCGCGTATGCAGTTATTTAGGACTAGTCTATTTCTCTGAAAACTTTTCTTAGCACGCATGCAAATCACAAAATGGAGCGGCGCCAAAACTGAATTAAACGGATTCTGCCTTTAAAGCAAGAATTTCTCCAAACAGTTGGATTTGGTCAAATATCAGTTGAATTTGGAGGAGTTTAGAGAACTTAATATTTGGAGAATGAAGTCAATTGTATTTTAAATGAAAAGCTCTCGATTTGCGTGAAACGTTATAAGTATTCTGTATACATATTGCTGAAATGTTGAAGTAAATGTATTAAGCTATCGTTCGACATTTTTAAACTGTATGACTGTAACGCACGAGTAAGCGTTACAATTAATTTTAAAGCATTTTTTGAAGAACATAAAATTCGAAATGGCGACTAATATAAGTATTTATAAAACAAATATATGAAATACTTGAGTGAGAACTGTGAATTACTTTTGAGGTCCACTATTTGATTTTAAAATTTGGATGAACTTTATTAAAGTTGCAAGATGGAATTTAGCTGTTTTCCTTTTGGAGTACCAGATCAAGTGAGGGAAAGGAAAACCTTAAATTCAATACTCGCTGAGAGCTTCTTCCCACAGAAAAGAAACGGTTTGTCAGAGGCACGCGGCTTGGTGAATATCGTTGTGAACCAGGGTCTAATAACCGCTTAGTATGTACCATGCCGCGTGACGCGACATAAAGGATTTTTTTCCTTTAAAATTGATGCATTAAATTGAATGTACAATGTACATGTACACGTGCTTTTATATAAGGTTTTATAAAAAATAATTTTATAGGATTTTTGCATGAGTTACTGGAATTTACTATTCTCAGAGTATGTTTTATAATTCAAATATTGTATATAATTAAAAGTTGTAACATTTACATGACTTTGTTATGAACATAAGTACTGACAATTATTCGTCTTCTGAATGTTTGCAAATATTGAAACCGGCATCAATTTGAGTACATTCAAAAATAACGTTAGAAATATACATGTTCGGTTAAATTAAACATCTTAAATAATCGCATGAATATTTTCAATTACGGGAGCAAACAGCATTAAATTTTGTGTAATTTATTATTCGGACGAATGTTCTATTCCTACACTCGGAGTTAGACATCAACATTTTGCCAACTACCTAAGAGCTATGAACCGGGGACACAACCGGCTTCTGTACGTATAGGTGTTTGATGTTTTATGGGGAAAAAAAATGATATTTTCTAAAGATCGCACTAAGTGGAAAGTAAATTTTAGTGACGTAACGTCAAACATTGCGATATACAACTGTAACATTAACACCTCGTGCTAAGGCTTGGTTTCAACCCGGGACTTACATACTAGTATTACATTTTCTCTTTGCATAATTTTGCTGTTTGAATGGCAGTTAAAGTTGATTTGACCTGAATTGCAATATAAGAAGGAACGTACGCCCGTCCAGCCGTACTTTGGTCATTCTAACAGGCAGGCAGTTTACCTTACTATACCAGTACTACTTTCTTTCTAACATGGTCGGTACCAGGGTCGAACCCATGACTCTCAATCTATGTAAAGTTATAATAGTGAGTTCAAGTCAGCGGCTCTTACCACTAGCACACGAAGGCTGACCACCTTCCTTAGTATCGTTGGTGCGGAAATAAAAGTTAAATACATTATTGCAAAGAACTAGAAATGCCATCATGCACTGATGTATATAGAATACTTTTAAGCATTCGTTTTTAAAGTAAATACAAAATCTCGTATAAAGCATGGTCAAAATAATCACTACCTATTGAGTGCCAAGTAAATAATGTTGCACAATATATGTATTGTACCATGAAAAAAAATCAACATAATAACACGGACAAACACGGTCTGTACATATTTAGGTTTTGAGTCGTTCTATGGAAATTTCTTATGAACGAAAAGAAATACGTTGTTTCATTACAGTAAACTCCAAATATTACGACCCTGGATATTATAGCGAAAATCAGGATAAAAGGAACAAATTGTTTCGGCCCGAATAGTTTCTTTATTTATTAAATATGAGTATGTAATACGGATTTTAACAAACTCCGGATATGAAGACCATATTTAAATGGATCCATGGAGTTCGTTATAAACTGAGTGTATTGTATATGCCCGATATCTTATTACAGTTTCTATGTTTAGGTTACTCAGATGGTCATAAATTGATTGTTGATCAGCAGTGAGAGAAAATAGAAGATATAAATATTAAGACGTTTTTTTATTTAAAAAGACAAAAACAGATCGGCAAAGTAATCAATCCGTTTCCTTTATATTTAATTCATCCATATACAGTTTAGTTTTTCTCTTAAATAAACAGTCATGAGTAATATTGAATTTGTATATTTCAGATTAAACATATTTTCTGTACTGATTTTCGTCATTCGTTAACTCGCCGATGAAAACAATACTGTATTTCTGATTTAAAAGTGAACTTTTGTTCTAGGTTTCCAAACGTTTACATTACATTTATCGCTCTTGAGAGAGAGAGAGAGACAGAGAGAGAGACACACACAGAGAGAGACACAGAGAGAGAGACACACAGAGACAGACAGACAGACAGACACAAAGAGAGACACAGAGAGAGAGACACAGAGACAGACAGACAGACAGACAGACAGACAGACAGACAGCAGGCAGGCAGGCAGGCAGGCAGACAGGCAGGCAGACAGACAGACAGACAGACAGACGAAAGAGAGAGATAAAATTGTCATTATCGCATATATTATACATGTACATAGAGTGTACAAAAATCAAAAATGTCAATAAATGTCTGTAAACATTTTAAGAAATGACCAAAGTCCTACGCTCACTTTTGGGTGTAACTATTACATGTACAGTACATCTAGCACTAATATACCGACGTAATGGCCTTTATTTCTACATATATTTCAAAAAATGAATTATAAATTTGAAAGTTCAGCTGTAGCTATGGAGCATTATTACTTTAATGATACTGTAATCATACACTTTCTGGCAAAGGAACGACATGCAGTTCATGTATATCAGCGTTATTTTACAGTAAATAATACTCCGTTCTATCGTTATTCTTTTAAGCATCCTTTTTCAATCAGCAACATTTAAAATGATCACGATGCTTTGATATTACAGTACCGCCTGCGTTTAACTTCCGCGTTTTCGGGAAAAAACCGTTTTTCGTTCGTTTACCATGCGGTAATCGTTTAACCGTGTAACCGTTAAACGAGAATTTCCTTCTGCGCATGCTTACGTGAAACGTGAATTTACATTTGCGCATGCGCCGCGTGAAACGAGAAAACGACATTACGCATGCGCATATATATTTTCCTCGCCATTTTAGGGCATAATCAGTAAAGCTTTCACCATTCGTTTACATTATTCTCAAGGCTTTACCGTCCAATAAATTCGGTCGAAATAGTGACCATCGTTTCGGAAATGTTCTAACTAAGAAAATGACTGGTCACACTATAGTACATTTGATTTAATAAAAAAATGTTTAAATTTCCAAATTTCGGAAATGTTTAATTTTTAAGTCAGTTTACACTTCATATCTACATTTTTGGTTTTATACACTTGAAGTATCATCAAAATCTTAAATAAATTAAAATGTTACAATTAAATAGATACTATCATGACCAGTTACGCTAGGCCTAAGAAAAGGGGTTGAGGAGCTGTACTGGTGATGGGCGGAAATTATTCATTATGATTATGATGTAATAAAGAATGATAAAAACTAAAGTATAAGCAATAATATTGTGTAAATAACTTCAGCCAGTAATCACTTTATTGCCTCATGCATTAGTCACTTACTCACTTAGCTTTAGCTGTAACTCACTGCAAATATTCCCTGTAACAAGGGATCCAGTATATAACATTCCTGATTTAACTGATAATCTACAAACATTTGAATGCCAAATAAATTTGAAATCAAGTGAATGACCAGAATCATGCAAAGTATTTCTGCAATAAACTGGTACCTCTCATGGCTATCAATGGGCCTAAAAGTAACGTATAGCAAGTTGCTTATAGTTCTAAATTATTCTTCACTTTAATTAAGAAATAATAAATATCTCCCTGTATTTTATCGTTGAATAAAATATAGTCAGGACTTTGGTTTCGTAGTATGTTTCGCATCCAAACGACTTTCTTTGAAAACTATCCCAAACTTTATTTAACGTGTAGTATAACTTCATTGTATCCATGAAACGCGAAATACGATTGGACGCACTTGTTTACATATGTCACGTCATTTACCGCACATTGTCCTTGGAAAAACATGCTGAATTTTTATTGTTAATTAAATTTTGACTTTTCCCTATTTGTTTATATAGGAAAAGCAGCCGCTTGTGTTAGAATGTAATTTTGGAAATAAATAAAAAGTGATAAAGTTAAAACTTCATTTAGATTGTTTTATAGTCACCGGTCAACCCTAGGATTTTCCCCGGGCAGAGTCTGTACATTACTATTTGAACCCTGTCCTGGGTGTACATGAACTACGAAGACTTCCCTCAGATTCTGGTTTAAAAGACAGATGCAAATGACAGGGAATCTAGGTACTAGATCCTAGCTCTTTTACAAATAGTACTCTTGGTTTTTTGTGTGTCCAATGTATTGTACCGATACATGCGAGACTTTCTGTTTCAAACCAGTTCATCTCTATGTGGTATAAAACACTGGAACTTCTAGTGCCCTGGATGGTATTCAAACCAGGGACTTCCAGATTGGTATTCCAGAGCGTAAACCACTGCACCACCAAACTATTTCAGTAAAAGAATCAGTACAGTATTGCATTTGTTGTAAGCTTATAATTCTTATCAACACATTTACCTACTCTTCTCTTGTAACAAAATCAGTTAATGTCAAGGTATGATGGTATTAACGTTTTCCAGGTGTATGTATCACTTACCCTGGTAATTGTACTGATCATTGACATCACACTGTAAAACCAAGCTTCATATTCATGTTCAATGTAAAATCACACTTCTTTTAACTGATCTTTATATTTGGATCCATAATTCAATCATATAACACACTGGACTAGTAAGCCACAATTCACCAGATTGATCTCCGGCTCGATCACTGACATTAATACTATTAGTTATCTTGCGGATGAAGACGTTAACCCGGGGATGCATGTTCTGTTGTAAAAGAACCAGTAATGTCTGTAGTGCCAGGACTCTCATTGTATCTGGACCATACCCATAAAAACTAGACCTATCACTAAATGTTATTAATACCCCCGAAAGAAGACTGTTTATAACCTGAGGAAATTCGTAGTAACAGAATACCTTGCAAAAAAAACTAAAATAGAGATATTGTTCTTGGCAATAATTCTGTAATTTGTCAGGATAGAGTAATGGTTCTTGTACACTGCACTTCCTCTCATTTTTTGCTGGACCACTTTATGAAGTTGTATTCAATTCAAACCTGTAGTTTTCAAGTTATGCTCCAAACAAGGAAAAGTGACAAAGGGCAATAACTCTTAAATGAGTACAGATAGAGTAATGGTTCTTGTGCACTGCACTTCCTCTCAATGTACTTGACCATTGTATGAAGTTGTTTTGAATTCCAACCAGTAGTTTTCAAGCAATGCTCAAAAAAAAAAAGGGTAATAACTCTGTAGTCAAGATAGACTAATGGTTCCTGTGCACTGCACTTCCTCTCACTATGTTTGACCATTGTATGAAGTTGTATTGAATTCAAACAAGTAATTTTCAAGTTATGCTCTGGACAAGGAAAAGTAACAAAGGGCAATATCTCTGTAATTAGTCAAGATAGAGTTATGGTTCCTGTGCACTGAACTTCCTCTCATTGCGCTTGACCATTGTATGAAGTTGTATTGAATTACAACCCGTAGTTTTCAAGTTATGCTCCGGACAAGGAAAAGTAACAAAGGGCAATATCTCTGTAATAAGTCAAGATAGAGTTATGGTTCTTGTACACTGCACTTCCTCTCAATGTGCTTGACCATTGTATGAAGTTGTATTGAATTCCAACTAGTAGTTTTCAAGTTATGCTCCGGACAAGGAAAATGCAACAGACCGCCTGCCCACCCGACCGACCAACCACCGGGTGACTCCTATATACCCCCCAAAACTTCGTTTCGGGGGTATAATAATAAAGTAACATCATGCTATAATTGTATAAATATAATATATAAAGTTAGCACAACTTATTTTAATGCATCACAAGAGCTGTCCATAAGACAGCGAGCTCAACTTTTCTCAGTGTTTACCAATAAATAAAATGTTTGGGCAGTAAAAGGCAAAGACAAGAATCTGTGTATTATCAAAGTGCAAAGAATGACCGTAAAGAGCAAGATATTAAGTCAAGAGTAACCCTGAACACTACAACAAAGTTTTAAATTAATACTTCAAGTGGTTACTGATATATGTGCCCTGTATCACACAATAATTTGAATTGATAACTATAAGGGAAGCTTCAACAACAACAACAATCATGTTCTTCTTTATGATTTATAAGATCATCAACATTTCAGCTGATGCGTCTGGAAAGTACATGTATTAACCATGTTAACTATAAACTAAGATTGGTGTTGAAAAGAACACTTGTGTCGCCCTCTTACACTTTGTCAAAATAACCAAAGTACAAAAAAGGACATAGCTTTGTAACCTATTACTGTGACCTTACTAATTTTGTGGCATCACGTTCTTTTTGTCATTAACAATACAATTTGAAAATTTGATGTTAAAGCTGCTTGCTCTCAGATTTTGGTTAAAAAATAAAGATCTCAAAACTGCATGTAAATAACGTATTTTAGAACATATGGTCATATAAAAAGGCTCCAGCATAAATTTAAGTCCGGTATATCTCTAAATTTACAAAAATAAGCAAACGCTTTTGAAATTTCAATATAAACATGTTAAGTGGCAGTTCCATGTAACCAACATTTTCAATCAATTTCTTCCTAGATTCTTGCTTATATTTTGATTCTGGACAGTCTTTCATTTTATTCTAATGAATAAAGTGTCAATCTTTAAAAAAAAAAAAAAAACAGTAACTGAGAGCAAGCAGCTTTAAGAAATGTCAAAGTTATCAGGTTATAGCCAATGTTAAGTTTTCGTGACACAATCAAAAAAGTACAAAAGGGGCATAACTCTGTCAAAAATGACCTTGACATACAAAATTTGAGTACATTACAACCCTTATGTCATTAGCAATGCAATTTGAAAGTACGATGAAGAAATCTTAAGAAATGGCAAAGTTATAGCCAACATTAAGTTTTGGTGACAAAATCTAAGCACAAAAGGGGGCATAACTTTGTCAAATATGACCTTTACCTACAAAATCTGGTGGCATGACGACTTTTTCATCATAAGCAATACAGTTGGGAAGTTTGATAAAGAAATATTAAGAAATGGCAAAGTTATAGCCAACGTTAAGTTTATGTGACGGACTGACCGACATTATATTCTCTTTCAAAATTTCAAAGCATATTCTGACCATTTGATATTAAATTCACAGCTTAACATTTCATCACCATTTCCACTGCAAAAATACTTGGAAATTTATCTCATGTATTGGGCATCATTGTCAAGTGTTTCTAGTGAACTATTTAAACTAGATGCCCACGTGCAACATGTCGAGCCCACCATATGTCAAAAGGGCTAACTCCTAACCAAGCAGAGATGGGTCAAAATACACCTAAATATTGAATGTAACATGCATATTGTGCCACAGAAAAGTGGTCTCGATTTTTCTCTACGGCCAATAATAAAAAAGTTACAATATAAGCTATTTATAGTAACAACAAAGAGAAGTAATTCTAAAAACAAGGGTAGCCCATGGTGGTGAACATTTGTACAAAGTAACATCAAAATCCCTCCATGCATGAAGAAGAAATGCTCCAGACAACTTAAGATATTCTTGACTTTGAACTTTAACCTCTAAGTGTGACCTTGACCTTAGACTTAGGGACCTGGTTCTAGCGCATGACACTCCGTCTGATGATGGTGAACATTTGTGCCAAGTTAAATTAAATCCCTCCATGCATGAAAAAGATATGCTCCGGACAGTCATTCTTGAATTTGACCTTTAACCTCCAAGTGTGACCTTCACCTTAGACCTAGGGATCTGGTTCTTGCGCATGACACTCCCTCTCATGATGGGAACATTTGTGCCACGTAACATCAAAATCCCTTCATGCATGAAAAAGATATGGTCCGGACAAAATCGGACGGACGGACGCAAGCACAAACACCGAACCGCCAAAAGTTACAACTATATCAAGCTCACTGCAGGCGGGCTCGACAAAAATTTAAATCTTTACATACAACTGCCCTAAATTTTACACTTTTTCTGTTGTCTTCATTAAAAATCAGTATCTAATCAATATTCTAATTTGACAATACAGTCAAACTTGTGCAAAAGGTCACCTTTAACTAGAGGTCACCTGCTGACAACAGCCAGTCAGAATATCCCCCATCCAAATTTGCTCTTTAAAAGACTGGGAACAGCAGTCACCTACCGTCCGCGGTCAGTGGCCAGTGAAAAAGCATCCCGTAATCGGGACTGTGATGCGAACGCCCACTGAAATTTTAACAGCTGGCTTTTGTTTCTTGTAAAGTTGTTTGCACCTCAAAAGACGGGCGCAATAAATTAAGATGCTTTTGATAATTAGAAGAGGTTCTAACATTTAATTGTCACCTTCACATCTGAAGCAAACACATGCAATTAATCAGATGAAACTGTCCGGTAATTACTGAAAATCGGCTCTTTAATTGCTTGTTTATTTTATGTAGAATATCTTCACAATTTGGAGTTGCATTTTACATTGTGCAACTAAATAATTGTTTATTTCAGCTTATTAATGCATTCACGTTAAAGCTGCTCGCTCTCAGTTACCGTTAAAAAGGGTATTTTTCAAAAAAGTTGACATTTTTATTCATCAGTATAAAACTAAAGCCTAGAATAAAAAAATAAGCAAAGATCTAGGTAGGAATTTGCAGAAATCAATTGAAAAGGTTGGTTACACGGCACCGCTACACTATAATGGTAGTGTATTTTTCAAAATTTAGAGATGTATGTGACATGAATTTATACTGGAGTCTTTTTATAACACCATAATGTTCAGAAATACATTATTTACATTCATACAGATTGAAGAAATTTATCATTTTACCAAAATCTTAGAGCGAGCAGCTTTAAAGCGACTGCACTCCAAATTCTTAGTAAATTTTAATTTTTTGGTAAAATCAATATATATTCAATTTGTCAACATCAAGATTATTTTCTTTGTGTAAGAGCTAAAAATAAAGGTAGAAAAAAATATTTACCCGAGCCAGGTTTTGAACTCGGATCTTTGCGCTTACAAAAAATTTACAGGGGCTTAACCTACTACACTACGGAGTCAGCTGATTTGATGCGAGTTAAAAATATTGATATACCAAAGAGCCCACCCCGTTAGTCACGGGGTGATATTTTCTACAATAAAAGTAAGCAAAACAACACATTTTAATTGTTTCTTTTGTTAGAAAACTTGTCACGTTATCATAATACAATGCCCCTGATACAGTAATGACAATTGTTTTCTTGAAATTGAAAATTTTCTTTTTTTTATCGTAACTTGTCCATCTGGAGTGCAGTCGCTTTAAGTGAATTGTTTGATTTATTACAATTTAACTGAAAAACACGCAGTTTATCTGGCAATTAATTGATGATAAAACTTGATTAGATAAACAATGTTTAGTATGATGAAACTATATCAACTGTCTACATCTCCGAACAAAAGTCACCTGTTAACAACAGCCAATTTTGTGGTTTCCTTTGAGCCGCCGTTGTTCATAAGTTTGACTGCATGTGACAAACTGATCGGGTTACCCAAAGTTATTACTCCATTTCTCTAAGTTAATTATTCCAGCAATTATCCGTAATAATACTGAATCACCAAATCAACACAAAACCTTGCATTATATCTATGAGTACAAAAATGACGCTAAGTCGCTCTTTGTAGGTGTAGTGCATTTCCCCATTATTACCGTCATCATACATTTCTACTCCAGCATTTTTGTTTGTTTTATCTTTGGTGTTTTGTTCTATTTATGTCTTCTTGAATCTCTCTACTTTTACAAATAATTGCTACTGAAATAAAACATCCTTCCTGAAGTGTAAGTTCCAACAAAATCTTCAATTCAGAATTTCCAACTTCTTAACTCTTTACAGGTTGAGGGATCATCACAAAAAACATCATTTTTCACACTGCAAGGGTTGACTGTTTTCCTACAGTTTTCATATGTTGGTGTTTTGAACTTCCCTCATCACTGCATGCTTGTGACACTTATTCTCATCATACTCATAGGCATGATTTCTACAAAAAATAAAGAATATCAGTATGTCTATATTCTAAAAATCATTCAATTTGCATAGAAAAGCAGAATAATTTGCTACCAGCAGAGTAAAGGTTCAAAACTTTGATAACATTATTAAGATAAAAATGTGTACAAAGACACAGTGTCTCAGGTAAAAAGCCAAGTATAAGCTATTAAGCACAATTTCCACTGCTTTCTCAGATTCAGCAAAAAAAATCAGAGACAATCCCTTCTTTTAATAGTGCTATAATTTTGTTGGATTTAATTTTTTAATAACACGGTTCAACTATGCTTTGGGTCAGTGCTATATGACAGAAACGTCTGGATCTACACTACCTTGCTTTGTGATACTGTAGTTTATAAGGTTATGCAATCTTACATAACATACTGATAAGGATTTCAATACTGCCTGGGGCAATCAATAATTTTTAAAGTGCAACAATAAGAATTTAAAGGTCTCATATTTCAACAACAGGACCTTTATAAAACAGAGGAACAAAATAAAAATGAATTATAGTGTAGGCTCAATAACTAGTATGTACTTTTCTTTGAAAGGACAATTTCATATGCCAAATATATAAAAAGTCAGATTTCATATACATTTTGTTTATATTATAAATCGAGTGATTTTTTTGTCTAAAAGGACACATATACTTGCTAATATCATACCAGTGTGGTTTTAAAGTTATTTCAATTTTGTCTGCTAAATTAACAGATAATTCATGAGAGTTATTTCTCACATTATTTTTAAAAGTAAGCATTGTTCTAGACATTCATGTATTATGGTCAATCTGAACTTTATAACTTGAAAAATCAAAATAAATATATACCAAATGTTGTCTTCATCTAAATAATATTGGGAATAAATTACATCTTCCATTAAATGTATTAAACATGTTAAAGACCCTGTGTTAAAAAAGAACACAATGAAATGGTGGTTTCCTACAATGGCATGTACTGCACAATTTTATGACAATACTGGTCATTAATCAGCAGGTGGCCAAATTTTAATTGCCCCTCAGGGGATTATCATACTGTCTGTCACACTAATCTAGAGCAACATACCAACTACTGTACAAGCATCCACTTGTTTTATTTATTTTTCTTGTGAATTCTAGTAAATGTACATCTAGAAACTGCCAGTCAGCAACAGATAAATAGTATTTGGTTTATTTATATGCGAGCTAGGTGCTTGACAACAGATAATTCTTAAAAAAATTGTAAATTCAACAAACTGACCAATATCGAGGATACTAGCAAATTGACGAGATGGACAAAAATTAAGATGAAAAGCTAGAAACTTTTTCATTGTAAGTAACGATTTTGCGACTAATTAAGTTTGCGGATCGACTGTGTTGCGAATTTTGCTTACTTAAAACGAATGAAATAATTTCTAGGTTTACAGTATTACCAGATTTTTGCAAAATTCCCGGGTTTTTGGACAACTCACTGGTAGATATATGTTTTTAGCAGGAAATCCTGCATTTCAAAGCTTTGAGGAAACATGCGTCACTAATCATCATGATCTGCAAGCTGATACATTTAAAGCATTGCTTGTTATGCACTCATCCAATCAGAACACAAGAGGTTTCCGATAATTTATCACAACATCAATGCATAATTGCATGGACATCTGCCAATCGATGTGTAAATTTGTTTTTGCGCTGATACAAAAACATCAAATCTTTGAATTTTGTTAAACTTGACTGAATGATTTAATTATCGGCTTAACATATATTTGAAAAGTTAATGAATCACCACTTACTACCCTCTGGGCAATTTACCTAAGATGATAGTGACAATTAACACAAACTCTTGTCAA
Organism: Saxidomus purpurata; assembly: GCA_022818135.1. Classification (NCBI taxonomy): domain Eukaryota; kingdom Metazoa; phylum Mollusca; class Bivalvia; order Venerida; family Veneridae; genus Saxidomus; species Saxidomus purpurata. The sequence continues at coordinate 13,755,803 of JAFMSR010000006.1, read as the reverse complement.
CAAATTAGTTTCGTCTCCTTATCGACTGTACACAATACAAGTACTTCTTCATTATCGATATCACGTTTTTTTGCCAAATATCTTTGCTTCTATGTGCACGGGAATACCTCTGAAGAAACTTGCATAGAATTCGGACACATGCTTTACAAGTACTTAGCAGTAAATCATATTTAAAAACACAAACTCGTAGGTACACCCGCACAAACTTGTAGGATTCAATGCACATATATTAATATAGTGTTTTTCTTTTTAACTTCAGACTTGTCAGTTTTTGTGATGAACAGATGAATGGAAATCTCCTTGTACTCTACATTTACGTAGTGACAACCCTTTAAACTCATAGCGCCACTTCAATTACATTTGATTTTATTTATGAAACAACATTTACACAATATCTATGCTTACCATAACAAATATTCAATTACTGACAGAAGTCGAATTGGCATCTGGCTGCCAGTTTATTAAGATTTTTATATAAAATCGAATTGGCATCTGGCTGCCAGTTGCCAGTCGCCAATTCGTGAGGTTGAACGAATTGGCTATTTGCAAGTGAAAGTTGAATTGGCATCTGGAATATGAAGTTGGTTGCCAGTTGCCAGTTGCCAATTTAACTTTTATTTAGATTTTTTTCATAAAAATCGAATTGGCATCTGGCTAAAACTAAAATAGGAAAACTGTAATACACTCACCCAAAATAGAAGTTTTACACTTTTATTATACAAATATCTAACACAATATAGAATAAGTCAGAATACAAATGTATAAAATAAAAAAGGTCACCAGCCTTATTTAGAGGTAATGGACACTTTTTGAAGTATATCCCCGAAAGCAGTGAAAATGACCCCGAAAGCAGTGAAAATGACCCCTGTCTCATGTTTATCAATAATAACATTCTAAATTTGGTAAATCACTATTGTTTTTTCCTCTAAAATGTTGAGCAATTGATCCTATTTCACGAAACTACATGAATTGAGATTTCAAAATGTATTCAAACTGAAAACAACTCATAAAGAAAAACCCGTTTCTGTAAAAAAATATGTAAAATTTGTAGTCATGTGTCAACGTAACAGTTGTCACACGGAGCGCACGATACACGCACGATGCACGCACGATACACGCACGTTACACATACGGTAAATACACGGTACACGATTCAGAACGATACACGATATGACCGATATACGAAGGACACGCTGCACGCTACACGATAGACGGAGTTCACGTTATGCGATTACTTTGGCCTGTTTACATTTTACTTCAATTTTGATTGTTTTGGTTTTCACTAAATCTATTTGTTTTGTTTCTCTTTAATAATTTGTTGTCCTTATTCCGTTAATGGGACCAAAAGAATAAGACCAATTAATTACAGGTTCGCACCTACAAATGTACACAATAGAAAAAAGACCTCGGTAAGTTTCAAATGTCCACAGTTTACCTAGGTGCGAAATAATTTACAGTAAGTGTCAAATTTGAATTTGAATATTGATCCTGAGGTGCGAGATGTACTGTACAGACGGGAATTGAGGATTGCTTACCTAAATGTTAGTCCTTGTTGAACCATATAGTGTCGATATCATTAATCAATTGAAATTAGATGACCTGAAACATTTTATACAATGCAGACGAAACATCACAACGTGTGTGGACGTTCAGGTCACACCGCCTAGTGTGTACACACTCGCAATATGTTAAAATTATTGAAAATCTAATCTTATCAACTAAGACTGTTCGAATTTCAGACAGTAAATGCTGTTTTTGTTTTGTTTTTTTTCTTCTACTTTTGAGGCCCCTATTGGGTCACCCCGTTTATTCTCCCCGTCATAGGTGTAGCAGGGGTCGGAGAACCATCCCCTACCAACCTTATAAACATCATCATTTACTGTTTAGTATATGCGAAAGTAATAGTATGACATTAGTATACAAATATAACCCAATATAATATTGGTAAGTTACCCATAACTGGATAACTCAGTGTAGGACCTTGCATTTTTGGTTTTCTGAAGTATGGTTTCCTATAACAATATTTAGTGATAGAATATCATATAACTATTTTCCTTGAGATAACCATTACATTTACAAGTCTAAAAAGGACACTTTATGCTTATTGTAACATTAAACCATTTGAAAAACGCCAACTAAGCTCACAACTATAAGATACAGTAAGTGTTCAGATTAGTAACATTCGGTGTACTGTTCATATTAGACATTTGCGAGGTAAGTCGGAATGCGATAGTAAATGGCAGATTGTGAACATTTTGTGGGGAAACTCTCAAAGTTATACACATTTCAATTTAGTGATAAGTTGTCGTATAAAACATTATTTTTGCAAAGAGCATCATTTCGGAGACACATCATTGCTAGTATATTTTATTATTGCGTACATAGAATTTAAATGATTAAACCGATTTCTTTTTGTCTGAAAACAAGAGATGCACATACTCTAACCGTCTGGGGAAGTAATTATCTTAGGTGCGCCCAAACAAAGCTGATGCTCCTGCGATACTTCATGTCACAATATGGCATGTTCGCCCTGATGTCTATAACGGGCTATATGCTTTTTTATATATGATTAATTTCTCATCAAACTGACTGAATATCAAAATTCTTTCACCAGACATAAAAATTGTGTAATACAATGTATCATCTTGTGAATTTTATTTGCCCACATAATATTATACTATTTACAGTATTACGTTCAAGACTGTCAAAACAATCCGCACGATATTTGCGTGCAAAACATAGGCGTGACATAAATGGATTCATTTAAGTAAATAATAGATAACACTGGCATAATTCGGTATCTTGAATCGCAGATACTCGCGGTTTTGACAGAAAAAAATAACTGAAGCTTTTTTTATCAAATTCTCGTTTTCACCCTGTAAGATATGCGCATTTATGTTTACTAGTATTAGATTTACACTTTATAACTAATCATTTAAACTATATGTACGCAATCATAAAATATATATACAATTATCACTGTGATTTTATCTGTACCGCTGTCACTTTATATTTCAAGTAAAGGCGCGGGGAGCCAGAACGTGTTGTACACAGTCAAATCGCTTCAAATGCGACCCCGTATTTTAACCGTAAAAATTATAAACACGTGCTGGTTGCCCACGCTTTTAGTTGAAGTAGAATAATTCATGTAAACTAGTCAATTAAAGATGTGGCAAGACCACATTTGCAGGTTTTTGTAGAATTTTGATAGGAAGCGGCCGGATTCGGTGTGTATCCTGACAAAGTTTTCCCTTTCAGATGAGACCGACAAGTTGATACACTATGGTCATTTCGCAGAGAAATCAACTTCTGAGTTTCAATTTTTCTTTTCTGTCCAAGCCCGAATATCTGTGTCTAGAATGTGACTTCCTTGGGTATCAAAATGATGCCCAACAGTTTGGATTTACGCGTCAAATTGCAGATGTTATACTGTTTCCACAAGATCTGTCCAAATCGAAATCCTGTTATGACTCCTTATACTGCGGCACAGTTGGGACAAAACCCTGGTCAAGAAAGAAGGAAGTGCTGTGAGCTCTGATTTGGCGCACCCGCGACAATTACTTCACCAGACGGTCAGAGTAGGAGCATCTCTTGTTTGTAGCCGAAAGGAAATCGCTCTAATCAGTTAAATACTATATACGCAATTATAAAATATATTTGCAATGATGTGTCTCCGAAATGATGCTCTTTTCAAAAATAATCTTTTATACGACAACTAATTTGAAATGTGTATAATTTTGAGATGTTCCCCATAATATGTTCACAATCTGACATTCACTATCGCCTTCCGACTTACCTTGCAAATGTCTATTACATGAGGTTATAAACGGAACATCAGACTTTGCATAACGTTTTGTTTGAGTGTCTAAACAGCATCTCAATTGGTTTCCGAGATGTTCAAGAGAAAGGAAACAGGCAGTATATTTTTTTCCTGGCTAAGTAAGTACTATTTTGTAGGATTAAACGTATATATATATATATATTTATATATATGAAAAATGTAAAAAGCTGTGCTGGAATAAGTAAATTATAAAAAAAATGAAAAAAATGACACTATATGAGTTTTCTATTTGTATTTGCCAACCGGTTTCACTATATCATCAGGGCAAATATAGCATACAATATAAATTACTTAGCAACGTAACATATATATACGTGAAAAATACAAAAAAAAGGTGCCGGAAAAAAGTTAAATGCATTCAAATGATAAGATAAAAACACAGTCCATCGGGGCAAATATGGCGTCAAGATATGTGTAATTGCACATAGCAATTACACATATTTTGACGCCATATTTGCCATAATTTGCCATAATTATCTCATGGACTGTGTTTTTATCTTGTCATATATATATATATATATATATATATATATATATATATATATATATATATATATATATAAATAAAATGAAAATAATGACACTATATGAGTTTTCTATTTATATTTGCCAACCGGTTTCACTATATCATCAGGGCAAATATAGCATACAATATAAATTACTTAGCAACGTAACGTCAAAGTTGTGTACACATGTGTACACAACGTCAAAAATGATGACATCATCAGTTATTGTTTAATTTAGGCTTAAAAATGTCAATGAAATAGCGTTCTTTAGATAACCTAGCTGAAACATCATTACTATGAAATTTGTAAAAGGGAAATATTGAATATTTTGGGTCCTTTTTTGAACAATTATCTAAATGACCACTTAAAGGCAATTGTCTTGTCAACGGGTCTCTTATTTGTTGATCATGCACTGTCCTTCTATTACGAAGTTTATCACCTGTTTGGCCGATATAAAATTCTTTGCAACCATTACAAACTAATACGTATAAAACATTTTGTACAGTACAGTCCATATTCTCTTTAATATGAAACGTTTTGTTCTGTATTGAAAATGTAGATCCTTCAATAATAAAATGGCAAAGTCCGCATCTCGGGTCATTGCATTTTGAAACAGACGGGGTGGTCTTATGTTCATTAAATTCCGACTTAGTAAGCAGACGTTTTAAATTGGGAAGTTGTCTTTTACTTTTAATGATTTTAGTATTATTCATTATTCTTTTCATTATATCATCGTTATTTAAAATATCCATGTTATATTTAAGTATTCCGAAGACTTCTCTGTTTTTCGGATTATGTGTAGAAATAAACGGTATTATGCTTTCGTCTTTAGTTTCTTGGCTACTTAATAAAGTACTTCTAGGAATTTTCATTGCTTTAATAATTCCTGCTTTAATAACTTCCACTGGATATTTTCTCTTAAGAAGAATGTTTGCAAGTTCTATTAATCTCGTATTTAATATATTTTTTTCTGAAACTATTGTACAAATTCTACGTGCTAATGAAAATGGAATGTTTGTTTTTGTATGTTTCGGGTGGCAGGATTTGAAATCTAGGTATTGTTTAGAGTCAGTGGTTTTAAAAAAAATATCAGTTGTTATTACAGTTCCGTTCTTTATAACCATTATATCAAGAAAGGGTAAATTCTTGGTACTCTGTTGAATTTTAAATTTTATGTCTTTATGTAATGTATTTAACATGTTCTCAAAATGAATTAGGTCTAAAAGTGATCTTTCCCAAAAAATGAAGCAGTCGTCCATATATATATATAAAAAATGTTAAACGATATGCCGGAATAAGTAAATTATAAAAAAATGAAAATAATGACACTATATGAGTTTTCTATTTGTATTTGCCAACCGGTTTCACTATATCATCAGGGCAAATATAGTATACAATATAAATATAAAGTTTTATATTGTATACTATATTTGCCTTGATGATATAGTGAAACCGGTTGGCAAATACAAATAGAAAACTCATATAGTGTCATTATTTTCATTTATATATATATATATATATATGTTTTAAATTTTCTAACATTAAACTGTTTGTAATCGTTAATGATATTTATAAGAATTTAGTATTTATACTAATTTATATATTTTCGATTACGAAAACAGTTCTTACAACTTATATTAATCGCTCTGGAGACTCATTCCAGATGAAATCAACCTCGAATAGAGAAAAAGGCAATGTGGAATTATTTGTGTCTTGCCTAAGGACACTACCGACATGGCTATGGTAGGGATCGAATCTGGAACCCTTCGATCTTGAGGCGAACGCGCTACCACTGCGCCACGAATGCTCTTAAGGGCAAAAACAGGGTTTACTTTACACAACATGTTATTTTGGCCAGCTACATAATATTGCAGCGTTAAGTATATTTTTATTATAAATAAAACAAAGAACACTAGCGATCAGAAAATTCCTACCTTTGAAATTTACACGCAGTAAGTCGGAGGGGATTGTTTCAATTTTGACTTCAATGAGTCTGCTCCTGTGTACACGACTGATTACACAGTAAGTTAGAGTTTTTCATTTGGACTTCATTTCTACAACTTATCTGATTATACTGAAATATTAAAACACTATTGTTCTTTTGAGTTACAGATATTGACGGAAATGCCACAAGCACTGCTTCTGAGACAGTTTCTGCTAGTAACACGAATACAGCAAAGTCAACAGCTTCAATTCCAAGTAGAACAGAGAGCAATGTTGGTAGGTTAGTTTAGAAAATGTGCAAAGCTCACCAGCAGTAGAGCCGCAAACTAGCGTTAGTACTTCAATATCAACTTCAGCAACTGCAGTTTTACAATAAACAATAAAAAATGTCCTATCAGGAGTTCAATGCAGGGTTAAACTATTTCTGGCATTAGTCACTAGATGTCTGCTTTTTATGTGAAGAATAAGGTATTTGCAAATAATTTTCATCTTCATAGTTGAAAGCGTTGATAGACTAGGCAGATCATCAATTCACCTAAAAGTGTAATGTATTATGTATATTCATACTTAAGTCATGATTCTATTATTAACTTATATTAACTTATTTCCACCGTATATCAGTCTCGAACCACATGACATATCTCATCATCTATTATATAACGCCACAATTGCGTTCTTTTCAATCCATTGCCCAATTCTTCATCTAAGTTCAAGAAATCATTAGAGATATTATTTTAAATAAGTTCTTGCATCTAGAGAACAGTTATATAAATATAAAAATATAATAAAATAGTTTCCGTTTATATCGTATAAGTGTCGCCATCGTATTAAAGATATCAAGAGTTTCACGCTCGACATTTCTAAGAATACGACGCTATTGCACTCGCCCGGCTTTGATGCTGTTTCTTATTACAAAATACCAGTATCTCGCAAACTTTCAAGGGTATTGAGTTGAAAACCTGAATCAGTGTTTAGTAGAAACATCTACACATCATGGGAATCAATCCCCATTAACTATTTCTTTATATATTTGATATAATATGGTAATTTCTTACTTTCAATTTTCGATTTCAGTTTTTTTAATATCTCAGTAACTATCCGAGGTAATGGTTTAAATAGCAATTTACTGTCAATTGTCTGCCTCTACATCAAAAATATAAAAGTAATTTTGTGAGGAGTTTTGACGGAATTATGTCGCTTTCTTATGTGGTTATTTGGGTCAAATTGCTTATATAGTCCAATATCTAAAATACTAGCCAAGATATTTGTTTGAAACTTTTTATACACTAATTTCTTAAATTCAAAAATACATGGACACATTTTGCAAGTGTACTTTGGGGCCAAAATAGGGTTAACTTTACACAACATGTTATTTTGGCCAGCTACATAATATTAAAGCGTTACAAAAAAGTAAGTATATTTTTATTATAAATAAAACAAATAACACTAGCGATCAGAAAATTTCTACTTTTGAAATTTACACGCAGTAATTCAGAGGGGATTTTTTTCAATTTTGAATTCAATGAGTCTCCTCCTAGTTTATAAGCAGTGATGAAGTATACACGACTGATCACAGTTAAATTGTTATATTTTGACATCATTTCTACATAATATCTTGTTATACAGAAATATTTAAACACTTAATATGTGCTTTTTTAATTCAGAAATTGACGGAAATGCCGCAAGCACTGCTTCTGAGACAGTTTCTGCTGGTAACACGAATACATCACAGGCAACAACTTTAGTTCAAAGTAGAACAGAGAGCAATGTGGGTAAGTTAGTTACTTATGTACAAAGCTCACCAGCAGTAGAGCAGCAAACTAACGTTAATAACTTCAATATTAACTTCAGCAACTGCAGTTTTACAATAAACATTCAAATACGTTCCATCAGGGGTTCAATGCAGGGTTAAACTAGGTCTGGCATAAGTCGCTAGATATCTGCTTTTTACGTAAAGAATAAGGTATTTGCAAATAATTTTCATTCTTCATAGTTGAAAGCGGTGATAGACGGGGCAGATTATCAATGCACGTAAAAGTGCAGTGTATTTTGTATATTCATGCTTAAATCATGTTTCTTTTATTAACTTATTTCCACCGCATATCAGTCTCGAACCACATGACATATTTCATCAGCGATTATATAACGCCACAATTGCGTTCTTTTCAATCCATTGCCCAATTCTACGTCTTAGTCGAAGAATCATTAGAGATATTATTTTTAAAGAAGGTTTCTGCATCTAGAGAGCATATAAATTAAAAAGATAATAAAATATTTTCAGTAAATATCGTATAAGTGTCGCCATCGTATTAAAGATATCAAGAGCAGTTTAAGCTCGGCATTTAAAAGAATGTGAAATTATTGTACTCGCCCGGTGTTGATGCTGGTTTTTTATTAAGAGGTCAAGGTCAAGGTCAAACTCAAGGTCAAAGGTCAAATTTTGTGAAAATTGGACATTATGATACATATTATTCTATGTAACATTCCTAATATGAAACATATTAACATAAATAATTCCCCAAAATTTACAACAACATATACCATTCAAATTATTAGCACTGTTTAGTTCAGATATGCTGTTGCCATGGAAATCCAAGATGGCGTCCAAAAAGGTCGCCAAAATTGAGAAAACAACCAAATATACCCTTTATTTTCTACTTCTTTGTCATTTATGTACATAACAACACCAGACCTGTTTGTTTTCACTAAACATTAGTTCTCTTTTAAAAAAATGTAATCATGGTTATTTTAAGTTATAGAGGTCAAGGTCAAACTGAAGGTCAAAGGTCAAATTTTGTGAAAATTGGACATTTGGATATATATTTTTCTATGTTACATTAATATATGAAACATATCAACATGAATTATTCACCAAAATTTATAACATTTTAGTTCTTTGAATTATAAGCGCTGTTTAGTTCAGATATATTGTTGCCATGGTAATCCATAATGGCGCCCAAAAAGGTCACCAAAATTGAGAATTCAAGCAAATATACCCTTTATTTGCTACTACTTTGTCATTTATGTACATATTAACACAAAATCTGTTTTATTTTCACTTCACATTAGTTCTCTTAAAAAATTGTAATCATGTTTATTTTCAGATATATAGGTCAAGGTCAAACTCAAGGTCAAAGGTCAAATTTTGTGAAAATTTGACATTTGGAAACATATTTTTCTATGTTACATTCCTTATATGAAACATATCAACATTAATTATTAACCAAAAATCAATGTACATTTTTCAAATAATATGCACAGTTGGGCTTAGATTTGTTGTTGCCATAGATATTTTGTTGCCATAGTAATCCAAGATGGCATCCAAAAAGGCAGCCAAAATTAAGAAAAATTCCAAATATAGCCTTTACCTGCCACTACTTTTTCCGGTATGTACAGATTGATATTAACAAATCTATCTTATATTTACTTTACACAAGTTCTCTTAAAATATACTCATGACCATTTTTAATTGTAAAGTTTGTCAAACCATGGTCAAATTCAAGGCCAAATGTTAAATTTGTGAATATTGGACATTTGGCAAGGCGTTTTTCTTTGTTACATTCCTGATATATGAACCATATCAACAGTAATAATCTGACAAAGTTTCAAGTTTTACAAAATGAGGCAAGTTTTACCAGTTTAGTTTTGTTACTGCAATTTTGTTTTACAAATATTTGGCAATGCCACACCGGGGGAACCCGCATATGAAGTGCCAAATGCACTTAGGTAAAAGTCATATGCGGAGCTTTCGGAACTCCATATGCGGATAAATTAAAAGAAAAAACAAGATGGGTGATGCTACATTTTACATTTTTCATATAATTACACTTAACCGATTTAGAAACGCTAAGATTTCCCCTGTTGAACATTTTTATTTAAATGATGCTATTGTTTTTATTTCTTTGTAGTCATTTTTTGCGATGAATTATTTAAACTTTTACAAGAATTCAATTTATATTGTTATTGTTGTGTATGAAATTTGAATAAATATGAAACACGATAACACTGTTAAAATGGATATTTTGCTACTTTTGAGTTTTTAAACCGGTTAAGTGTATAAACGTACAAGAAAACAACATACAGGGAGAGGCGCGGAATTTATCTGAGGATCGAATAGCATTCGAGTTTTTTGCAATTATTGTTACATACTGCAAGACATACAGCTTAGATGTTTGAGTTGTGACAATCTGGATGGTCCCCTGCCAAGTTTGTTCAAATCATAACTCTATGGTGAGAATGAGATGAACATCTCAATTTTTGTAGTTTGAGGTTTGTATATCAGTGACATTGACAATGACCATTTTATTTAGTGTAGTTGTATTCAGGTGAGCGATATAGGGCTATCATGACTTTCATAAATCGGTCTCGAGGCTCCAGTGAGGATCAAACCAATCACTTGTGAGAAAAGAACAAATAAAAAAACGTTTTCTTAAAAGCAGCTTGAGGTGAAGGACAATTACATCAGGTCTTAGGTTTATTACAAAATTGGGTATGTTTGATTTTCTCAATTCTTGCGGCCTGGTCTAGTAAGCCACATATATTTTCATGGAAACACCATAAGATCATCTGATCTTAACAGCGATAAAGATGAAAACATGTCATATTACTGTAAGTTCTGGAATATGCTGTCGATATGTTTTGTATTAGACATATAATAAAAACTACATGTATCTGGACGGTTGTCCAATTTTCACAATTTTGTACATTTGATTTTGAATTTGACATTATCATTTGATCACTACATCTAAAATAGTACTACTGAAATTTTAAAGAGATTTTATATGAAATAGAAATAAAACGGGTTTTGGGTAAATCTTAACAAGAATAACAAAACATGACAGATAAATAATTATTTCATTTTACTGCCATATTGGATGTCATTTTGAATTACCATTGTAACAGCATATCTGAGCATACTAACTATTAAAATAATATTCATTTTGATGCAAGTTTTATCATTATAGGCCAAACAAAAATTTCAGTACAGTAAATATAAGACAGCGTTTGTCACCGTATAAATTGACAACATTTTAATGTCTACCATTTTCGATCCTTCCTGGACCTTCATCAGGATAACAATGTAAGCAAAATCAAACACTGAAGTACTAGAAATGTGGAGTCGTTTGTGACGTAATTTACTAAATTTAGATTTTCTGTTACAATGAATAGACGGAATTAGGCAGCAGTCAAAAATTTCTATTCGTCCTTCTAAAGATAGAATAATACTGGAAAATAGATGCAAGAAAGTACATGAGTTTTGGAATTAACATAGAAAAATATGTATCCGAATGTCCAATTTTCACAAAATTTGACCTTTGACCTAGAGTTTGACCTTGACCTATATATCTCAAAATAACCATGATAACAAAGTTTTAAAGAGAACTAATGTGAAGTGAACACAAAACACATTTGGTGTTAATATGTACATAAATGACAAAGTAGTAGCAAATAAAGGGTATTTTTGGTTGTTTTCTCAAGTTTGGCGACCCTTTTGGACGCAATTTTGGATTTCCATGGCAACAATATATCTGAACTAAATAGTGCTAATAAAGTGGAGAATATACATCGTTGTACATTTTGATGAATAATTAATTGATGTGTTTCATATTAGGAATGATACATAGAAAAATATGTATCCAAATGTCCAATTTTAACAGAGTTTGACCTTGTCCTTTATTACTCGAAATAACCATGATTACAAATTTTTAAAGAGAAGAAATGTGAAGTGAAAATAAAACAAATTTGGTGTTAATCTGTACATACACAACAACGTAGTGACAGAAAAAGTTATATTTGCTTGTTTCCTTCATTATGGCGGCCATCTTTGACGCCATCTTGGATTTCTGTCTCTTCCAACCATTTTGGTAAAACTGAACTTCCATTTCGTATTGTCCAGAGCCTGCTGAACATTATGATATATGACACTCATTGTTAGATTTTATAGTCCGGTTGACCCCCTAAATATGCAAGATAATTAGAACAGTTTGCTACACTACTATGTACCTTGGAACTATCATAGTAACTATCAAGAGTCGAGAGTACTAAAGTGTCCGGTTCAGTCTATTTATTGGATACATTTGGAAGTAATCCTTAACCGCATCATCACAGCGAATTACCCGACTTGTGAGTTTGTGTCACAAATGTTGAACAACCTTTTAAATCAACTGGCATTCAATCGTTACATTTAGATGTGTTCTCTTTCCTACTATATTGTGATTATCTGTTACTCAGTTACTGAAATATCATAACGCTTTTGTGCTTTATAGTTTCAGAAATTAACGGAAATGGCACGAGCAGTACAGTTTCTGCTAGTAGCACGAATATAGCACATTCAACAAACATTTTTTTTTTAATACAGTTCAAAGTCGAACGGAGAGCAATGTCGGTGGGTTTGTCACTAACGTACAAGGCTCATCACCAGTCGAGCAGCAACCTATCATTAATAACTTCAGTTATATCTTCAACAACAGCAAGATAACAATAAACCACAACGCAGGTCCAAAACGAAGTTCCAAGCTGAGGGCAACTAAGTCTGCCATACGTCGTTAGATAATCTGCTTTTTATGTGAAGAATAAGGTATTTGCAAAAAAAATATTCATTCCTCATAATTGAAGGCGAAAATATAACCAATCGGTGATACATTGTAGACGAGAAAAATTATGAATTCACGTAAAAAAGTGTTTTGTATTATGCATATTCATGATTGAATAATATTTCAATTATCAACTTAAAAGTTATCAAATACTGACCATAAGATATATTTATCATCGATTATATAACGCAGAAATTGCATTCTTTTCCATCGATTACCTAATTCTACATTTAAGTTCAATAAATTGTTAGAGATATTATTGAAAAAAGTTTCAGCATTTAGAGAAAATACAATATAAAAACATACAAATACAATTTGAGTAAATATCGTATCATAAAATATATTAAGAGCAGTTTTAAGCTCGACAATTCGAAGAATGTTAAGCTACTGTTCTCGCCCGGCGTCTATACCAGTATCTCACATATTTTCAAGGGTGTTGACTTGAATACCTGAGACAGTATTTACCGGCAATATCTGCATCCGTGTGAAACAATCCCCATTAACAATTTCTTTTTTATTTTTGATATATTTTTGCTCATTTCTATTTTAGAATTTTAGACTATTTTTCTCTAATATCCCATTAACTAACCAATGTTATTGTTAAAATATTTATTTATTGTCAATTGACTACTTTTACATCTGAAACATTAACCTAATTTTGTTAGGTTGGCGGAATTGTATCCCTTTTCAATGTAATTGCTTAATATAAAATCCAATATATCAAACCCTCTCCAAGATATTTGTTTTAAACTTAATAAGTCTGTTTAATGTTTCATACAATTATCTTAATACTTATTTTCAAAAAAGTAAAGAGTATTTGTCATTTCATAGATAAAGTATAGATTTCGGTAATTAGAGGAAATCATAAGAAATATAATAAACTGAACTTCATTACATGTAAACATGTAACAGTATTTAAAAAATAGAGCAAGTAAGTTCATTCTGTCATTCTAAGTTGTATGTCTCCCGCTTATTTGCCTGTCAGTATGTCAAACAGATTGTCCGCGCAGCTTCTCCTACACGCTCGTGTGGATTTTACTGAAACTTGGTAGAAATGTTTAATACCAAGTGTAGTTGTACATATCGTCGGCATTTCCCGGTTCATTTATTATAAGATGAGTTATTATCCGTTTTCGTAAACCCTAACCTTTGTCCGCGCAACTTCTCTTATACCGCTAGGCGGATTTTTACCAAACTTTACTTAAATGATAAGTGCCAAGCCGTCGTCGGCACTTGACGTTTCAGTGATTCTTAGCTAATTTTTGAAGGCCCTATGAAAATACGTTCTCGGATTGTTTTGAAGGTCATATGAAAAAAAGTTAGGTTTTGAATTATTTGTAATTCATGCAAACATACCTGTCTCTCCTACACTGTTAACTGGTTGGAGACATACGTTTTTTTGTGTGTGAAAAACCACCTCAAGATGTTATGACAATTGGCTGTATGTTTATTGTCTATGTATTATTTGTAAAAAAGTATTATGTATTATGCCTGAATAAATTTGAATTGAATTTAATTAAAACCTTCCAAGAAATAACGTTGCCCGGGCGTTATTATGAGGTTAGTACAGGGCTGTGGTGGACCGATCGTCGGTATTGGCCCGCCCTAGAATGTATCGGTACCGCAATGTGTAACCAGAGACGTCGATTTTTTAAATTCCGTCACTATATATAGTAAGGTATCATGTAATAATGAATTGTATTGTATTGTATTAAAAAGTATGGTACATGTATTGAATTGTATTACACTGCATGTATTGTGATAAAGAAATAATAGATAAGTCCATATATCTTATCGTTTGATTTAAATTTATGACCGAATGTATCTAACGATAAAATGTAAGTACATATTTATTGTTGCTATTCTGACGACAACATTTTCTTTGAAAAATCTTTATTGAAAAAAAACAACAACATTTTTTGACGGTACATACTTGTTACTGTTTTGTAAGTAGTTAAGCTGTCCCTCAACATGTTTCGAATTGTATGGGCTGGCGTTTGGCATATGGCAGAATTAGACCCATATACTAAAATAAGTATCGGTTGATTTCGCCCATGCGCTTAACTGTATGCTATAACCCATGTATGCCTGAAAATATTCGAAATATAATTAAACGACTTTTAAGTAATTAAAGCAAATAAATAAGAAAACACGGTATTATGAGCGTATGACATGTACATTCTGACTGAAATGTGCATATAGCCCAATTAGATCGAAGGAACCAGCATTGCATAGTTGTAGTGCGTCCGCTTAGGATCAGAGGGTTCCATGTTCGATCAATACCAGTGCAATTTAGCTGTGGTGTCCTTTGGCAGGACAAAATCATTTTACAGTGCTTCTCTCTCCCCCATCTTGATTCTACCTAGAGTGAAAACATAAGTTGTAACAACTTGATTCTCTAAATAAAGAATATAATAAATGAGCATAAATGATAAACAAGTCAAATGAAAAGCTATACGTGTGGTAGGACAACTTTAACTTGCTATTGATTCTTTTTGTATATTTGCATGACGAAACGAGTTTCATGTTTACTGTGAACTAATATGTTTCCGATATGCTTTAGTCTTGATAATGTCTAGTGTTAATGACTGGCACTTTTTCACTCTGTGAAATACACCCTTTTGTTGTTTTAATATTGTAGTGTTACATGTTTCAATGGTAGTATGATCTAAATTCTGAAGAACTTGATTGCAATTTAACGAAAGGACCAAGTAGTCGCTGAGTATATGTTGATGTTATTTTTCTGTCAAACTATGATTTATGATATGTAAAAAGGAATATCAGCGGTAAGTGCTTAAATTTGGAAGTCATGCGCTAAAGTGAAATAAAATGAAAAGTATATTTGAATAAATTTAATATGCAACAAGAAAGAAAGAAATTAGTCTTATTTCTTTTTACCCCTTTATCTTCCCAAGTTTCATGAAAATCAAATACAAACTAGGACCAGTATAGTGTCAAAAAGACTAAGGTTCATTAAAGTCATATCCAAAAGTGTGGTCATAGATTATTAACAAGGACGTATTACGTTTCAGTGTCCAAGATTTTCACGTAACAAGAACACTTTTCTATACAGACCATGTGCTGGATCAAATAGTCTACAGTTGGTCACATTTCTAGCATGATTGGGCCAATAATCAATATCTTAAAGTATGACTCTGATAAACATTTAAACATCTTGATATGGACTTGAGAAAAATTCCATTTTTGTTGGGCCCATCAATGTTTGATTTGGACCCTAATAATCTTTAAAAACGATCAAATAGAATAGAATTTTTATTTGACGTGTTTTGATTGACATCCCTGGTTGGGTAAAAACAGGCATGACAATAAAATAAACACTTTCTGTGATTCTGTCAGCACATTACGAATATTCCTTTTTATAGCCAATGAAAGCACAACTGTGACTAAAGTTGTTGTTTTTTCCAAACATTTTCATGCTGCATTTGACTTACTGACATTTTCAAATATCAAAATTCGAAAGCATACATTTTCACACCGAAATAACAATATTTTTTCTTAAAAATTGGTTGCTGTTTGTTAGATTTTTGTTTGTTTATTACAATGTGTATCTATGTTGATTATTAAAGATCATTTAGTTCATGCAAATAGTGTACTTCATGTTAGAACAATCTGAGTACATTTTTATGTAAAGTACATGCTTACTAACGATATAAAACAAATACTAGTATGAAGAATTTATTATGTTTATGTTTATGCTTTTCTTTGTACTTACATAAGTCTGTATTTTAAGGAGATGCATTTTTTGCAGGTGTATCAATAATATAAGTAGATCTACAGGTAACACCATATAGTTCATGTTTTCATGCGCTACAAATCATTTATTGCAGTTCTTTAAAGTTAAATTATCGTTCAAATTGGCGACACTGCAGCATGGTCAAGTACGATGCCTTAACACGATAAAGGCTTTGAAAAGCTTTAGGACTTTATTTATACCAAATTATTATTTTTGTGACAGAATAAAAGAAAAATACGTTTTTAAGTACCAGTAGTCAAAACATAATTAGAAATAATTATTTTACATTTGTGCTTTTCGCTTTGAACATTACATGTAAGATCACTTTAAGTCACGCTGTACAATATAATAGTAATCAAAAGTTCAAAATTATACTGCAAAATATAAAATTCTTAGTTTATAGAAGTTACCATAGTTAGTTTAGTTGTGCTTTTGTGTTTAGTTTGGTATTTATTATGGCACGGTGATTTCGATGCATAGTTATTGCCCTTTGTAATTTCATATCATATATTAACAGTAACATATTAAGTAGCCAGAGGAGATGCGCATATTATTAGAATGGTTCGGTTGGATGATTTTTCTTTGACTTATGGCACTTTGATTGCTACTACTTCTAGTGTATATTGTATATTATAAGCACCTTCGTGCCTGCGCGTGTTCACAGCAGCCACTGATTTGTATTGAATGATACTTTATGAAGAACTTAAAATAACAAGAGGGGAAGTGTAAGAAACAAGAGGAGATGCAAATTATCGCATGTTCCAGTTCGATCTTTTTCTCTAACTTACGGGCCTTTGGTAATGGCTACAATATCTGCCATGTCTTGGTGTTTGTATTGATTTGCACGTTCCATCATGGACCATGGTAAAATATTGAGCCCAATCATAGCGTTGTCGGTACTTCCGCTAGATGTCGAAATAAGTTAAGGACCTACCGGGCATTTACGCATGAGTAAGCGACCGAGGAGTACGGTAGGATGATTTTACCCCTTAGGCATAGGCCAGTGTTATGTGAATTCAGGTGTGGGATGGCTCCTATTCACATTGAAACGGGTAATATGAAAATGGGAGACTAGATGAACGCCACTTTCCTTTTTGTCACGTACGTAAGAATGCGTTACATGGTATGATAGATTGTCCGTTGTACGATCTGACTTATTTGTTAAACCTAGTGTTTATGAACATAATTGCAGTTTGGATGAAAAACTTGTATTTTTGTTCACTAGTCAGCCACTAATAAGAAATTGTGCCTGCAAACCCTGTTTTAATATTCTACAACGTCGTCAGTTTTATCTTTGTAAATAATGTTTAACTTATTTCAAACTATTTGTCATTTAAAAGTTGCTAAATAATTCTTTTGATCTGATCGAGGGAATGTCCGGTTTCCTAAAACATTTTTAATTGCGCTATAGTGCTCTTTTTTCGTTTCAGTGTTGTTTGTTTGTTTGTTTTGTTATTTTTTAACTATACTTTAGATTTAATTAGCGAGTGAATATTGTTTTTTACCATGTAAATATGTGTTGAAAGATTGTCATGTAATTTGATATTGCCACTCTGTTTGTCTCCTATAAATCAGAAATGAATGGGCATGTACTCATATTTTATTTGTCATAGTTTTATTGATATGTTGTGATATTGTCAATAAAGACATGATATATATAGCTGTATTGAGTTAATACTACAATGGGAAACGGTCCTATTATGCCATTGCCATTTGTAAACTTTATACTACTACCCAATATATGAAATAGTTTGCCCATTTGTACAAACATGTTGATTTCGAATTCCCGAAGTAATGGTTTATAAGGCATCTGCGTGCAGTATATCTGACAGAGTGCTTACGATGCTTCCAATATCAATAACGGATTTCTCTTTTCTATATCTATTGTAACCTTAAACGTTGTTTCATCTTTTTTCATTCAGATTGTTTATAGTCTCAGCCGACCCTGGGATATCTCCCCCGGGGAACTTGCCAAGACTACTGGCATGCGCAGGTTACAGAGACAAATGCGGATACTAGGTAAAAAACTGAAAAGCGTTTCTGAAATTTCCAGTGCCCCGGCCGAGAATCGAACCGGGGACCTCCGGATTGGTAGTCCTGAGCGTTAACAACTCGACCACCACGCCACCCTTTGTTACAGCCTTCATTGTTTCAGTGTACCTATTGGTTGCCCTTCTTAGCCTTTATGGTTGGACTATCGAATCGACTTCTACGATCATATTATGCTTTTTTGTTACGTAATCTCACCTTGTGATAATGGCGCCCGAAAGCGGAATCATGACGGCATTACAAGATATGTTTGCAACGCCTGCAATCGTCTCGGACGAATTTCAACATACTCGGCGAAAACACGATAATTAGCGGAGACGCGGGGCTAGGAACGAAAACACGATAATTAGCGGGACAAGGAGTGTTTTGCTAAAACTCGCTAATTAGCGTGGGCGTGGGGCGAAAGTCGAGAATTAAGATGTACAAATGGCGGGAACGCGGAGCGTAAACACGCTTATTAGTGCTCTAGAAACGTCGAGTTTCCGTGCTGCGCTCTCGCCATTTCAGTTTTATTAGACCGACGATTTTGCCCAGCGCCCGCGCTAATTATCGAGTTTTCGCCCCGCGCCATCGCCATCTAAGTTCTCGTATTTTCGTTTGTGCATCACTATATGTCAGCTGTCCGCGGGATAAAACAGATTCCAGAAATTATTGATCACGGTACGGACATGTACACAGTTTGCAAGATAATGTGTAAGCGACCAAATAGCTCAGTAAGGAAAGCCTTTGCCCTGAAAGCGAAGGGTCACAGGTTCAAGTCTGCACAATGTTCGCATTTTCATTACATTTGATGCCCAACTTGGGAACGTGACAGAATTGCTTGATATATCTAGTGACGTTGACAATACTGATCTGATTATCCTCAACGATGGAGTCCCAAACTTTGAGGATGAGTATCCAGTTTCGCACAGGACCATGTGACAGTACAGACTTGTTCACAATTGTCGAAATAATATTTCGGTGGCAGGATAGTTCAGCTAGGAAACCATTCACCATGTAAGCGAATAGTCCCGGGTTAGGTTACAAAATGGGCAATGTCAGGAAAGCATATACATTTTCAACTTTTTTTTCATTTATTGATTGTAATCCTTCCGTTTTAGAATGTACAACGAATGTGTATAGTATTACATGCAATGGTGTACAATTTCTGATTTTTACATTACGGTATATAGCATTAAAAAGGCTATCTATGTTGTATACGAACATGCGCTGTACAATTCTTAATATTACAGGTAATATGAATGTTTGCCTACAAGATGTTACATTCATTATCAGGTACTAAAGCCTTTATCACTCAAACTATTTTGTTGAAATATATCGCACAGGACTTACTTTCGAACGTTTTAGAAAGAGTAACGAAAATACTATGATAACGTTTCAATTAGTTTATTGTTCTTTCTACATATGAGTGTCCATTTAAATATAGTAATAACAAAGCAATCAAGTTCAATGTTTGCCACATTGAAAAAACAGTTAATAATCTTAAAAATAATCAATTTTAGTGTACTGCTTACAAGGTAAACAGGTTAATTTTATACGCCTTTGGTATATTTCTCTAGCAAATCGAAGTGCTTGAATATGACTAAATCATTCAGAAAAGTAGGCAGAGTTTCGGATATGAAAGTAGTTCCTTTCGACTTTTCAAATTTACTCCCACGCAGAAAGTACTGTTGCATAAAAAATAGATCTGAAATAGAAGTCATAGCCTTATTAAATAATCTACTACCTGGAGTTCTTTATCGAAATTTTAACCATTTATCGGCGGTCATGTGCCTGGCAGAATACTTACTCGTCGGTACATAACCAACGAAAATACTTATATTTTCGATTATTTATTAATAAACAGTAATTTAAAGTAAAAAGTTATTCACATTTGAAGGACACGATAGGATACTAAAGTAATGTAAACAGCGATTTTGATTGTATCAGTCTTTTGTGTTACAATCAATTCAACACGTGTACGTTTCATTCCTTATGATCTATCAAATTACGGTTATAAATAAAGCTAAATAAAGCTTTTGTTATGTCTAATTATATATCATACTCAATGATTGAGACATACATTTCTTTTCTATTCCGTTCTATTCGTTTTTGTTTTGTTTTGTTTTGTGTTCGTTCGTTATGTTATTTTTTGCTTTGCTCTGTTCTGATGCTTTAAGAACTGTTGTCATTGTATTTACCAACCCCGATTGTACCAACTTGTCTTTCTCCTTCGGACAAGCTACAGTCAAGCCTGTGAACAAAGACCACTGTTGGGAAGCTACAAATGTGGTCTTTGTTTGCAGGTAGTCTTCATTCACAGGGGTATATGCTATATATTATTAGTGTACGTTGATCTCCCCGCAGGATGGTCTCTATTCGGAGGTGGTCTTTCACACAGGTTTGACTGTAGATCATTTGGCAAGTTTCAAAGTGTTTCTGTAATGTCAAAATGTCGAATGCGTATTGATTAATTTATGAATATGTAATTATTATTTATATTCGGTTTAATATAGAAAACATTCTTTTACACTGGTTAGGTACTTCCAAACCTCTATTATGCCAATGCCGTGTTATCCAACAAGGCAGTCCAAACAAGTACCGGTATAAAACCCTGAAAATGAAGGTCATATTTATTTCAAATAAAGTTAAAGAAGCTTACCTTCAGTATGAGATTAAGAAAGTCTGCAGTATTTTATACATTATTTAGGGCCCTTTGCTGCCGTGCTATGTGACAGATACGGCTACCGAGTTGTTGCTATCAGCGGTGCTGTCATAAGCTGTGTTGGTTTCATACTAAGTACATTTGCCACTAGTATCTACTACCTATATGTGACCTATGGATTCATGGGAGGTAAGATATCCTCTTTTTTAATATGATTAGGCACTGTCACTTTGTCATGGACATGATATAGGATTTTGAAAAAAAGAGATGTAATTCTTATATATTCATTGATACATTATAAAGAATATTATATGACATTAAGATATATATACAGTGTATATAATTGCTTAAGAGTGAAGATGCTTGCTCTTTAAATCATTTGTTTTGATACAATGGCTGTACATTAATTACCATTCGTGTACATTATGTTCTATTTCAGGTGTAGGTTTTGGATTATCTTATCTTTCTGTCAACGTATGTGTGATTAAACATTTCAATAAGTATCGAGGCCTTGCCATTGGGATAGCTGCATGCGGTTCAGGTAATAACAGTTACATATCGTTTCTCTAGGTACTGAATTGTAACAGTATAAACCGAGAAAACTTTGTACTTTTATTGTATGCCTTAAAGGGTACATTTGTACGGGTCCACTGTCTGTCTGTGGATCCGTATGTCTGTCTGTCTGCCTGCCGGCCTGCCAATCGACCGGTCCGTCAACCTTCTGTCGGTCACTCATGTTGTTCGGACTATTTAATAGAAAATATTCAAGGAATTGACTTCGAGCTTGAATTCAGGTTAACAGTGCAAAGACAATGTTCAGTGAACAAAATCCATAGGAACCATGTTATGTTACTTTATGTTTTTCATTTTATCTTGTCCGGGGCATTGGTCTTCGTAGGGTTCAAGAAGTTCAGTGCACAAATACAAATGCAGCACTCCCAATGCATTTGTGTTATTCTTCTTTTCCTCGTCCATAGCATACATTTAAAATAAGTCAACAGCTCCAATTCAAATACAGATTTATTCTATGTTATGCAACAATAATTGTTTAGGATATACTAATGTCTTCGAATTGAATTGTCGGAAAAACACTTAAGTGTAACAAAAATGCAAATTATATTGCAACTGCCTTACAACACGTATTTCGTATACCTGTTTTGAATATCTATCTGGACCCACCTAGTACCTTATCTATCCATTTATTATCCATGTTAATATTTCTAGGTTTTTTTTACCCCAAGTGTTACAATTGAACTGAAGAATATTTATAAATAGCCAAATTAAGTAAAAATGTATATCAAAATCATACTTTAGGGACATTATCAATTTACATCCACCCTTTCGTTAGAATGAAATGGAACGTAGTATGGGATCACATGCTACGGAAAGGCACGCTTGCATCAGCATCCTATAAAAAGATGTATATATGTAGCTCTCGAAATCTTATTGACATTATCTGACCATCACCAAACTTGGTCACAGGTAATGCAGATCAGGTGTAAGTTTTAACCCTAAAACACAATTTCGTTGATCACTGAAGATCCTTTTGTGCAGTAAATATAATTGCTATCCACATTATTAGAAAAATAAACTTTCTTAGGTGTTAAAAGCTACTACATGTAACAGTTGCAAGGCGTACATAAAATAAAGACAATTACAATTTATTTTGCTAACTTCTTCCCGTGTCTTCACTGTACACAGGAAGAATCCTTTGACAAATACACATTTTAATTGACAGGTGCTGGTACCTTTGACAAATACACATTTTAATTGACAGGTGATGGTACCTTTGACAAATACACATTTTAATTGACAGGTAATGGTACCTTCGACAAATACACATTTTAATTGACAGGTGATGGTACCTTTGACAATACACATTTTAATTGACAGGTGATGGTACCTTTGACAAATACACATTTTAATTGACAGGTGCTGGTACCTTTGCTCTCACCAACCTGACAAGGTATTTGATTGATTTCTATGGCTGGAGAGGATGTGTCTTAATAGAAGCTGGACTTTGTCTGCAGTGTTTAGTGTTTATACCGTTTTTGTTACCACCCATAGACGTTAAAACGACAGATGTAGCAACACATGGTAACACTGACGAAAACGATTATCAGAATCCGAGACGAGAAGACGAAGAGAATTGCAGAGAATACGAAACGAGTTTAATAGAACAGCAAATTGAAGTAGACAGACGGCATAGCGAAATCAAACAGTCGAGATATTGTGTATCCCTGTACAGTTCAGAACTTTTAAAAAATAAACGATTTTTGACACTACTAATCTCTACATGGGTGGTGTTTCTGGCTGTTTCCATCCCTGTTACTTTCATCGCTGACCACGCTGTAGAATCTGGAATGTCTAAACAAGAAGGTGCATGGTTAGCTTCATCTATTGGCAAGTATCATACTGATATCTCATATCTTACATTTTACCAAAAAGAATTGATATTATTCTTTATCTTTTCGTCTTACTGTCCAATCTTAGTTATTTCTAAGTAACGGAATACACAATAGAGGGCGTAAAAATTCAGCGATACAGCTCAATAATAGTCGGTTTGTTGAGAATATAGTTTTACTGTTCAATGTAAACTGCGACTTATAGAGAATTATTTGATTTCTCATAATGAATTTTTATTTCATAACTTGTACCCTGTTTTGATCAGGCTCACATTGCATTTACTTTATTTTGTTAATATTCATGATAATGATTCATATGACTTTAAATTCTGTACATTAATTATTTCTAATAAGGTGACATATGCTCATTTGGCCGGGTGTAAATTTGTATAATTATGTTTATATGTAATATGAAAAGTTATTACACACGTCACTATAATAAATAAATTTCTTTTCTTATCTCACCTTAATGAAACTTTATATAATTTTATAACCGCAATTTATGTTAATGTCTCGTAGTTACATTCATAGTATACTACATGTATATTTATGCTTTCTTTAATGCTGGCTATTTTAGATACAAATGTAAATTTGAAATGAATATAGAGATGACATGAAACTTGAAGGGCTAAATGTTTCCTCAAAGCATTTATCTGCAGTACAGATTTGATCGTAAACAGATTTTGTATTCTAGAAAATGATGTTTTTATATTATGGTTCCCTAGAATATATTTATTACAGTTTACTTTAAAGCTGCTTGCTCTAAGATGGAAACGATAATATGGTTCTGTGAAATGTCTGAAATAAACATAATATGCAGGGACCACATGGAATGTGGCATTAAGGGCTGTTAAACCCCAGACAAAAAATATGTTAAAAACACAATTGCCTAAAATAAAAATAAAAATAATAAGTAACATCTACAATGTAGACGAAATTATAACAATTTTAAATTTTTCTATGAATACAAAAATATGAATAATTCGTTTTTGTGTAAAAAATGCTTTTGGAATGACACCTCTTCTATCTTAGTACCTTTTCAATTCAGGGATATCAAATGCTGCTGGTCGTATTATATTTGGCTGTCTTGCAGACAAGAGAGGTGTCAACAGAAAAGTATTGTTCGTTGTTCTGTTGTTCCTAGCTGGTGCGTCAACAGCAGTTTCATTCGTGCTTACAGCGTTTTCGACCAGAATGGTGTATGCATGTTTATTTGGCGCATTCATAGGTACTCATCTAAACCTCATCTTTTTGTTCTGTGGAAATGTTTTCCATTTAGTAGGGTGGTTTCGGTTGAGCCATATCTAAAAAAAGGGTGTTGTCATTCTGGCGACCCGGCAAGATATGTAAATTTGGTGTGTTTGTGAGTTGACGCCTCCTTCAAACAGATGCGAAGTAATGACAGCTCACAAAAGATGCGTCAACACGCAAAAAAGATGCAAGCGTTGTATAAGGCCGGCTTTTTAATTCTAAAAAACTTAATCCAGTTATTTTTACTCTACAAAAGTTTAATCATTTACGTGTAGTTAATACATAATTTAACCAAACAACAATCCATTTCGCTTTTTCGAAATTCTTTTTTCGTGTAAATAGCTATATGTGGATTTCAGCTAATAGTTTTTATAGACATGTTCTTTGCATCGCAAAACACCGCACAAACAGAAGCTACGTCGTGTGCATATAACAACAGATCTCACTTGTCGGTGCAAAACCTTTTGTTCTAGTATTTCGATCTATAAACCATCCGGGCATACGATTTATTCAGATCAACCATTAGATATAAATAATACGTTGTATATGCTCTCAAAGCACCGAGCATTATGACAAACATCAAACCCCTAGACATTTGGACCGCCGCAGTAAAGATCACTGACTGTATTTCTACAAATATCTAAAAGATACCGAAAAATAGAGCATATTGAAATGTTATTCAAGACAAAGGCATATTTGCCCATGTAAAATGCAATAGCTAATGTTATGCTCATTTATATATTCCAGGTGGATATTATTCTATTTTAAATCTTCTGACAGCGGACATTGTTGAAACAAAGCTGGTGTCAAAATCCATCGGTTTACTGTTATTTACGATTGGAATCTCAGTATCTATAGCAGCCCCCATAGGAGGTAGATTTTATGTATCTATAGCAACCCCACTTGGAGGTAGCTTTTATGTATCTATAGAATGTTCTATAGGTGGTATGTGTTCGGTATCTTATACATCTATAGAGCAGGCTTTCAAGAATAAAGTGCATCCCCTATAGGGTGAAGAGCATCCATCGTCGAAGTTAGATATTTGGTATCTATAGCAACCCTTATAGGAGGCAGTTATTAGTTTTCTATAACATCTTCTACATTAGATGACTCAGAGACAGATGTTCTGTGTATATGGCATCTGTTCAGCAAAAATTTAGAATATGTTTTGATAATAACCAAACCTCAGAACGATTATTCTAAGCTCTTTAGAGCTCTTAACTTAGTGAGTTTCTGTAAATAACGAATTAATTTTCTTTTTACAGGTCTACTTTACGACTTGACAGGAAACTATGACGTCACGTTTATTGTGGCAGGATCCGAGTTAATTATTGGCGGAATACTGGCCCTGCTTCTTAAACCGTGCAGTTGAAAAACAAGGCAAACGATAGATACATAGTTCTGTATATTTTCAGTTTATCTATTTTATATTGCACAGTTCCTGTAATGGTTGTTATATAAAAGAATTTATAACATTGAAAGATATTCCAGGCTTATCACGGACAGTCCGACTGTACTGATAGAGCTGACATTGTTTTTCTGTCATTTTTGTGGCTTTTTGGGAAAAAAATTGTTGAATATTCGGACCAAGCAGGCTACATGTATATGATACAATGTACAAAGGAGATTTATCGGCTTCAAATATTGTGTTTTAATTGTATTTGGAAATATGAATATACAAATAAAAGCCATTTACTGTCGAAGTGGGGAGAAGATAGTAAGCTCGCACCCAAACAGTGATAGTAGTGCATGTACATTGAAAAGTTTATAGAATTAAGCCTGTATTTATTAAAGGTCCAATACTAACAAAAGCGAAAATTCAAATATACTTTAAAAAGCACAGAAATAAGTTATTTTTAATAAAAAATGATAGCTGGTATGTAGAAATTCTAAATAAATCACAGTACACATATAATTATTTTTCTATGCATTATGAAGAAAGTTAAAAAGACCTGGGAAGTTATGTTGTCGATTCACTGAGATTTCAACATAATACACATACTTTTCTTCGTGTTTCAAACACTTTCTGTAAATTTTAACCTGCCAATCTTCAATATCGTTTGTAACTCTTGCAAAAAAGACATCTCATTTAACCTGATAATCATACACGAAGGATTATAGTACGTAGATTCTACTGTAAAACAGTATTATTGAACATTGTATTTTGGTCTCCGTTGTTAGCAGAGTGATGATTCGTACGAAGCCGAACACTGCATAGTCATATACTTTAACTGCTGTTTTACAAAACTATAATTATATTGGTTGTTTTATTTGTTGTTTGTTGACCTAAGGTTATGCATGTTACAGAATACATGTATTACACAATAAAGAGCAATTTCTTATTTCTTTCTTTTGTGGTTCTTACGACAGAAGCAGATACAAAGGAATCCGGGTACCAGAACCTACCTCTTATTACGAATAGATCCGTTGGTTCTTTTACATGCCCGATGTATAGCTCTGATACACACGAGACTACCTCTGGAATTCTAACCAGTTCATCTCTAGATGGGTGGCAAACACTGAAAAGCGTTTCTGAAATTCCAAGTGCCCGGGCCGGGAATCGAACCGGGGACCTCCGGATTGGTAGTCCAGGGCATTGACCACTCGACCACAGTACCACCACAATAGTAAATGGCACTTCATCGTCTTCAAAATATTCGATGTCCAACTTCTCGCAATTGTATGACACAAAATAATTAATTAAATGATTATCCACCTATCGGTTTCCTTGTTTTATTTGCCACGAGACACGTAGAATTTAATTGTTTTCCAAAACTCCTACTACAATGTCAATGCAAAAGATTCGAAAAATTGATTTCACACAAAACCAAACAGAAGTGACAACTTGCGCGAAGCTTTTGTCAAATGTCTTATATAGTTATTCGTAACTAATAAAATATTATAATTCAGCAAAGTAGGTAATAGCGAAACTTAAACCATTGCGAACATTACCAAATTTACAGAAACTTAATAAAGTCTTGCAGGAACAAGAGAAGAACGAGGAATGCGTACCTGGAATGAACTAGAGAGGACTGAGGTGGACTCAATCCAAACTGAAAAATTCTACAGTGATAAGTACCGAGCAAAGAAAGTCTTGCAAGCAAACTACTTCATTCCCTATTTCAAAAATGTTTTTAAACGGGTAGCCTTTGTACACCTCAAAATTTAACAAAACGTTAGCTAACGAAAACGTTATAGTTCAACGGTTGTCCAGCTAACAAGTTGTTAAAGTTAACGAAAGTTTTAGACAAATTAGCCAATCAGTTTGAATTGTCAGTCACATATATTTACAAACTCACAGACTACTTATGTCAACTGCAAACAGATAGAACTGCCAGACAAGGAATCAAACATGGGCTGTTCAATTTTAAAATTCACACTTATTTAATCCACTCACTCAACAATGTTCACTGTGAGTAGTGCTTATTGTGAGAAGTGCTAACTGAATAATGTTCACAGTGAGTAGTGCTCAGTGAACCATGCTCACTGTGAGTAGTGCTCACTGAACAGTACCTACTGAATAATTTCACTATCAGTCGTGCTCACTTAGCAATACTCATTGTTATAGGTGCTCACTAAACGCTGTATGAGATGTTCACTGAACAAAGCTCACTGAACAATGCTCACCGTGAGGAGTACTCACTGAACAATGCTTTCTGTGAGAAGTGCTCACTGAACAATACTCTCACTGTGAGAAGTGCTCACTGAATAATGCTCACTGTGAGAAGTGCACACTGAACAATGCTCACCGTGAGTAGTGCTCACTGAACAATGCTCACTGTGAGTAGTGCTCACTGAACAATGCTCACTGTGAGTAGTGCTCACTGAACAATGCTCACTGTGAGTAGTGGTCACTGAACAATGCTCACTGTGAGTAGTGCTCACTGAACAATGCTCACTGTGAGTAGTGCTCACTGAACAATGCTCACTGTGAGTAGTGGTCACTGAACAATGCTCACTGTGAGTAGTGCTCACTGAACAATGCTCACTGTGAGTAGTGCTCACTGAACAATGCTCACTGTGAGAAGTGGTCACTGAACAATGCTCACTGTGAGTAGTGTTCACTGAACAATGCTCACTGTGAGTAGTGCTCATTGAACAATGCTCACTGTGAGTAGTGCTCACTGAACAATGCTCACTGTGATTAGTGCTCACTGAACAATGCTCACCGTCAGAAGTGCTCACTGAACAATGCTCACTGTGAGAAGTGCTCACTGTGAGAAATGCTCACTGAACAATACTCACTGAACAATTCTCACTGTGAGAAGTGCTCACTGAACAATTCTCACTGTGAGAAGTGCTCACTGAACAATGCTCACTGTGAGTAGTGCTCATTGAACAATGCTCACCGTGAGTAGTGCTCACTGAACAATGCTCACTGTGAGAAGTGCTCACTGAACAATGCTCACTGTGAGTAGTGCTCACTGAACAATGCTCACTGTGAGTAGTGCTCACTGAACAAAGTTCACTGTGAGAAGTGCTCACTGAACAATGCTCACTGTGAGTAGTGCTCACTGAACAATGCTCACTGTGAGTAGTGCTCACTGAACAAAGTTCACTGTGAGAAGTGCTCACTGAACAATACTCACTTTGAGTAGTGCTCACTGAACAATGCTCACTGTGAGTAGTGCTCACTGAACAATGCTCACTGTGAGTAGTGCTCACTGTGATTACTGCTCACTGAACAAAGCTCACCGTGAGTAGTACTCACTAATTAATGCTTATTGAGCATTACTCGTAAAAATGACAGTGGGTGTGGGGGGAATCATTTTATGTTTCTAGAAATAAATATTTTGGAAAAACGTGGCAGTTATGCGACCGTGCGACCACATACACGCATCACAAAGAGAACACCCGCTTTCAAACGAAAACGGGAAACAATTACTAACTTTCATAACCTGGCAATCCCCGATGGGGATTCGCAAACTGGTTAATAAGTTAGCTTTTACGTATGTTACATCGAACTTTTACTACAGTATATATATCAGATTTTTGTAACATTTCAAACATTAAATAAATTTCAAAATATCAACTGATGGAGGTTAATATTAAATTCAGTTTTAATTATTCAATGAAATTGAGCCATTAAATTTTTTAAAATGTAAAACAAAAAATGTTATGATATATTCATAACGTTTCCGTTGTGCTTGTACGTATCTTGTACGTATAAACTAGCAAATCACACCTTACATTTCATTGCATACAATGGCAATGTAAATGTGTATGTGAAAAGAAATGTGTCAATTGAATGAATACATTTGTTTGGCAATATAAAATATTTGGACCTGAACAACACTCTTTTAAGATTATCCACACTTTCTAATTTAAAGCATAACGAGACAAGTCTGCTTCTTTAAAGAAAAAGCTACCAGAGGCCCAAGATGGCTATCCACTTATTATTTATAGCATTCTGCTACTAACCTATACGTAACATTTTTTGGGCTACGTTGGTTCGTTTTCCATCTTGACAGATTGACTACGGTTGTGTCTTTGTGGTTTTGTTTTCGGGTCCTATAGTTGGTTTCGCTATTGACTTAATTATACCTAATCTTAGACTAGTGGTGTTACGTTTCCCGTTTTCGTGTTTCCCAAAGTGACGACTATATACAGTAACCGCATAGTCCGTCTTCTTTTTATTGTACGTATGTGAGCATGACTCGAAGACAATGTCAGGGATTGATTTAAAGGTCTTCTGACGAAAGACATTGCAGGAGATACTGATTGTAGGCCGGTTGATTCTGGTAAGAGCCCGAGTGTGCGCAATTAACAGTTTATAATATCAGACGTCTGTATGGCCAACTGCCTGGTATTTAACTGAAACTACATCTCATATGAAAATAAGTGTCAAGAAAATTCAATCACATATCCAGTGTTAATATTTAGAATCTAATTTATCATATAATAAATGCGTATATAATCACTGGGAACAAAATTCCATGAACGTTTCACTATTATATGGAATATATAATACTTCCTTAGACTATTTATGATAGTTACATACTGGTTTCAACGTATTTTAATAAGGGGAGTAAGCATGTAAACTATTTCTTTTCATTCTAAAGTAGTTATTTCCCTTTGATCTATGCACGCTTGCAGGGATCATTTCAATGTGTTAGATAATTTTTTATTGTAAAATGACCCTCTATCAGATCACCCCATCACTACAGTTTTGTAAGCCCTCGCCCAGGATCTAAATAAGTCTTACTTAACATGCATACTAGTTTTGTTTGTCCGAACTGTTCAAAAAGTCCGTTCGGGCGATTTCAATAGTGTACAAAGACAAATATAGTAAATCGTTATAAGTATTTCACAATTATGTCAATTTTAGATGTTTTTATTATAAATAAACTTTAATGTACGGTTTAACTCTGTGACAAGCTGTTTACGACTGCATGGGAACGTGACGTCAAATGTCTGCGACTGAGGAAGTAACAGTTCATATCTATCTATTTGACAATAGCCTCGCTTTTCCATTCCTTGAATTTTCTTTGTACATTTGTATAGATTCAAAGATAAGGTAGTGACTTTCTTTCAAAGAAGGAAAGTGCATATAAAGATTGAAATTATTTTCGGTATTTCTGAATTGAGACCAACATGGAGATCGCAGTGTACTATACATTTGAAGTAGAAACACCTGTGAATATAGACCATCTGCAAACAAAGTCCACATTTGTAGTTTTCCAACAGTGGTCTGTGTTCACAGGTTGACTGTACATGATTAACTTTAGTTATTTTGGATTTTGAAGGATTTTTAAAATAACTTGGCACAAATGTCTAGCACATCAAGCCGACGTGTCGCGTGCAAGACCCACGCCCCTACCTCAAATGTTAAGGTCATACTTAGAGTTTGAAGGTAATGGCATCCTCTATATATGCACACATTCGTGTCCGGACTGTAACTTTGCCATGCATTGATTGATTTAAAAATAACTTGGCACATGTTCTGTACATCAAGCCGACGTGTCGCGTGCAAGAGCTACGTCCCTACCTCAAAGGTCAAGGTCACACTTAGAGTTTATAGGTAATGGAATCCTGTATATATGCATACATCTGTGTCCGGACTGTAACTTTGCCATGCATTGATTGATTTTAAAATAACTTGGCACAATTGTTCAGCGCATCAAGACAATGTGTTGTGCGCAAGAGCCACGTCCCTACCTCAAAGGTCAAGGTCACACTTAGTGTTTAAAAGTAATGGAATACTTTATGCATGGTAACTCTGTCATGCATGGAAGGATTTTAAAATTACATGGCACAATTATTGAGCACATGGAGAGGACACAGACTATGAGACACCTCTTTCGGGGGCATTTGTCACTTGTGAGGGACAGCTCTTGTTTATTCTAACATTTCATTGCATGCAGTTCTATGTACAGTTGCATGTATAAATTTGTGTGCGTACTGTCCAAGTATGGATATGCAGATTTTGAGTACATTATGGCTTCATTATGCGTAATACTCACTTCAAGCTTTTTAAAGATATCATATGAAATATTATTCAGTATTGTAGCGACATAAGCTTCTTTTCAGTCGGCTAGGGGAACACCAGTCGCAAACGAATGTGTTGAACAATTTGGTCTACGTACGTATTTCTTTCTTCAGTATATTCCTTCAGAATCTTTGACTTATCTTTGACAGCATCAATGTCTTTTGCTCGATTTCTTGAAGAGAAGAGGAAACACGCTTGAAGAGTTGTTCTTTAGGGTCCTAATGTCACTTACAAACGTCATTAATGTGCCATGCTATTCCCCAGATCCATAACATTAATAGTTTATGTCGTCCAAGTAGGCACTGTTTTTTTCTGATGGAGTAATTTATGTTGATGGTCATAATTTTGTCACTTTACTAATACATAAGTCAGTTTATCTCCCTTGGTCACGAATCTTTTATGTTTGGCCTGGAGATAAGGTATTAAAGTAATTTGAGATTGAATACAATCTCTGAAAAACTTATGAGTTCGTTTTTGACATCGAGTTTACTTACCGGTTGGACTTCTATAGATGGATTTATTGTGATGGATGCCAACATGTGAGTGAGCGATTGGGACAACGTTTCTAGCATTTCAAATAGAGATGAGAACAATGAGATTTGACACAATCTAACCTATGAATTTGTTCAGAGAAAATGTTAATTCCTTGACTTATTGCTTAAAAGCAAGTGCTGCAATCTTCGAAAAGGATATCTCGTTTAGGTTACAATTTTACCTTGGTATATCAAATTCTGCACGAGTCTCTACTTGTAAGCACAATGTCATGTAATTGCGTCAGTATCGTATCTGAGCGATATAAGAATTAAACATAGACACGTTAGCGCAAGCTTGACTATTACCAGGGCCCGTATCCTAATATAAAGTTTAACGAGCCATATATCAACTAAGCTATACAGTAGCTAGGCAATGTTAAGAATGTGCGTAAATTAAAGCTGAAGCATTAAAACTTATATTCGTTTTGATGCATTTCAAAATTGCAGGTGTATCATACGTTGAGCTGAATATTTCTATAATTTTAATATGTACCCATGCCGTCTAAATACATCGCGTTAATTTATGGTTATCTTCGGTCGGGGTTGTTTATTTAGTTAAGTGCATTTTGTAACTCTCTCTGATAAGACTTCGATCGATCACGTGAGTGAATTTGTCGAACGTCACTTAATTGATATCATAAATAAATGTTAACCGACAAAATATTTTTGTGCACGCACATGCGTATTCTGATTATTTGTAAAATGGCAGAAGTGAGTCCTGGATCGTATCACTGAAGACAAAGACAGGTAAATATTGTTTATGTTGTTGATTAAAGATTGATATCAATGTTGTAATCTATCTGTCATAATTATTTCAAGTCATTTTAAACTGAGATGCTTAAACATCAAATTTAGATACAATGTTTATTTGGAGGAGATTAACATAACATATGAAGTGCTTAAAGAATATTTATATCTTCAACAGGAAAAGCAATGTCCATAACTATTTTGAATTCCGACAAATTTATGTTCAATTATAATTTGAAATTTGAGTGTTTCATTAAGCAATATTTCCACTAAGAATAAAGGGTATAGTTTTAAGTCTATACAAGTACAGACTTGAATTTTAAAAGTAGTTTCCTATTACATATCAGTCTCGAAAACAGTCCCTATTTTAAGAGATAGCATAAATAATTTTAAGTAATTTACGTGGCAGATTCTTATTTTATTAAACAATATCCGAGTCCTTTTAGTGTATTAGGATATTTCAATATGATCGAACAATTCCCACATCACACAATGTACCGGTAAGACTATTGAATGCCATGTTATCACCATAACGGTGAATTATATCCCGATAAACTCAGTAAGTGAAAATTATCAAAATATGATACCCGGATCAACGCCAAAAAGTGTAACGAGCGTAATGAATGCCGGAAACCATACGCCGATGACGTCGTTTAAATGACGTCATGTTTGTTATACTTTCTGATGACGTTTCCCACGATTTTTGACATTGTCTTGAAACAAACTGAACAAAAAAAGTTGTTTCACTCGTGGCTGCGCCACTCGTGAAAATATAACTTTTGGTGCCCACTCGGTGAAATTATATCGTAATATTTCACCGAAACCAACACTTCCTCTATTTCTAACATGACTCACGATTATGTCTCTATATACAAAGAGTAGAACAATTATGTTTTATTTTGCCATTAAAAACGCGGGAAATGATATGCCGTCAAAATATGAGCATGCCGTTAAATAAATATCCGCATAGAAATTAACGCTTTGCATCTATTCATTTTTTTGTTATCTATTGTCATATTATAATCGAAGGCTCAACACTCGGGTTATTTGGGTCATACCTCAGAGACCACAAAGTTACATTTATTTAATTGTTAAGATTTGCCAAAAGAAATAAATGAAAGAGGACAGTCTTAAATTTCTTACTTAATATACAAATAGCTTCTATCTTAGAGTAAAAATCTCCTGTCTAGCAGATACAACGCATCTGCACTAGCACTAGCATGCATCATTAACAAAACAATGGTAACAGTATTTATATTTCTGTAGGATAACAACTTTAGGTTCATTATTTTAGTTACTTTCCTTAAGTTACTTATTTTAGAAGGGAATCAATTAATAAGTAATATATTACAGAGGACAATGAGAAAAAGAGATATCTGTTTAAAACAGGGAAATGTCTCATAAACTCAAAAGTAAAGACAGTCTCTGTTACTAGGAGAGATATATTTTGTAGTAGGAAAAATATCTCATTACGGCATAGATGTATCTCTATTACACTGAGAGATGTCTCTTTAGTATTGGTTTATATATTTCAAAGCGTGAGATATATCTCTATTGAAAGAAAACTATCTCATAAGTTACGTTGATATCTGTCAATTTAAGAGATATTTCCCCTATTTTAGGAGTCCTCTCAATGAAATCAGAGAGATATCTTTATTTTGATTAAATAGTAAATGAGATATCTCTCTCGACAATAAATTCATTTTTCTCAAACAATGGCTCTATTTTTAGATACGATATCACCGGTATTTACACAATAACGGTTAGTGCACACGCGTAAATAGTAGCATATCAAGTTTCAAACATGGCAGAATTGAGCCCCGGACGATATATTTTATAAAGGTAAAATTTAGTTTAATTCAACCTTTTTATTTACATAATAGACAAAATTTATGTCGGAAATTTGTTTTGTATCTAAAAGTAGCCAATGTGTTTACAAGAAAAAAGAAACAATTTTAAACCAAGCCTGAAATCGAAAATAGTTTTAAACAGTTCAACTTCGCTAAACTTGCGAACAAGTTTCTGGGATTCTGTTAAACAGTACGTATGCACTCCTGAAATATTTATCAGTGCGTTATCACAGACAATTGAAAAATGATAACTTTATTTCTGAGAAAAACAATCAGGAAAGTGATTAAAGGATGCATGGTTGTAAAATGTTCGAGGCAAAAGCTGATGATGATGATGTTTTCTGAAAACGCACTCTGATGAGAAATGCAAATGCCTCAGTTATCTAAAATAGTAAGTGTAACTTAGTAATTTTAATATATTTGTGAGGCCCCACACGGGGTAACGCATTTTCTTACATTCTACAATGACAATTGGCAGTTTTATAAATTATATTGACAAATACTGACAAATACATAATGTAATGTTTGCAAGAGAATCGTATACTTTTGGAAGAACAATTGGTTCTCTCGTAACTCAACTATAAGTTGCAATGTACTTTTTACGGATAGTGTATGTAATGTATTCTGTACTGTGATATAATGTACATTAGACTACATTAAATTACATACCATCAAACCATAGCAAAACCAAGTAAAAATCTGTAATTGTTTGTTAAAATACAATTAAAACATCCTGCATATGGTGATTTTTTTTCAATTTTGCGCTTAAACATAAACTGCACATATTTGATTTTAATATGTACAAACTACTCCCCGTTAGTTAGTGCTGCTACAGCTCTGTGGCAATGGATGTGTATAACGTCTATAACATAACTGTGTCAACGACAAGAAGTGTTGCGGGCAAAATAAAATCTGAATGAAAATAATTTTGTGAATCAAAAAACAACTTAAGTTAGATTCGATTCTTACGGTTTTTAGTGTGATAATCCTCAGTATCCTGCCTGTATCTTCGATTAACACGATTAATGAATAGTTTCCGCGCTAGCCCAAAACGTTTCAAATCTTATGATTGTGAGTTCGAGCCCCCGAGGAAATTTATTTCAGAATTTGTCCTTTGCCTTCTAAATTGTTAGATGCTTTAAACACTGTTACCTCATATTAAAAGAAAATTGTATCTTTGTATGAGGAAGTTGGTTTCAGAGGTGTTATCTGCTATTGTTATTTTCGTATACATTGTACATTGATTAGTGCATGTGTTACATTTATAACAGTTAACATTTCAAAAGTTGCATATCATTCCTTGCCTACATATGTAGCCCTAGTAAGAAACTTCATGCAGGCTTTTAATCTTTGATTTCAAATGTTTTGTGAGAAATCAATACATTTAACTTCTAACGACTACTCTATTGAATTTAATGACTTGACGACACATGTGTGAACATAAAAGCGCAAGACAAACTGTTCCAAAAATGAAATATAAAAGAAAAAAAGTTAAGCAGGCTGATAACGATAAACTTTAAACAGTTCTTAAGGTAATGAATACATTTTGTTTGAATATAGTATTATTCGATAAATTAAACCATAACCTTGATCCATAAAACGAGACACTGACTATTGTGAATTACAGCGCGAAGTTTAACCTATTTGTTAAAAAATGATTTAAAACGAATGTCACAGTTTAAGATTTACAGTCATTCTTTGTTATTTGATAACAGTTTAAGCTTGAATTTACCAAATCAAATTCAAAACCGTTATTACATAAAACAGCTTTACACAGTTTATAGCAAATATAGATTGATAATTGTACAAATGTGAGAGCCTATTCGACAGTACAGTATGTATACGTTGACTGTTTTACGGTCGACAATACAATAAATGAACTATTTACTATTTATGGTACGGATGTTTACTCAGTACGTACGTTGCTTTATTCCTACACTAAAAGTTGAAAAATAGATCCACATTGCTGCAGTAAAATAAGTTTAGTTTTATTGTAGTCAAATTTTTTATGTCACATTTGAAGACAAATGAATACAATGTCATTTTCGCATTAAATAAACCAGAAAGATGATTTACATCTTGCATTAACTTTTTATTACTGTTGTTTGTTTATACACAGAAGACACGTCATTGACGTCATATAAAACATTTATGACACAAATAAACGTTTATATAAATCTAACATGATATTCGGTAAAAGGTATATCATAAAAGGTATATTATAATAGTCGGTGGATCTGCGTGTGTATCTTTCTCGTTGGCTGCATAGATCAGGATCACACTCGAGGCTCCGCCTCTCGTGTGATCAGGAACTTTACAGCCATCTCAAAAGATACGACGCCGCAGATCAACCGACTGTTATAATATTCCGTATTTAGCTACATTACATAAAACGCTTGAAGAGGTTGATGATATTAGACTTTCAAAATTTCTAAGTTTGTCCATCTGCAAAAAGACGGTATTTTGAATGCATATTCATAACATTTGGACAGACTAACAAAAAGTGATATTCAATTTCAACGGTTAAATAGCATGTTAAATGACAAAGTCAGTCTATTTTCTCTAGCTACGTTGTTGTAACTACCTTCTTCAACATTCAATTCTAAATTGTGTCAGTGCTTTAATATATTTTCGATCTTTCATATCGAAAATCATATTTAAAAAATGGTTAACGGAGAATTATTGATAACAGATCGACTTTCTTAACAAGTGTTGATTCCTCTCGTTGGGTACCTTTCAACCAGTATTTCAACATATTTAATTTCCTGATAACCGAAAATGGTAGCCCAATAAGTTCATCATACATTGTCGAGAGGTTAGTGGATTCCTTGACTACAATAATTATTCTTAAAAATCGAGTATTGACACTAGATCTAGCTCCAGACCTTTAGCTGGGTTCATACCCAAGATCCCACTAGCGTTTCAAAGAGCTTTTATGATGTGGGTAATTTTATGTTATACAAAACTTTGAAAAGATAATATCCTGTTGTGCTAAGCATTTTTGACTTCCGGACTAATTTCATTTTTATGAAGAAATATGCTTCGATACTTGAAAGCATTGACAACCTCAATTTATGTAACATAAGGAGACATTTGTATGACTTTAGTCTTAGTTGTATTAATTTTAATTTTTAAGCCCCAAGTAGTTACTTTCTATGTCGACAAACATAAATTAAAGAAATTCTGGTTATTTAGCGAAAAGCACATGATAATCAGCATATACAATCAAAAATAAGTGTAGTTCCGCTACTGTGAAAATTCCTTCGAGATCAGAACTTATGTTTGCAATTATGTAATTACACGCCGCCAGGAGGCGGCGTGTATATTGGAATGCAGTTAGCAAAATTTCCATGGGGTGACGTAACTACTTTTAGACTATAGACTGATTTCACAGTGTGTTATTTCGTAACAAGCGGTCTTTTGATTTGAGATCGTGAACCAGTCTAAATTTTACGGAAATAGCCGATTTTAAACGAATGTCTACTAACAGATATTTGAATATACTTTACGAAACTACCAAGTTTATGATGTGTCCACTTCTTATTTAAAGTGTCTGGGAAGTTAAATTCGTTTGTTTACATAAATTTGTACCGCCATTCCGAAACAAACGTCTGTATTGGTGAATAACGAAGTTATACGCTCTGACACTCAATGCCTCGATAGCGCAGTGCTATGTTTCCCCGCTTGGCACGCGGGAGATCAGAGATCGAAACCTCGCCGGAGTGGATTTTAACTTTATTTTTATAGTGGGAACAAATTAATTTATATCTTGGAAATAATTTGTCTTTCGTACAAGAATAATATAAATTGAAGCAAATTTATATGTTAGAATTCTAGACTTAGGAAAATAAAAAAAATAATTATTATTTCAATGATTTGATAATTCAATAATGTGACAGCAGCCAATGTCCATACAGAGAACACAATGCCTATAGACTTGACGTAGAATCATCTTTTTTAGCATTAAACATTAACAAATGGTCAGCCATATACAAAATTAGAGTGCAAAAAGATTAGGTTTGGTTAATCACCATACATTAAATCCAACATTACTAATTATCGCAACCCCCACTCCATTTGGCGGCGTTCAAACATTTGACTTGTTTACTAAGAGCATGAACAATATCAGAGAACTCGGATCACATAGACTCATGCCGATGAGGGATTGTATACACCGCTGTATCTGTTGTTCTGTTCTGTATCGAACGCATGATCTCACTACCGAGTACATAGACTTTATTGCTTTTATAAACTTACCACTAGTGTTTTCATTCAAGAATTTTAGCCAAAGGAATGAGCTAACAATTTTATTTAAGCATTGCTGATAATCGATGAATATAGGGTACACTTTTCCCGGAGTCCAGTTCTTTCGAAATAATTGAATGCAGTAAGAATACACAGTCAACAATTGACTTTCGTTTTTGAAGCTGAACTAGTTCTTCGAAATATTTTTAATATCGTTACACTACTTGTTAGCCTGTGTAGCAATATTTGAGAGTAAAGATTTGCTAGTATCTTTATTAACGTGATACTACGACAGTATATTGGAGAATTATATCCCCTTACTTAAAGACAGGAAAAATTCCCCCTTCACCAATCTTCAGAGTATTCACCGTTCAGAAATAACCGATAAATATATACACAATGAAAGACCACGCTTTTCTAACACATTTCTCATTACGATAAATTTAAATATAAAAACCTTCAACTCGATCTGTTTGAAATACATTCACACTATTTTTCAGCTGGAAGCGCTTAAACATGTCTCATCAGTTCCAAATACAAAGCAGAAAGTACAGGAACTGGGTGAAGGCAGGGCTTGGTCTCAAGTATAGTAAAGAAGGCTTGGAGCCATTCTGTGACCAGCTGGTTAAGCAACAACATGTTGGTATCTTGAACAAAGTGAAGCAGAAACACAATCTCTCGACAGTGGCATGTGGAAATTGCGATATAATGACACTCCAGCCAGACCATGTTCGCACAAGAGCCAAACAATGTCCTGTCGGTCAAACAAATTGTAACTGTCAATACCCTCGTGGAAAGACTTCTTGCAGCGTATGTGGCGCCATCTATGATGATATAGTACAACTCCATGCATCGACTCCTCCATCCCCACACTGGAAGAATACTGACGCGAAACAGTGGTGCACCGAACCGTGGTCTGTCGCAAAGTGTTTCATTAACACCACCGGATATGAGAAGAAGTTGAAAGCGTCTGAGTTCGATTGTTCTGGCTTGCTTCACATACTTATTAACAACATAGACTTCCGAGATCATCTTAATTGCAGCACTGATGGTACTAACATATTACAGAAGGTAAGTATCTTTGCCTTAATTAGGAAAACCATAATGTAAAATTTAACTTTAATTATGCAGGATTAAGGAGTTTCGGACTAGTCACAGTTTTCAGCCTGTATTTCATTTGCAGTGACCTTCTTTGATTGAATCATAACGAAAGCAATACTAAGTCAAAACCATCCCAAAGTTAGCCGGTTGGTCTTAACTCGCCTCGGTCAATGAACTGGTCGACTGGTGGTTGATGATAATTTTTGGTTGCATTATGGAAAAATATGCAGTAAATTCTTCAAAATAGAAAAGCTTTGTACACATGTTCACGATTTTAGTGTCGTCTTAAAGCAATCTTGTGACTTTGAACAAGGACATTCTCTTTAAATATATTATTTGTCGTTATTTCCGTATCACAAACTTGCCATTCCAATATAATTTGGGCTTTAAAGAAGGATGGAAATAACATACTGTGTTTATACTTCTTTATTTTACTAACAAACGCATTCCGGCAATTTTTAAAATAATAAACAACATGACCTTGCCTGCATAATTGCCAACTTTACTTATCGTACTAGTATTAATCCGCTTGCTAAGGTACTCCAGCATAGGAACATGATATATCACTCACACGACATGGAGTTAGAAGATGAAGATGTAACTACTTACGTCAACGATATGATAGCGTTGCTACAAGATGGCAAAGAGTTGATCAACACGAAACACTCAATAGCTGCTGTGATCAAACTGGAAGAGGTATACATTTGTATATTGTAAAAAATATGGTCACATAAAATATGCCATTGACTGCAATGGCACACCAGTTAAAATTATTTTACATTCATTCTATGGATAAGAATAAGCTGAGAAAGTTATCTATACTAAATGACTCTGAGATGACATTGTGTACATCCATTTGTTTTGAAGGGTCAAAAACTAGGTCACTTGGTCAGATCATAGAAAAACCGTGTCAACTCTGTAGAAGCCACATTTTACACTAACCTTGAAAATTAGTCAGTGTATATGGTCTCATGAACTCTGTGTCATGTTTGAAACTGGTTCAGGTGGAATAAGAAATCTAGGTCACTAGGTCAAATCATACAAACACTTTGTTAACACTTTGAGTCATGCGGGGTCAAAATTAGGCCACCATGTAAAATGATAGAAAACATTCTGGACACTCCAGATGCCACATATTAAGGACAATCATCATTTCATTCATTCCATTTCAATTCATTACATTTTATACCAAATTACCATGAAAATTAGTCATAGCATATGTTTTGATGAACCCTGCGTTATTTTTGAAACTGGCTTAGTGGGGTCGAAACATAGATCACCAGGTCAAATAATAGAAACACTCAGTAGACTCTTTTGAACCTTATTTGACCACCAATCATCTTGGGAGTTTATCAGAATTATGGCCTCAATTATTATAGGACTACGTCGAAATTGGCTCACGTAAAATGGTAGGTCATCCTGTCAAATCATAGAAAGCTCATGTGAATATCCTAGAAGCCAAAATTTATTACCAATTATGTTTTAAAATCAAGTCAAAATGTATATTTTGATGGACTCTATGTCAAGTTTTAATCTGTGTCACGTTGGTCAAAAACTAGGTCACCCGGCCAAATATTTAAAACAAAAAGATGCAAACACTCTAAAAGAAACATTTGATCCCCAATCATCTTGAATGTTAATCAGAGTGTTTGCCGAAATGATGTCTGGTACAACTTCGAAACTGGCTGACATGGGCATTCTAGAGGCCATAT
Source organism: Saxidomus purpurata (assembly GCA_022818135.1). NCBI lineage: Eukaryota > Metazoa > Mollusca > Bivalvia > Venerida > Veneridae > Saxidomus > Saxidomus purpurata. The sequence goes on along the minus strand of JAFMSR010000006.1, from coordinate 13,713,139 downwards.
GAATTACTCAATCATCATAGAACTTGATCAGAATGTCAATACTTTCTAGATCAAGTTAACATCTTGGTCACTTAGGGTCTACAGTCCATCCTTCCCAAATGTCACATCCGCTTTCTTTCTCATTGCATCAGCGATATAAGGAATTGACCTCTCCATAACAACACCTCTCTACAACAAACACATTTCTCTCTTCCCAAGGGTGTTTGCCCCTGAGAGGTGCTCTCGGTCGGTAGAACAAATCTCATTAAAACCTAGTTTATACTCTGGAAGTCACTGTCACGGAATGTTATCAGTGTGTTTGTCTTGAAGATATCTAGGCCAAGATTAAATGTGTATCACCAGATAAAATTCATGAAACACGTTGCTAATACTTTAGTAGTCACATTTTATAGCCAGTCATCATGTAAATTCGTCTAAATGTTTGTCTCGTCAAGGCCAAACAGGACAGGATGTTTGTGTTAATGGTATACTCAGTCAAATAAGAAAGTGCGCATGACTCTTTCTCGTGTAACTTTAAAATCAGTTGACCAATGTTTGTCAAATAAGTACAGTAATACCATTCAGTTGCACTGAGTTGAGGTCATGTTGGTATTTCCATTGTTCTTTAATTTGACGTAAGCTCTTATGCAATATTTTGCACGTGAATACCATGCTAAATTCTTTTCTTGCAATTTCAATGTTGTATCAGTATTTAGAACGTTTGTTCTAACAAGAAAACTCATACTATTGCACATTTCATCATGAATATTGATACCATGCATAAACAAACAAGAGAGACTCCAGACGGAAGAAATGCTGGCATCTGTAACGTTCGTTGATGACTCTGTGCGGCAGTTAAACTGTCATAGGAATACAATTCATTTTGATAGACTGGAGACATTTCTGACAGGCGAAGGTCATGTAGACCTTTAAAGATGTTTAATGGAAGGGGATTCCAAATGACGTCATCAGAAGTTATGTCATTTCAATGCAATCTCGTTTATAGGCAGTTATACGTCAAACAGGTGGTCACACTAGTTTAAGGGTGAAAGCGATAAACATATCCAACCATGCTCTTTCCCTTAAATCTGCGAGTTTAAAATTGATCCATATGATATAAATCATTGATGAAATAAACGTTTTTCGGCAAAACACATACAAGCATTGATTCCATCATATGAATCATGCATTTACCTTTAATTTGATACCAAATGTGCGTATGTAGAAAAAAAGGATTTTCGTACATGGTTGTCTAAACCCAATCCATTACGTACATGGTTGTCTAAACCCAATCCATTACGAACATGGTTGTCTAAACCCAATCCATTTCGTACATGGTTGTCTAAACCCTATGCATTTCGTATATGATTGTCTTAACCCTATGCACACTTTCTTTTTTGACTAAGTTTATATTGTTAAATTAGGTCATATACGGTCCTAAGTATGTCATGTACACATGTGATCTTGGTCCTCTTTTTCATTTATTCTTATTGTTCGTACGTTCGTTCGTTCATTCATTGAATGTCTTGTAGCTAAAACGTGAAGACTTCGTTATCACAACGACCAATGAGACAGAAATTCGAAGAGCAGTCATGGCCGATGTGAATCGTATCACAGAGGAAGCTGAGCAACAGAAACTTGAACTCGAGAAGAAAGGAAAAGAAGAAAGAGACCAGATAGTAAAAACAGGAAATAAACAGAAAACTGATCTGAATCAAAAGGAGTTAGATATGAAGGAAAGTATAAAGGACGCAGCCAAAAAAGAAAAGACCTATCTTACTGTAAAGGGCGATCAAGTCAGAGATCAGATAGTAGGGATAGTAACGAAACAGAAAACTGATCTGGATCAGAAGGAGATAGACATAATGGAAAGCATAAATGACTCAGTTACGAAAGGAAAGACCGATATTGCTGAAAAGGGGAATCAAATCAGAGATCAGATAGAAGGAATAGGAACGAATCAGAAAACTGATCTGAATCAGAAGGAGATAGATATAAAGGAAAGTATAAATGACTCAGTAACGAAAGGAAAGACCAATCTTACTGAAAAGGGGGATCAAATTAGAGATCAGATAGAAGGAATAGGAACAAAACAGAAAACTGATCTGGACCAGAAGGAGATAGACATAAAGGAAAGTATAAAGGACGCAGTTACGAAAGGAAAGATGGATCTTACTGAAAAAGAGGATCAAATCAGAGATCAGATAGAAGGAATAGGAACGAAACAGAAAACCGATATATATCAGAAGGAGCTAGACATGAAGGAAAGTATAAAGGATACAGTTACGAAAGGAAAGATGGATCTTACTGAAAAGGGGGATCAAGTCCAAGATGAGATAGTTAGTATGTTAAAGAAACAGGAAACAGACCTGGATATGAGGAAGGTAGATATAATGGCAAATATAGAAGACTTGCTTACAAAGGAAAAGACTGATCTTGCTGAGCAAGGGAATCAAGTCAAAAATGATATTGTAAGAACAGGAACGAAATTGAAAACCGATCTGAAAAATGATTTAATTGCAGAGACAACTAAAGGAAAACTTGAGCTAGAGCAGAAACGAAAGGAAATTGTAACTGAATTTAAGACTAAATTGGACATTGAGCACGATCAAAAGGTAAGTTATAATTTGTGTATCTCTGTCTCCTCATGAATTATACAATTCTAAGGTCAGGAAGGCGTGGAGATTGAATGGTTAATGCTTTAGACTAATCTGGAGTTCCTAGGTTCGAATTCCGACAAGGGCAATTTCAGAAATGCTTTTCAATTTTTCAATGTTGTCCACCCATTAAGAGTTGAGCTGCCTAGAAACCTAGAGGTAGTGTCGAGTGTGCCTCTTCAACCTGGACATGTCGAGAGTTCTTGTCAGTGTCACCTGAGGAGAAAACATAGCGTCGACCAGGATTAAAAACAATAAGAAAAACTCTAAGATCAATTACTTCGTTATAAATAATGATTTTTACTTTTACATACAGAGGTTACTGTATGACTAGTTTCATCAATGCATTGTTGCAATTTAACAATGTCGCAAACCCTTACAAGAAGTGTTAGCATATTGGTTTGCACACTAATAGATGACCCCTGTCAGATAAGGGGTCACAGTAACCTTCTGTTGACAAGCAGTTTCAAATACACGACTGAGGAAGTCTTGACAAAGAACCCTAAAACTCAGATGGCCCATTTTTGTGATGACAAGAAGATGATTTCTTTTGATTTTGTAGTTACTAGGTCTAACATCAAGGTAACAGTGGCATTCGTAGGCCTTGATTCCCAAACTTTATAGGATGGTTGATCATTATCAGCAGATGAGCCTTACAGATGTTTAAGTTACTTGGTTAAAGGTCAAGGTCACAGTGACAAGCAGTTGAAAACGGTTACAAATCGGTGATTGAAGAACCGCTTGACTGTGTGTCGTTACACTGTTATACATTGTAAACATCTTGTCCATGCTGCTCATGAACAATAAATGGCCAAAGAAATATTTTATAGAAAATAGCTATGATACCTTTCTTTGTCATGCTATGCACTTGACAAAAAAATTGTTTTGATTGTTGATATGGCACCATTTAAACAACTATGCATCCAATTGAATTGCTTATTATTAATGTGGGTTTGGGAGCATACATCATCTATTTGTGTGAATCGAACACTTGTTCATGTTGTTCTGTCATTGCAATTGCTTTCTCAAATTTTTTTAACAACTATTTTAAATTTATATTGTTCTTCATAAAACATATGTATGCATTTCAGGTAAAACGTGATACAACAATAGAAACAGGGCAGACACAGCATGATCTGGATTATAATCGGAAGAAATCAAGTACGTCTAATTGTTGTTTTCCTGCCGGGTTGCCATGCATTTTAGCTCACCTGAGCACGAAGTCTTAAGGGTGAGCTACTAATATCGCGTTGTGCCCTTCAACTATTTGCCTGTCGTTTTATGTCTGTTGTCTTCTGTTCACACTTTGTGTATGCAATAAAAGCTGACGTTTTCATTGGATCTTCAGAATGACTGCCTTGATAAATTGGTTGAATTCTATATCACCAGGTCAAATCATAGAAAATCCTCGTGTATGCAATAGAAGTTGCATTTTTCATTAGATCTTCATTAAACGTAAACAGTATGATTGTCTTAATGAAGTCTACGTCATTTCTGAATATTGATAATCTGAGGTTAAAAACTATTTCACTCGGTCAAATCATGTATGCATTTTTCACGGGAACTTCATGTAATTTGGTCAGAATGACTGCCTTGTTAAAAGTTGAAAATTTTTGAGTACGGGTCTTCTAGGTTTACAAACTAGAACATCAAGTCAAATCATAGAAAAAACTTCAATAGAGGTTGCATTTTTCATTGGATCTCCATAATCCTTAGTCAGAATTGTTGTCTTCGTGAAATCAAGGTCAGCTTCAAATATGGTCATATGAGGACAAATACTAGATCACTCGGTTAAATCATAGAAATACCTTTTTTTGCGGTTGAATCTGTATTTGACACGAAACTTTGAAACTCCATGAACTTTGGTCAGAATGACTGCCTCAGTTAAATCTGTGTTGAGTTCGAATATGGGTCATCTGGGGTAAAACAAATAAATCACCAGCTGAAATCATAGACAAAACTTTAAAGATGTTGCATTTTTCATTGGATCTTCCTGAAACTTGGTCAGAATTGTCTTGATTAAAGGTCCATAACATAGACCAAATTAACAAAGAATTAATACATGATATTTTGCCTTTTCAAAAACGAAAGTAGGTTTTCCTGATTTCAAAATATCTTTGTAATTTTCCAGAAGTCTCTAAGAAAGAGGCTGTAAATAGGTTGTTCATGAATAAGCATGCCTATTTTGAATTATAGTTGAAAGGACTTTACTTCCAATAATGTGAAACATATATTTCTGACTGTTTACAACATACAATAAAGCGAAAGTATGACAAAAAGATCACCAAGGTCAATCTAAAGAAATACAAAAACATTAACTCAGTATTTAAGCAGTATTTCAAACAGGGAAATATTCCAAGGCTATTGTAAAACATGTCTTAATAATCGATTAATAATCGATTACTTTTCAAAGTAATCGGCCCCATGGCTGCTTTGGTATAACCAGTTTTAATGTAAATTGGTCTGAATGTTTTTCTTGTCATAGTCAAACATTATGTTTGTGTTTATGATATATAGTTAAGGGTTGAATTTAGGTTTTAGACGTGCGATATAGTACCACCTTGGTCCTCTTGTCTCACTGTTGCAGCTTGATATTCGGTGTCCGTTCAAGTGTACTGTGTCGATATCAATAAAAATCCTGACTGTTACAAAACAGAATGCCAAAAGATGTTAAAACGTAGTGGATAAAGTTTAAAGCCAGCTTTTGAACAGTTTTGTCATTTTTTGCTTGACAACTTGTTGCACCGGCGTTACACGTTTAGTTTAAGTTTAGAATGTAAGCTACTATCATAGACATATCTCAGTTACAACTTATAGGACTGATTTGTAATTATTTAGAGCGGCTGTATCAGAAAAGCAAGTTTAATATAGCTCTGGACTTAACTAAAGGCAAATTATGGTCCATGCTGGACTTGGAAGTTTTGGTTAAAACTTTACTACTATCATAGCTATCTTAAAGCGACTGCACTCCAAATTCTTAGTAAATTTAAATTTTTTGGTAAAATCAATATATATTCATTTTGTCAGCATCAAGATTATTTTCTTTGTGTAAGAGCTAAAAATAAAGGTAGAAAAAAATATTTACCCGAGCCAGGTTTTGAACTCGGATCTTTGCGCTTACAAAAAATTTACAGCGGCTTAACCTACTACACTACGGAGTCAGCTGATTTGATGCGAGTTAAAAATATTGGTATACCAAAGAGCCAACCCCGTTAGTCACGAGGTGATATTTTCTACAACAAAAGTAAGCAAAACAACACATTTTAATTGTTTCTTTTGTTAGAAAACTTGTCACGTTATCATAATACAATGCCCCTGATACAGTAATGACAATTGTTTTCTTGAAATTGAAAATTTTCTTTTTTTAGCGTAACTTTTCCATCTGGAGTGCAGTCGCTTTAATACATTTGTAAATACATGTACATGTGCGATTTATTTCAATTCTTACTCCACTGTTAAAGTTTATCAGAAAAGCAAGGCCTCGACACTAACGGGGTTCCGGGATATCGAGGACCCCAGATTTTAGTGAGGGACACTAATTCTGTCAGCTGGGTGTTCCTCCAGGATCCCTATTTTTTATGAACGACAATAAACAATTTTCATAATTCCACATGTTCGCCGAACCGCGAGCTTTGACCCGCGGGAATTTTCTCTTATTATGCGTCACGAGTCTCGACAATATCGCCGTCAGTCAAAAATCGATTGTCGTATGTTGGTTAATATACGAAAAAAGGCGGAGCTAATTGGTTACTACCTGTCAAACAACAGTTTGCGCTCGTTCGTTACCAAAGGTGTTAATTGATAAACAATGATAAAACTGAAAATGATAGACCCCAGTGTTTGTAACACAGATTAATCAGCGGCCGACTCTGACACGACCCTGTGTATTGTAATTAACATTAAAAGCCTCGGGCGAACAAAGGACAATTCATATTTACCTGAGTGTCCGATAATCACATGTCGTTGCTGAAATAAGGGCATTCTTTCATGTTTTGAAACTTATTTAAATTCGACTAGCACAGACGTTTAGTGTAATTTTTTTCTCTACTTGATTATCGGAGGCATTATCCAGCGCCTTTCCAGCTGCTTAATTTTCTATCCCGCATTAAAAAATTTGGAAAGATAAAATAATATAATAATCTTCCTAAATTCGTGTCAAATTACCTTTCAGTATCATTTATTTAACATACTTTTTTGACATTTTTTGTATTTAAACTGTTTAAATTGCGAAAGAAAACAACGAAAATAACGGACATGCGAGGTCGCGAAAATATGTGACAAACGGGGAACAACGTAATTATGCAACTTAGGAAAAGGATGAGCAGATAGCTAAAGGAATTATAGAAAATACAACTGCAAAGCTGCAGGACACAAAGTGAAAAATATAATATTATAGCATTGAGTATATGATGGGAACCCTATGACCATTGACTCTTGAAAATTTGATTTTGGCTTTAGAGTCAATGGCCCTTGAGTTGCAAATCCCACTGAACAAACTGATTTTTTTTCTCAAAATGGTGGGATCCCAAGTTTTGGTGAGGGACACCAAATTTTACCAGTAGGGATCCCTCGGGGACACCACTCAGAAAACTTGGTGTCAAGGCCGAGTTACTGTCATGCACACTCGAAACTTCTTTAAACTATTCAGGAATATCAAACAGTCAGATTATAATAACTCTTGACCACATCTGGTGTAAATTGATTGCAAGCTACTTTCATGCACATATCTCACTTACTCGTAATTCGATTATTTTTAGCCAAGTTCGGAGTGTATCAGACGGTCAAGTTATATAATTCTTGACAAGATTGGATCAAAAGAATGGCCCTTGTTGAACGTAGGGGTCAGATGTCTTAGAATCCTATTTATATGCACATATGTATGTCCGGTTTATAACGGAGTCATGTACTTCAAAGGATTTTGAAATAATTGAAATGCGATACACGTTTTCTCTCAGACTCACCATCAGTCTGCATCCAGTTTACTGTCCAAGCCTGTATCTCTGTTATTAACGAACTGGCACAAATGTTACGCGCATGCAGATACAATGTTGTGCGCAAGTACTGGGTCAACATCTTGAAGATCTAGTTAGTCAGTACTTTTAACCATTTACCCTGTGTTAATGATGTAGGTCCGATTCCCTTGGTAGAGTTAGCCGTAAATGTAGAATTGTTTAGCAGGCAGTAATTTTATACGCTGACCTTGGGAAACTGTAAATTAAAAATCTTATTTATTCAAATTATGATTTGTAAGTGTTATGTCTGAGGGTAATTTTTCCCATATAACCGGTCTATTGTTCTTTAGAAAAGACCAGTATCCTAAAATGTAACATCATTCTCTTGACAGGATTTCAGGAGAAGCTAGTGGACAACTACATGCAATATGCGTTACAAGTATCTTCCTTACCACTTCAACCAGGAAAAAATCGGACAGAAATAGCCAACATGTACGCCTCACCTTGGATGACTGTGGAAGTGTGGGATGAAAATTCTAAACAGACGAAAGAAATTGAGATTACATTGGATGAAATATTCAGCAACGAGGAAAAACTTTCAAAATTTATCTACGTTCTTGGTGACGCAGGGTCGGGGAAAAGCGCTTTATGTAAATATCTTGTTTATTACTGGTGCCTTGCACATCGTGAACTTACAACTAGAACAATAAAGTCTGAAGCATTGAAAGAAATGGAGAAGTATGATTTCATATTTTACATTTCACTTCGGCATTTTTCGGCCTTTAACACAATAGAAAACATGTTAGATGAAATATACCCTAATCCTATTCTTAGAACCATTTTACAAAAAGAATCTGATAAATGTCTGATCTTATTAGATGGACTAGATGAATGGACGCCTAAGACTAAACGACCTTCACAGTTTTTGACCCAAGGACTTCCGACACGTGACTTGCATGCGGAATATACCATCATAACAACGACGCGACGATGGAAATTCGATTCGTTGCTAATAACAGACAGTGAAATACATAAAAAGATCAAGCTAAAAGGAATCACCGGAATTGCGATTAAAGATTTAACCAAAACAACGTTAAAACAATTAAATGAAATATTTCACAAAAATAAAGTTGCAGAAGATTTTGAACCTGATCTCCAAAGAAGTCCAGTTGCAGATGTTAGTCACGTTCCTATGTTACTACAGCAATTGATTTGTCTTTGGTTTGACGGCAAACTCCGAGGAACTTCGAAATGCAGCGTGTACAGTAGCATGCTGGATTTGTTTTTCGCCTGGAAAGCGCTCAAGCTTTCCGGGAACCAAGTTAAAAGGTCAAATAAGCTTGAGATTGATTCAAGAATACCTGAGTATTTATGTGAATACAGTAGTCGGAACGTAACAGTTGTCAAAATTTGCGTATATCGTGCGTATAACGTGCGTGCAACGTGCGTATAACGTGCGTGCACTCATCGTGTATTTTGTCAATCGTATATCGTGTATCATATCGTATCATTCATCGTGCAACGTGCACCATATACCATACACGATATACGATTCGCGATGCACGATAATCCATACGGTATACGTACGATTCGATGGTGTATTTCGTAGTTAATCGTTTTACTTAGCGTGCACATCTCCCCCAAAAAAGTGCTGATTTCAGTTTATATTATTTAGTGTAGTTGCGAGCGAGAAAGACTTTCGGGGCAGGTCGAAGACATTTTCACCTCATATCCGAAATTTAGGTCTATTTTTGCAACGGAAAGGACATCTTTTTTATCTAAACTGCTGTTGTCATTGTATTCCTTAAGGTACGCCTGTATCGAAGCAACATATCGTCGGTATGATGTTAACAAGTGTTTTATTGGCTATATGCAAATAATACGCCGAATCAACTACGCACTTTTACGAAAATATTTAAAGTCCGAAGCAATCCAAAACGTCCCCAAAACAAAACGTCCCCAGACCAAAACGTCCCCCCATATGACCAAAACGTCCCCTATACTGCCTGATTGGAATAATATATCCGTTAGCTGACATAAAGAGAAAGGTAATTAGGTAGTGTCTTTGACTGATTAATTAGTTTGAGTCTCATCAAATGCCTCATTGCCATTCAAAACAGGGTCTGAATATTGTCCAAAATTAAGGCATCCAGCTGGCCCTTGTTGCGTTGTCTTCTACTCCTGCCTACCGGTTTGAACTTGAGGCTGGGGTTCGCCCCTTAGACTGGGGCGCCAGGAATAGATTCTCAAATATTGAGCGAAAGTCAAGGTTTTGGTCAGTGAGATCATAAAGCACGGCTATTTTGTAAGATCCTCCTACAAGTGCCCTATGAAAACAAAATGATCAAATCTGACATACCGCATCTCGCAAAGTTAGAAACTCAAATGATAGATCAGATATTTTTATTCTGGACATCTACATATATACACATCCAGGCTCTGGTATATTAGCTTCAGCTGTTGTAATCCATCTAAACATGTATGTTGCCATCATAGGAAGATTGACAAATTATTGTTCCATTTATCAGGAATACTCTATAACCTGTTCCTGCATTTATACCAGAAATGATGACAATAGACACTGCATTGAGCTGTCTTTTACATCATCAACCTAAAAAACTTGCTATATTGTATATATTTTCAGATTCACTATCATCTCTGTTCTCAATGAAATAAAAAAAACAGTCATTCTAGACCACAGTTATTGAATACATTATTATTATTCATAAATTTTATCAATGCCTAAAAACAGGCTTACCAGTTACCATGTTATAGTGCCCAGCTCATGTAGGTTTATGATAATATCTGGTAATGAGAGCAGATGTTGCAGGCAAAAGGGGCCTAGTTTAGGGGCCATGATCCAGGACATACCATACTCACCCACAGAAATATATGCCAGGATTCGAACCACTATCCTGGATGGATGGTGTAGAGAATTGAAACTTAAAACAAACATATTTTGCCGCAAAACAGTGCGACTTGGCCATCCTATGGGATACTTGACAAATTACAAAATGGACAAATCAAACACACGTCTTAGGCTGGGCGCAAACTTACTACCAACCAGCTCGGGTTGGTACATACTTTGGGTTGACCAGGTTTGCATCAAGTGCATTGTAAAATGTAACACCCCTCACTGGCTATTTGACTGCATAGCTTTCACCACACAGAGACTAAAATTCAAGCCAGAAATGGATAAGCTTGGACTTGCATGGTTTCACTATTTAATTTAATGATTATTCTCAGTCTAAGAAAAGCCCTAAGTTAATGTGTATAAAGGTTGTTGGAGAATAACATAGTAGACTGTCAAATGACTGATAAAATTAGTTATCTAATTTACTCCAGTTGCTATCAGACCCCATCCTGTAGGTCACTAGTCAAAATCCTAAACAATTTTTGTATAAATGCAATTTTTTATATTCAATAAGTACTTAGTATTTTAATTGTAGTAGTAAACATGCTGTTTCACTGGTTAGTGGGTGTTGATTTAAATTGGCAACCCAAAACATAAAAATTCAGTCTTGTTATTATTTAGCAAATCATAGTCTGCACATAACAGAAATTAGCAGGGAGTGACGGGTGACATGTTGGTAGGGGTTCCCCAACCACTGTACTTGTTACATGCCTGTTTCAGTTATAAAATACTGTAACTGTAATTTATATCTTATGTATAATTTAATACTGTATGGTAGTTTGCACTGTCTGTATGGCACCATATAATAATTATAATTAAACAAAATTTCACTGGCTATTATCTGTAATATGTTTGGGACGGAGGTGGTAGGGGGGCGGGTTCAGGATAAATGTAAGCCGGTTTCTGCTTACAAACATACTTGTACTACCTCCAATTGAATGAAACATCAACCCTTTTATCATGATCAGTAAGTAGATCCTTGCAGGTTTGGACTGGCCACTGGCCATACAGATGCTACATCTGATCACCTGCATCTTTCTTACCAGTTTAACTATAACAGACTCTTACTCTCTTACTTCAGAAGGAGGCACATAGAAAAAAATGATTTTAATCAAGTTGTATACCTTGAAATAGGTTTTATTAGATTTGTAATATATATCAGTCTTGTGAGAACCCTCACACTTGATTAGTAATTGTATTTTAGTATTACAGGTAGTTCTTTTACTGAAGATCCTAATTAAATTAAGTAGTAAGTTCTGCAAAGAGCTCATTATTTAAGTATACAATAGTATAATATCACTAAAAGAGTACCATAATCATGTTGTGTAAAATGAATAAAACATTTAAAAAAATAAGATTTCTTTTAAGGCTAAGATGGCAAAATTGTGCTTGTGTGGACTTCCCGTAAAGCCAGTGATACCGGCTAACACCTATTTTTTTGTAGTTTTATTTTTGAACACATCTATATTAATTGTGTGTAGTTTGTAATCTTGATAGCTTAATAAAGAAAATAATATGAAAATCACATCTATTACGAAGTCACAATTTACTCTGGTCTCAGTAGACCGGTTGTATAGTTATGTAGTCATATAGTACTTCTGACACTGATCTCCTCTGGTTAGTTTCATAAATTGAATCCATTTTAGAAATCCTTCAAAGGGCCTTTTTTCCTGTAAGTGTGGCAGAGGTGGTGCTTGAACTCTGTCCGGTTTATTAAATTTGTTCCTCATCTCTGATAGTTTCCTTAAATGCCTAGCTTACATAAATTTGAACAAATATAGATCTTTTAAGTTCTTTCTACATATCTAAATTCCAAAATAACTAAAAAAATACATGAGTACCATCATTGCTGAGCTCTATTCTGCAGTCTCATAGTTATTGAGGTTTTTGAAACATGTGAGGTTACACCCCCCTTTATAAATAGTGTTGCTTAGCTCTTTCATATTGTTGTCAGTCTTCCATCAATTTATTTGCTAATACTACATGTGTATTCCTGGAACAATTTTTCCAAATGATCTACTACATGTATTATAGTATAAAAGTAAAAGGTAAAGTGTTTGTTTATTAAAGTGTTACCCCTATTTAAAGGGCCAGCCATTTCATGACTTATGAGATACTTTTTGAGCACATGTACCTCCCGAATACTACCCTTTAATGCCAGGCACCAGGCAGGTAGGCATACGGTAACCATTATTTAACTAGCTGGCGGCTCACCAACCAGCCATATCAGAACGGACCCCTGGTGGGCTTCGAACCTTCGACCTCCCACTCCAAAGGCGGATGCCTAAACCACTAGACCAAGGGAGACGGTATATGTACATGTATTACCACCTCATAATATCATCAGAGTTATGTACATAGGATATGCAAACAAAATCTAATGCTATAATCTCATAGCCTTTATACTGATGAAACTACTTATGTAAAAAATGCCATCAGATTAATTAGATATTGGAATGTACATCATTTTTCTGCCCAGTAATTAACCATCCATTGATGTTCATTGTATCTTCTTCATCATCAGTATGTCAAATAAACATATAATTCCATATAAGATTATATGTTTCATGTTCATACATGTATATGTTAACACCATATATGGCATTTTGAGACTGTATAATCTAGGCTGTGAGATGTGTCTTCTCCAGGGTTCTAATTGAATCTGCTATCCAACACTGGATGCAGAGTTGTGTCATGCAATTGGACCATTCCATTATTCTACAGAGGGTCCAAAATAATTTTGTAAATGATTTTTAATCTGTTTTTTGGTTCATTTCCTAGAAAGTTTTACAAATTTTATCCCAAAATGGGTGAGAAAATTTATAATACATAACAGTCTGTTTAATTTTACTTTAAATTTATTACAACCCCAATAAAGTATTACTAAAACCACCTCGACAGGGGTTCTGAATCTAAAAGAATGGTGGCAGTGACATAAAGTATATGAAACTGCGTGCCAAGAATTAAACTACATTGAAATAAAGATTAACTTTAATAACCCTCTTCACTCTAGAAAATATCACTGTTTCCCACCTATAGAATAGGCCCACTAAAACACAATATAAAGTAACATGATATAAAACTTTACATAGAATTAATCACCATAGTCCATAGTACATAAATACTGCATTGCGCTTTAATTATCTTCTCTCCTCTAAGAATAATCTTAGATTTCTAGAGGGACAATTTTCACTTTCGGGCTACCGGAAAAAACCTAAATATTGTTCAAAACTTTTTTCTATTAAAACATTGGTCAAAATTAGGGGCTGTATAATCATCACAACTATAAATACTACAAAATAACATTAAAAACCCCGTTCCAAATGCTTGATTTATTCGAAAACGCCATTTCAAGCTTTCAGTTTCTTCAATGTCAATTTACCCCACCCACTTGACACCCATCAACATATCAATTCAAGGTTCCAGTATAAAATTATTATACTTGAACACAGTCCTAAAAAGTGTCTTTAATGTAGAATTTATTTAACGAAAAGTGTAGATGGCAATTAACTTTAATTACGCCCATTTTCTCGCACATCGGGATCAATTTCCTGCCAAAGTCACTCCGACAGGTGTTCAAATTTGACACATACTGTGATATGAAAACTGTGGATCTTTGACACTTATCGATGTCATTTTTTATTGTTAAGGTATGAAACTTCTAACTGATTTTATTCTTTCGGTCTGATTAAACGGTGTAAGTCTAGATAAAATGTGATTTTGTAATTGTGCTTATTAGGTCCACCATCCTCGTTCGAGGTATAGTCGGTACGACCCGGATAAAATGTGAAATCTCAAAGTGATCGTATAACGTGTATAATCCGTTTATCGTGTAGCGTGTAGCGTGCGCTTCGTACATCGTGTATATCGTGTATCGTTCTGAATCGCTCATCGTGTATTTACCGAACGTGCAACGTGCGTCTAACGTGCGTGTATCGTGCGTACATCGTGCGTGTAGCGTGCACTCCGTGTGACAACTGTTACGTTCCGACTACTGTATAAGGCTTGCTGTGAGAATACAAGCGTCATCAACTACCTATCACGTTTAGCGTACAACACGCTGTTTAACAGAAACACAAAGGTCTCTCTAACATTTTCAAATTCTACCTTTCAAAAATTGAAAATACCTAACGACGTGAAAATGTTTAGTTTGCATGCAGGTATTTTATCCGAAGATCTGAATATAAGTTTGTTTGCGAGTACACGTCAGCATTTATCATTTTCATTCGTTCACAAGTCAATGCAAGAGTTTCTGGCATCAGTACATATTGCAATGCAGTTTGAGAAAACGATAGACATTTCAGATGTATCGCGTAAGGGAAGTGATACCTTCGAAGAAAACTGCAAACATTTTACTCGTAACTGCTTCAGGGACTGCAAAACTGTTGTCGATATTTTAGAACAGTCAAATGTGTTTATCATGTTGTGTGGTTTGGAACCCAAACTACTACCTTATATAAGTGAGTATATTTGCAACGTTATAAAGGTAGATACAAAAATGACAGAGGAAAGAAACATTTTACAAGATGACGTTTTGCTTCATAAAATCGTGCTGAAAGAAAGCATTCAGAAATGTATAATTAGCTGTATCAAAGAAGCCACATTAGACGAAAACTTTTCTAAAAACAGCATTTATATCGCAGATATCGTACTTGGACCAACCGACGATTTGATACCGTATCGTCAATTTACACAGTGTAGTGTCATTGAATATTGAATTATCAAGCAACTATAGAGATAGGGATAGGGAACATAAAGTAAAAAACATGACAGCTGCCTTAAACCTTGTTACTGATATTAAGTGTCTGAAGGCATTCAAATATAACATATCGGAGTCATGGAGTGAACAGCTGGATGAACAATTTGCTAAAATTATTAGTAGAAATAAAAAAACGCTCGAAAGTGTAAGTTGTATTACTGCTTCGAAGCAAAATGTCAGAACTTTAGTTCAGATAATGCCAGATCTGAGCCACTTGATCTCAGTCGCCATATCATTGCTAGGTACAGAGGTGTCACATGAGAGCTGTGTATCACTGTTAGAACAATCTGTTCATTTACAACAGATACGGCTTAATATTTCCTGTAAGGAGAACGACAAACACTTGATAAACTTAGCACAACATAAACATCTTCAATACCTTGACATATGGTTTTGCAGCATATTTGTTACAAGAGTCAACACTGACAGTCTACATACATGTAGGGTATATGTAAGCAGCAGCGTAGTGATGAACCAGCTGTGTGATAGTCTTTATAATGCACGTAAATTGAAATGTCTGAGACTCACAAAAAGTTCTATATTGTCGTATACCACTGCTGAGGCTAGAAGTGACACTGAGAATCTGATCAGACTTCTTCCTACACTGACTAGTCTCAGTACTGTCGTGTTATGGTTGTTTACTATTACTGACAATATAATCACACGTCCAGCGGATATGAAAAACATAAAAGAAATAAAACTTTGGTATGTTACAATGAGTATGACAACGTGGTGCAAGTTTGTAGATAGCCTTACTAAACTGCCACAGAATGTGCATGTGTACACTTTACACTTGAAAATAAAAGATACCACTCATAGTATTACGTACTTCACGGAAAATGTGAAAATTGAAGAAGAAGCACGACGATATGTTAGAGACAAGACAGATTCCTTTCGTATGACACGTCATGATGCTTCAAAATTTGAATTTGTATCAAAGAAAACAGAATTGTGAGCATAATTTGAATTGTAAAGGTAGTTCAGAAGTGACAGCTTGATTTACTTTTCAAACTTTCAATAACTTGTGATGAGCAAGCAATCTCTAAAAATATGGATGACTACAACATGACTATAGAACACAATAATATCATAATAAATGAGTATATATCTTCAATTCTAATTAAAGTGTATTTTTGTAATACTGAAAGTGACCATTACAATTTTAAGAAAGCTGTTTGTCACTGTTTTGCTCCCTCTAAAAAGAAATATATATATACATAGTTAAGACCAAAATATATAAGTCAAGATCCAGATCAAACTTAATGGTCAAAGGTCGCCATACTTCATCTAATCAACTTTTTGATAGATTTTTTTTTAATTAGTCAAATATTAATCTTACGGAGAGGCCTTTCGTTATCCATGTTTCAAAAATGCCATCTCAATAAACATAATCATCAAATATCACTATCAAATCTATCTGTTAAACTCTTTGAAGAATATTCATGAAAATTGGGTCACATATTCATCTTATGGAGAGGACGCACATACAACACGTTGCAGTTAGTTTTTCCCGTATGCTATAGTATCGGTAGGAAGTTAGCAGTAGCAGTGAACAGTAACAGTGATCAGTATCATAATAATAAAACGTGATGTTGGCAGTAGCAGTAGCTGTAGATTAGCAGAGCGGTAGCTAAGCAGTAGCACAGCAGTAGCTCAGAAACAGTAGCAGCTTAGCAGTAGCAGTAGCTCAGCAGAAGCAGTAACTCAGCAGTATCAGTAGCACAGCAGTAGCAGTATCAAAGCAGTAGCCGTAGCACAGCATTAGCAGTAGCAGTAGCACAGCAGTAGCAGCAATAGCTAAGCAGTAACAATAGCTGAGCAGTTTCAGTAGTTTAGCAGTAGCAGTAGCACAACAGTAGCAGCAGCTCAGCAGTAACAATAGTCAAGCAGTAGCAGCAGTTTAGCAGTATCAGTAGCAGTAGTTGAGCAGGAGCAGTAGCTTAGCAGTAGCTAAGAAGTAACATTAGCACAGCAGTAGCAATAGCTTAACAGTAGCAGTAGCTTAGCTGTATCAGAAGCACAGCAGTAGCAGTAGCACAGCAGCAGTAGCAGGAGGACGCTTAACCATTGCAAATGAAAACCCGTTTAAGCGATACAAATGTCAAAATTAGAAAATGTTAATAAATTAGAAGAACTTAGATTAAATGATATTTCTTTGTAGTTAATTTGAAGAATACATGTGATGTAGCCATTTAAACAACAGTTATTGTCATAGATGTCGTAGTACATTTTGGGTAATATGGTAGCGTAGTGGTTACATGCTGGACTGTCAATCCGGAAATCCCAGTTCAAGTTCTGGATCGGGCAATGTAAAGTTATGAGACACTCTTTTGTGTCTCCCGGCCAACTTGGGGCCAAGTACTTGTTCCTTCCAGGAAAAAATGGCTTCGTGTATATAGGAGTTTCACACCGAGCACGTTAAAGAACCAAATGGTCTATCTACTAAGAGATATGGTATTGTTCCCGGATCTCCTTGTATCTGGACCTGTCTCTCAAGTTTAAGTGCACCGTGTCAGATGATTTTATATAGATAGTATAATGATGGTGTTTGCATACTTATGATATACATGTTCCAAAAAAAAAATGTTTTCTTCGCCGTCATCTTTGTAAAAAGATCTACTATACATGTGTAATGATGCAGTTTATAGACGCACAAAATTGTAAAACATACGCACAGAGAAGTACCACGCTCAATGCCTCAATTTTGTGTGAGCATAGAAATGAATTCAAAATCTCTATAGCAATAACATATAAAACTTGTAATTGGGAATAAAAGATCCTTAAACTGTTGTCACGTTGTAATTATTATATTTTCGTCTGTATGATGGCCTACTTTATCAATTGTTTGACATGAAAAATCACACCACAATATTTTGGATGATTTTAAAAATATTGTCAAATAACAAATTTCTTTAAATCTAAATATAAAGCAGGCAATGTCAAAGTACATACAATAATGTAACACCTGGATGATTTAATGTTTTAATATTTCTTCACAACAAGAAGTTGACATTTGAGAAAAAATCACCAACACTGATATCAAAACGGAAGAAGCATAGAAACAAAAGATCGGACATTTTTGATATCCTTCAAAGAAGAATCAGTGTAATTAAAATATATCAACATGAACAAATGAAAAAGGATAAAAGATACAGTCAGGATTAATACAAAACTTTTTGCAGGAAACTGCACTGGTACAAATGTACACTGACGCAAACGTAATGCATCAATAGTACATATCAGCAAATGTTTCTTACTTTCGGTTGATATTAGCCTGGTCGTGACATTAATTATAAATCTGAACTCCATGACAGGCTGGTTCAACCTGCAAAGAGGAGGTCTTAACATGACGTGGAGAAAATGTCGCCTACGGAACGCAAATATGCAATTGAGGACGAATACATTTTTTTTTGTTATGTTGTGAATTTTACTCAGATTAAAGAACAGTGTATTTACCCAGAAAATATTGTATAATTATGCCCTTTTCAAAATAAATTTTGTATTTTAATGTCTGCAGAAATGAAACATTAGTAAAATCGATTGCAACATTTCTTTATTATGCTTTCGACAAAAGAAAATAAAAGAATTACACCACTCAGATGTACATAATAACTATGATAAAATATTTGGTAAAAGCTGTAGCTTGTATTAATATGCGTTTTTCAACATACTTTAGAGCTATACTTTATGTTATGACTCATAACCATTTATGTACACATACTATGCTTTTATGTAATATATTTAAATGTACATGTATGTATATATTTTGCATGGGCCGGAGGCCTTATCGCGAATAAACTTTGTCATTGTCATTATATAAAATGCAGAAGATGCATTTATACATTTTGTAGTTGATAAAGTACTAAATCAGATGGCAGCGATACTGTACGTGTTGAAGTTTCATAGACTATATAAATTTGTTTCATACTCACCACACTATAACATTCTTTTTAAGAAGTAAGGTATAATAATTGAGCCCATGCATACGAAAACTTGTCTTAGAGTCATAAAAGCAAAAATTGAAATTAGTAAATAAAAAGAGCAAGTGTTCATCTTTCTTTTATGTCAGTTTGGATAGATTAAGTACTGTAATGCATTTCAGAAGATAGTACATCTACATTATAACTCCATTTACTGACATAACGTCGAGAACGTAATGATCGCGGTTTAACGTCGTCGTACATGACGCGTAAACCACGTGCATGTCGTGCAGTTAGCGTTTGATTTACTAAACGCATGACATTTTAAATAATTGGATATTCCTTTTCGTTAATTGAATTACAAACAATTAAAATTTATCCGTATTAATTTCAAAAAACAAAAGAAGCTCTGACATTCATTGTTCTTATCACTTATTCTCACTAAAGGGTCACATTAAATGTCTCCAGTGTTCTATGCACTCTTCCAAGACCTCTGAATAAATTATCATGTCAAGACTTTGCACAACCAAACTGGAGACATACGCCACATTTTTTGCAGGCTTTAAAATATAATTGGTTATTTCTAAATTGACATTACGGCTGCATTTATGAGTACGGGGTATGCAAAACAACATATCTCCAGTACAACTGTGTTATATTCAAGAGTTATTTTTGAGAAGAAACAACATTTTTGATGGAGAACCTAACAAAAGTTTCGTAGTTTGGGTGGGACATTTACCCTTTCTACTTGTTGATGCTTGTTTCGAATTTTTCCCAGTTTGACAGTAACAGGATAAGAAGGTGATAATAAATGAGATACACTGTAACCCAGTATGGTGGCCTAAAACACATGTTATAAGAGCTTTAAATAGTTATCTAACATCATATGATCAACAAGTAAGGACTTTTATTTAGTTCAATTATCATCATTTCGGCTTTCTTTATTCAAATGTGTTATATCCATACTATAACAATACTGCTATTGCTACTGCAGAGCTACCGCTGCTGCTACTGCTGTGTTACTGGTAAACTACTGCTACTGCTGAGCTACAACAGCTGCTATGCTACTGATACTGCTCAGCTACTGCTACTGCTGCACTACTCCTACTGCTAAGCTACTGCAACTGCTGCCGCTACTGCTACTGTTACTGCTAAGCTACAGCTACTGCTCAGCTACTTCTTCTGCTGTGGTACTGCTAAGCTACTGTTACTGCTTTGATACTGCTTAGCTATTGCTTCTGTCGAGCTACTGTAACTGCTCTGCTATTGCTACTGCTGTGCTACTGCTACTGATCATATCCTGCTACAGCTCAGCTACTGTTACTGCTACTGCTAAGGTATTGCTACTTCTCTGCTACTGCTACTGCAGAGCTACTGCTACTGCAGAGCTACTGCTACTGCTGAGCTTCTGCTTCTACTAAGTTATTGCTCAGCTACTGTAACTGCTGGGATACAGCTACTGCTGTGCTACTGCTACTGCTCAGCTACTGCTATTTCTGAGCTACAGTTAATGCTGAGTTACAGTTGCTGCTAAGCTACTGCTACTGCTAAGCTATTGCTACTGCTACTGCTCAGCTTCTGCTACTGTTAACTTCATGTTTTTACTACTACTACTGCTGCTGCCTAATATCCATATATGTTAGCTTAGGAGTCATGCGTTAAACATCTGTAAAACATTTCATAGAGTCACAAGAGCATATTATATAAGAATCGGTAGTGAATGTTCTCAATGAATGAACCCTATCATACGAATATAAGTATAAGTTATTGTTCTCGGAGGAGGTGTGTGGGGATGTGTGAACCAAGCGAATATAGCAGACCTCTGCCGATAGCGATTACTGACTTGCCTACTTGCTCTTTTGTTTTCAATGATTCACATCGGTTTTGAATTGTAAAACATAGATGTACTCAGTACAAATATACAGTGCTGTCGGATTATCCTGCGCACTTAACAGGAACTTTATGTCATATCTACACATTCTCAGGGGAACAGGGATAGTGTATAAATTTCTTGCAAAAAAAACGTTATTGTATAAACAGGAACATTTAAATAAGCCCAACATCTACAGGAATAGGTCAAATATTCTCTACAGCTGACATGCCTGCTTGTTTATATTACGTCAGTTTTTTCGGCCATTGCTGCTCATGCGGATCTCTTGGTCATATAGTTTGTTTCAAAGTACAGATCCATGGAAATTTTTCTAATGAACTGAAAGTGTTTTCACCATCCGAAGCTCACAAGAATTGAGTCAAAGGAATCATACTTTGATTAAATGTACATTTTCACAATATTGTGACAATCGCTGTTTTTCTTTGTTAAAGTTTATAAGCATCTCATTTTTCTTCTAAATCTATTACAATAACCTTTAGTAATACATTAGTGTAGTATAGGATTGAAGAAACAGACTATAGATTTGCATGGCCATTACATGACATCAGGTTGTGTACACAAATAAGCAAATCAATGTGCGTAAGAATGGTCGACGCGCAGAAAAGGTCGAAAAGACTGTATTTCTAGGGACAGAGCATTTCATTTGCTAAAACTTGCCAGATATAATTAATTTTGATTATATATTTAAACTTCCTACGCACCTGTAAATGTACTTGTCAATACATATAACTTATTAAATGGGTAACGCATGGTAAGTTCGTGCTTTTCGTGTTGTTTTTTGTAGAAAGAGGGACCTCGGTAAGGTTTAGTTGTTTTCCTATACATGTATAGTACGTAATAGAAACTGACATAACATAGTTCTTTAAACCCATCGACGACACTTTCTTTTAATTAACTCTAATACAAACTTGACCCCTTAAGTTGTTCCCCAAACAACTGTAAATAAAGTTTCTCCAAAACTACAACACGTTTTATTTCGCTAAATGCACCGTTGCTTTACGTCCTCGCTTGTGTCCAACATGAAAGATGGCTTCTTTTTCGCGCCAAATCATATAAGTCTGAAGTCAACAGTCACAAGTTAGAAATCAAAAGTCTGAAGTGACACAAAATGCTAAAAGAAACATCAGTATCTATTGTTAAACCGTTAGAAATTATATTTAACAGGTCAATTCAAGAAGGGGTCTTTCCTTCAATGTGGAAAATTGCTCATGTTATTCCACTTTTCAAAAAAGGTCGCACTGAAGAACTTAATAATTATAGACCAGTTTCGCTATTAAGTTGCCTGGGTAAAGTTATGGAGAGAGTAATTTTTAAACATATTCATAATCATTTACATTTTAATAATCTTATAATTCCAAATCAGTGTGGCTTTAGACCAAACCATTCCAGTGTTTATCAACTTATAGAAATCTATCATCAGATTTGTCAGACATTAGATTCAAAACAATGTATGTGCATGATTTTTTGTGATATTTCAAAAGCATTTGATAGGGTTTGGCACAGGGGCTTACTGTTTAAATTAAAACAGAATGGTATAAATGGTAATTTATTAAAATGGATAGAAAATTACTTATCAAACAGAACACAAAGGGTTATGGTTGGTTCTAATATTTCTGATAGTGAAAGTATTCACTCTGGAGTACCACACGGTTCGATTCTAGGACCTTTATTTTTTTTTAGTTTACGTTAATGATATAGCTGATAATTTGTTGAGCATAACTAGACTATTCGCTGATGACACTTCACTAGCTCAAGCAACATCAACTGTGCAAGATTTAGAAGGTATCTTAAATCACGATCTACATATTATATCCGAATGGTCGAAACGGTGGTTGGTCAAGTTTAACCCTAACAAAACAGAAGTATTATTTTTTAGCACAAGTAGAGACCAAAATCATCCGGTATTATATTTTGACGGAATTCAATTACCATTTACTGATAATCATAAACATCTAGGTCTCACTATAAGCAATAACGGTAAATGGCATGAACATATAGAAACTATCTTTAAATCAGCTTCAAGAATGCTAAATCTAATTCGAGCGTTAAAATTTAAGATTAATAGAAAGACATTGAATCAGATTTACATATCTTATATGAGACCACAACTAGAATGTGCTGCTGTAGTATGGGACAATTGTACAGAATTTGAAAAAAATAAATTAGAAAAACTGCAACTAGAGGCAGCCCGTATCGTTACCGGTTTAACTCGATCAGTTTCTACAAATAAACTTATAGAGGAAATAGGGTGGTTACCTTTAAGTGACAGGAGAAAATTTCAAAAACTTGTTATTATGTATAAATATAAAAATAATTTATTACCGGATCAGTTTTGTTCAATTTTTCCAACTACAGTTGATGAACAAAATCGCTATAACTTAAGAAACGCTGAACATTTTACTGTAATTGCTAGACGAACAGCGATCTTTTCGAACTCTTTCGTACCATCCAGTGTTGATTTATGGAATGCTCTACCAGAAGATATTAGGAATGCTCCAACTTTATCTTCTTTTAAAAATAGACTTAAAAGAACTTTGTTCAAACAAATTGTAATACCGTCATTTTATTTTAAAGGCACGAGAATCTTAACTGTTTATCACACTCGTTTAAGAAATGGTTGCAGTAACTTAAATGCAGACTTGTTTAATAACCACTTAAGAGAAAATGCAACTTGCGACTGTAAAAAAGGAATTGAAAATGCAGAACATTATTTTTTCCAATGTACACTGTTTTTAAACCAAAGAATAGTACTCTTTAGAGAAACACGACGTTATCATCCATTAAGCGTAAATTCGTTGCTTAGAGGGAAAGAAGTACTCTCAGAAGAAGATAATTTAAAGATTTTTATATCAGTTCAAAAGTTTATACATGACACTCGAAGGTTTTAGCGCGAACAGTACTTTAATTTTGTAGGTTTTCGGGTCGCACACTGGGCGCGGGCATCGCGAGCATAATTATGTGATACAACGTTTTTTATTTTCATTCAGTAACATTATAATGATACATTGTAAATGTTTATATATGTAGCCACAATGCTTCTTTGTAATTATCATATATTGGGGAGGGCCGTTTTATAATGTGGTAAGCACTTGTGGCCCAAACCATTTGCTATGTATATTATTGGCAATAAATTATGTTTAAACTAAAGGTCTGAAGTCAAAAGTGAAAAAGTAAAAGTAAAAAGTCAGGAGTCATAAGTCAGACGTCACAATTCAAAAGTCATAGGGTCCCCTCACGGCTTCAATAATTTTTGTTTGCATGTTAAATTTTACTTATTGTTAACGTTTTAGTTGTTATTAAAAATATATTGTCAGTTTTTTTCTCAAAAAATATGATAATAGCAAGATAAATAATTTGCTCGACAGACCATGTGTGTTACGAATCCATGTGATATTTTTTTAGTGACGTATCATTAAGAGACCGTTTTATTAAAATACTACTTTTTCAACTTCCCATGGGCGGTCACTTAAAGGTCCACTATCAAGCGAAAATTAAGTGACAGTTATTTCAATGGCAATGAAATTACCTTATGCAAGACACTAAATAATGAAGATTTGCAGGTTAACATTTACAGAAAGTGTTTGGAACACGAAGAAAAGTATGTGTATTATGTTGAAATCTCAGTGATTCGACAAAATGACCACCCAGGTCTTTTTAACTTTGTTCATAATGCATAGAAAAATAATTGTACATGTACTGGAGTTGTTTTAGAATTTCTACATACCAACTTTCATTTTTTATTAAAAATAACTTATTTCTGTGTTTTTTAAAGTATATTTGAATTTTCGCTTTCGTTAGTATTGGACCATTAATACAAGTTATACTGTATTTCAGAAAACGGTTGTAGATCTATCTTAACAAAGCAAAAAATAAAAGTTTTGTCGGCATACATGTGACAATGTTACAATTCAAATCGAAGCTTTAAAACTGAAACAGTTTTATCAAAACGATAAAAAAATAAGTACAGTTGATCATTGATAAAACATTAGGC
Organism: Saxidomus purpurata; assembly: GCA_022818135.1. Classification (NCBI taxonomy): domain Eukaryota; kingdom Metazoa; phylum Mollusca; class Bivalvia; order Venerida; family Veneridae; genus Saxidomus; species Saxidomus purpurata. The sequence continues at coordinate 13,688,076 of JAFMSR010000006.1, read as the reverse complement.
GGGCCAATTCATATGCGCAAAAAGCTGACATTCCGTATCTGATTTCAACATGGCTGAAGTGAGTCCGGGCAGTCTTACTAGATAAATGCATTAAAATAGATATTTTCCTTTATCCAAATGTTTGAAAAACATATTAATCTATATTGTATTCCATCGGTAGTTATCGTTTCGTACTTTTTTGTTAGATGTGATTATGGTTCACCATCCTACTACAAGGTATATACGATACGGCCTGTTTAGAGCCATATACAGATACAAGGGAATTCGGGTAACCTAGTTCTATCATAAATAGACCCCTTGGGTCCTGTCTACATGCCCGGAGTAAACCTCTGACTTCTAACCAGTTCATCTCCAGATGGCTGGGAAACATCGAACAGCGTTAACTTCTGAAAATTCCAATACCGGGGAACCTCTGGCGCTCACGTGCCGGGTTTGCAAAAGTATGTGTAGACCTGGAAAATGATGTGTAGACCTGCACGGATTTCAAGACGTCATTTCTGTAATATTTTCGTGTAATTGTCACTACATGTACCTTTTATGAGGTATACGATGTTATAATGTTAGACTAATGTTTCGGTCAATATATAGTTTTGCGGGCCTGTGAAAGAATAATTTTGACCTCGGACTTCGTCCTCGGTCAATATCACTTTTAGTCTAAATTAGTATAATATTGTGTGGAATACTACGTACATTTTTGTACATGTATTAGTTAAGAAGCTACATTGTGTCTGGAATGAGCTTATACTGAATTAATAGTTTTATTGTATTCCGAGGAAGGGCCATTTTTGGCATTGAACAAATGTCGTTAATTTTGTCAGTTTGTTTCAGCATTGTGTTTAATAAATATTGTTTTTAACTATTTTCTTGGAATTTACATTGAAAGCGGATGTTCATACGTAACTCTTTCCGATGAGTGTTATACGCTTGACATACTCTGAAGAATAAATGTACTTTCTATTTAAATAAGGCTGCCTTCTTTACAGCAGTATTTCAAAGTTTGTTCTATATAACGCGTTTGAAAAACCAGTTGCATACATTGTGCAGTACTGTAAGCTTCCCAGTTTGTTATGTATAAAACTAAATAAAACACTGACTAAGTGAGTGCTTTACTTAAACCACCTCATTCACATGTTCCTTATTTGATGAAAAATATGGATCCGTCTAATGATGCAGTGATACTTTTGCAAATACATGTATCATCTGAACTTTTTCTGTTAAGAATTTTAAGTCTTGCGCAGATTTGAACTCATGATTATACATTGTAAATGTTTGAATTCGTCGGTGGCCGACAAAAAATGTAGACCTGTCACAACTAATCATAACAGTAGTGTTATCATTGATAAAGTCATTGTAAATGTATGTTATCTACATTGGTTTTCCAATTTTAAACTGTGACGTTTGGTGAGCATGCGTGAAACAGTCGAAAATACTTTGCTAAAGATGGCTGAACTGAGTCCGGGAAAGTTTCACTAAATAAAGGTAATTATCCTTTTTTAAAATAAATATGTTGTTAAAGGATAGATATGTAAACATTTTAGCTACATATTTGCCTTGACACCGTAGCTATATATCATACACAAGTTAAAATAATGTAGTAAGACATAAGAAGTTTATAAAAGGGGGGCGTTGTTCTTGGACAGGAACCAAATTTAACAATAGGTCTTCCTTGGACTTTATCTGACAAACGAGAGAATAACAACAATTCAAACGCTTATTCGAAAAGCAATATTTAGAGTAGATATTTTGCTGTATATTATGTTGGAAGTTACTTATTATACGTCTACAGTTGACTAAGTACTGATACGCTTAAAGAACATTGTCACGAAAATCAAAAAGCTAAGGTCATATTAATTCACATATGAAAAAGAAAACATGAAGTCGTAAATTGTTTACAAAACAGAAACCAATATTTGAATCCGAACGATAATGTGTCCTCACCTTGTCTAGTAATGCACAGTAAGTCAGATACCTTCCCATCCCCTCGCCGCAAAAACAGGATCAATTTCGGTTTACTCTCGTTACTCGGGTAAAATCTTTGCGCATGCGTAGTGCCATAACTCGATCTTAGTTAATTGCATAGCTTTCAACAAAAGCTATAAATGTTTTGTCATGGAACGTAAACGAGTACAGTTTGGAGACACTTTTTGATCTAGTCTGCTATTTTAGCCCTGGCATACCCGTGAACAATAATCGGTTACACGAGTCGAGTAGATTAGAAATTATGCACATGCGCAATTGCCTTTCTCCACATATTCGCTTTTAAACTCTGTTTACTTAGGTAACACGAGTAGCTAATCCGAAAATGTTCATATTGACTACTCTACATGTTCATTTATGGTACAACAAACACGGAGGAACTTTACCGTAATTTTATAATTTACACAACAGAGAACCTGTATCAAGCGGCACATAGGTAGCCAATGGAATGCAAGGGCGCTTTATACCGGTCCGACAGTGCGATAACTCTAGCTCTTCCCATTAAAATCAAAGCGCTGTGAGCGCTGAAGGCCCGGGGCTAAAGATTAACTCCCCTAAAAACAACTTTTGATCTTCGTGATTTACGCTGAACCTTACCTAAAGCGCGGGTCGAAATGTGCATAGGGCGTAATATAGTATATGACACAGAATTAATGATTCAGAAATATATGGGTGGAAGGGAAGTTTGTTTTATTATAAAACGTACGTTAAATAAAAAAATAATCACATGGTCAACAATATCAATTGTTTGAGAGAACAATAAAAATAATTCAATCTGCGCTTTGTTCAACTTCAAGCGATATCTGATGATGTGGATCGAAAATTATTGTGTACCAAGGACAAGACCTTGAAACAGAAATAAACAAAGCAATACCAACAATGAAATCTAAATACAGTACTGTACAATGTGTATAACAGGGAAAACCAAAAATGATTCTTGGTTACCTTGTAGTTGTAATCGGTGAAACCGTTCACTGGGCCATGCAGCGTCCTCGATAAATGGCGGGTGATTTTGATCACGTGAGTTCCTTCTCGGGAATGTACGTAAATTGTATCTTTTTTTTAAAGAAATTCATTTTTAGTTGAATATATATGTAATCGTTCGTAAATAAGTTGTCAATGAAATAACATCAGAAATCTGAAAATCAAACTACAAACTGTTATATCGAATTCCGTACGTTTCCGTAAATTTCCGTAAATATCCGTACTTTTCCGTGATATGCATATGATTATCTTCCGTAATCAGCTAACAGCGCAGTAATTTCTAAAATAGACAAAATTGTGTAATGCAGCCCTTAAGCTTTAGACCTTTCTGCAATCGTTTGAAGTTGTATGTACTATTTTTATTTGTAATATGTTCTTATCGTATGCGACATTCAAACAAAAGATTGATCTGGTCTGTCTTGCACTACTTTCCCAAAGCGCATGTTTACAGTTGTTATTCGCACATAGCACAGTTTAATTGTCTGCAGTGTTTGAAATGTGGTATGCTAACTTAGGGGCCTAGGGGACTTTCAGTCCCCAGGCCAAAAATCAGTGTGTAAATAACCAATTTCTAAGTCACAACACAATAACAGTTATTAAATAAAAGAAAAAATCGTTTGTTATGTTTTTTGCAATTTTGATGCATACAATATATATATATTATGTATATTAGACGCTTTGGAGAACTTGTACCTGGTTTATATACAAAATGAACATTATACAATATTTTGGCAAAGTTGTAGACATCTGTACTATAGAAATGAAGCTAGAGACTAGTTCTTGACATAGCAAGTCGGTCACTCCGTGTCAATACCATGACACGCATCTTCATTGCAAAAACATATAAATTAAAAATGGCTTGAGTACGGTTTTTCACAACTCTCCTCAAATATTTGTTTCATTGCTTATGACAAAATGTCGCCCGAGCTGATAACACGATTTTTCAAAGCGCATTTTGGAGCATTTAACAACAACCGTGCAACTAAGATATTGAGATGTCCTTCAGATTAAAAGTACCTAAAGACGACTTTGTTAATCTAATCTAATGAGAAACCCCTTTGAAAATGATTTTCTTTGCGTTTAAAATATACTAAAAGGGGGAAGAAACGTATACCTTATTCCCTTTTACTTTTTCAAATAAGGATTAAAATACTTGTTCATTATTTCATATTTAAAAACAAATCTTAAAGCATATGTAGTATGTAGCATTAATAATATCCTAAGAGTTTCATTTTTTTGACTAACTGCCCTTAGTTACATGAACTTAGTTTTATGCGGAGCATAACTCAAAAAGTATTGAAGGGAATTAATTTGCACATCATATTTTATAGAGGACAGTGAATTTCATATTGATGCCGGTATGCTTGAAGTAAGAAAATCGCTTAGAATATGCCCATGTTCGTTGGTGCATTTTGACGTTTTGGGCAAACTTTACAGATGTAGCATAACTTCCATTCACAGTTGGTTCTTATAAAATCACCTTACATTTTCTACTGGCAGATCTGAAAATACTTTCACCGACCGAGCTGTTACGTCATGCATGAAAAGGAATGATGATGATAAAAGAGTTGAATTCCTCCTAGAATCAATCTTATTGATCAATTTTATTAGTTTTATACGGAAAAACGGCAAATTGTATGAAACATATTATTAGTACAATAATTAAACAAAAGCGTTCCGAATCATTAACTGCCGTACTTTCACATTTTTAACAGTTTGGTACAAAAGTTAAGATTAAGTCTTTGCATGAAGCATTTTTTAAGGATATTGCTGTCGCAATACATGTACTTATACACTACAATAACAGCACACAACAAAGGATCAGAAGCAAGTCGCTAATGGGTGGTGCAGTTCGAATCCCGACCGGGGCACGGGAAATTTCAAGAAGGCTTTTCAGTGTTTCCAACCAATCTAGAGATGAACTGGTTAGAAACCCGGAGATTACCGTGCTTTAAAACTTTGCTGTAGTATTCCGTTAAATCAAACAAATAAGTTTGATAACTCTTGACTTAATATCTTGCTACGTGTGGCCCTACGTGTTTATACAGATCCTTGGGTTTTTTTACTGACAACGTTTTGTTTTATTGACAAGCACTGAAAATGTCGATCGGGCTGTCCTACTGACAGTTCTTGTTTATTTTTTGTAATATCATTGAAAAAGAATAATGTGCTATATTTCTAATACATGTATGTACTTATTGATTTTAAAAGTCAAGTTCGGAAAAAGTTTTTGGTACAAATAAAGGTCATTTCTGTCAGTAAGACACCTTTCTTAATAAAATGAGAGCTACTTGTAAATGTGATCCCTGGACTTTAACACAACATTTATCTCGCGTCATGGGCCCTGTTTAGAGTGAATATTTTTGTAAAATAAAGTAAGATTATAATAAAGATTAAATAGCAAACCGGTCAGTGTGTCATGTTCGTCTACCTTGACTGCTGGGTTTACATGGGAAAACATGTTGCTGTATAAGGCCATAGCTATCTTCTGATAGCAGATTTCAAAATTTAAATCTTGATATATATTATAGTAATGATGATTTGCTGTGTACATATATACATGTACATTACTTTGTTTTGTAGATAAATCTATTTTAGTGTTCAAAATTCCATTATTAGTGATGTAATTGTGTCAATGTTTATATGGTACTTGCTCTTTTTAAAAGAGAAACGTTAAAGGGCCGCCAGTTACTATATATTGTTTGCGTATTCCATGAAAAGAAAAACTACTACTGAGCCTATGAGTAGAACTTTAATTTCGTCGTTTTTTACGTAAATATGAATTTAAACAAATGAATTTCAAATTAGAATTCGATAATGTAAAGTGTTTGCTGTCATTAACTTTGTTACTTTCGGTTGGTCAAAGATCTTTCATTGAAAATGCATGATAATAAGCGTCTCGTATTTATTTTCTTCCGAAACACATATCTTTGCAATGGTCGTAAATACTGATGGTCGCAAAACAGCGGAAAATAGACTCGAATTAAAGCTGTTATTAACCGAAAATGAAGATTATCAATTTGTGCATGTTTTGCCATATAAGTACTCTAGTATAAAGCTCTTGCGCAGCAGTACAGCATATTAACACTATCTTGTTAACAGCCTGAAAATGCCCGAAAAGGCGAAATTCAGTGTACTTCTTTGAAAGTAATTACTCTCTGATTTTCACAAATGAATGCATACTTTCTGCAATACCAATAATTATACTCCTGCAAAACGAAATTTCGCTGTTATACATGCATCACCATGCCAATCGGGCGGTCCGCCGACCATTTTTATAACATAGGAAGCTTATGGAGAGAACACCTTCATTTATCAAAGCAGTACAATGTGATTAGACACATAATTACCATCAAGGTGTTGCAGAGTTATTCACCTTTGAGCTTAAAGCATTCTACTGCATGAATTTCATATAGAAGATTGCTTTGAATATACGACGAAACACTCACCATGAAAAGTAGATGTGCAACACACAACTATTTGTGCGCATCAATGCAGGTGTTGCAGAATTATGCCTCTTTGAACTTACACATCTCTATTGCATACATTTCATGTAGGTAATGGAGCAAACTCCTCCTTCATTTCTTCATGCATTGCGATGAATATTGTTACACGTTATCACCATGAATAGTAGATTGGCCATTACAAAATGATGATAAGAGACTCATGCCTTGTTTTGGTCGAACTAAGGAAGCAACGAAGAAGCAATAAGATTTGCATTTATGTGGTTTGGTGTTTAATATGATATAACATATACTCTGAATATGCGTCTAATAACGAAACAACTTTACATTGTATTTGTCACGAGAAGGTCGAATGTGAAATGTATTGCATTTACTTGTATTGTGAATTCTTTATATGTATTATCTGATCATTGCAACCAGTCATAACTGACTATCATGACCATGTAGTATATATATAAAAATATCTGACAGGCGCCGACAAGTTGGAGAGACAAATGTCTGACAGGCGCAGAGACAGATGCAGATACTAGAGTTTCCGGGTACAGGACCCTAGTCCTTTAAAATGGAGCCTTTTGCTCTTTTATGTGTCCAGAGTATAGCGACGATGAATGCGAGACTATCTCTGGGTTACTCATGTATCTAAAGTTCATCTATAGACGGACGGGAAATGCTGGAACGCGTATCTTAAATTTCCAGTACTCCGGCTGAGATTCGAACCCGTTATTGGTAGTCCACAGAGATAACCACTCGGCCACCTCGTCACCTACTTTGAATCATTTTGGAAAACATTAGAATTGTGTCAAAACATCCAAGTACAATTGTAATTCTTTTAATAGAATTGTCATGATAGACAGAGTAAAAAGAGCACCAAACTACCTGAACGGATTTAATTAGGAGATTGATTAGAACTTTCACAATCAGACTAATAAATGTGAAGATTTAAGTATACACATAATGTAATATAGTTAAAACCAAACCATGACTCTCATAGAATCAATATACACGTATGTATAATTTATGTTCATAATAAATTCTTTAATGTAGATAAATGACACATATGGCTCATCAGTCCCAATTAGAAAACAGAAAGTACAGGAGCTGGGTGAAGGCAGGGCTTGGTCTCAAGTATACCAAAGAAGGTTTGGAGCCATTCTGTGACCAGCTGGTTAAACAACTACATGTTGATGTCTTGAAAAAAGTGAGGCAGAAACACAACCTCTCGGCAGTGGCTTGCGGAAGTTGCGACATAAATACCCTCCAAACAGATCATGTTCGCACAAGATCCAAACAATGTCCTCTTGGTCAAACAAATTGTAACTGTCAATATCCTCGTGGAAAGACTTCTTGCAGGGTATGTGGCGCCATCTATGATGAAATAATTAAACTTCATGCATCGACTCCTCCATCCCCACGCTGGAAGAATACTGACGCGAAACACTGGTGCACAGAACCTTGGTCTGTCGCAAAATGTTTCATTAACGCCGCCGGATATGAGAAGAAGCTGAAAGCGTCCGAGTTTGATTGTTCTGGTCTGCTTCATGTACTTCTTAACAACATGGACTTTCGGGATCATCTTAATTGCACCACTGATGGTACTGACTTATTGCAGAAGGTAAGTAGTTTTTTTATCTAGAAAAATCATATGTTTGATTTAAACTTTAATTATGCAGGATTTAGGGATTTCAGACTTGTAACAGTTTTCAGTTGTCATTTGCAGTGACTTTCTTTGATTGAATTATAAAGAAGTTAAATCAGTCGGCCGTAACTCGCATCAGTCAATTCTCTGGTCGATAGGTGGTCAGTTGAATAATTTGTGAAAATAATAATTTTTGTCTGCATTCTGGAAGAAACATATAGTAAATACTTCAAAATATAAAAGTAAAGAACATATACATGTTTCTAGTGTCGTCTTAAACCAGTCTAGTGGCTTTGAACAAGAAAATTCCCTTTAGATATATAAGCTTGTCATTCCAGTAGTAAGCAAGGAAAGAAGGAAGGGAGGAAGGATACATTGGTATGAAATGACATACGTTTACTATGTTTAAACTACTTTAGGTTTATTTTTACAAAAAGCTCATTCTTGCAATTTTCCGGTAGACATTTATTGCAATAACAAACAATATAATCATTATCGACATAAATACCAACTTTATTTATCTTACTAGTTATGATCTGCTTGCTACACAGGTACTTCAGCATAGGAACATGATATATCATTCACACAACATGGAATTGGAGGATGAAGATTCTACTACTTACCTCGATGACATGATTGCGTTGCTACAAGACGGCAAAGAGTTAAACAACACGAAACACTCAAAAGCTGCCGTGCTCAAACTGGAACAGGTAAACATTGTAAAAACAAATTTCAGATAAAATACGCCTTTGACTGCAATGGCACACAAGTTAAAATTATTTTACATTTATTCTACGGATAAGAAATAGCTGTACAAGACATCTACACTAAATAACTCAAGATATGATATTGTGTACATCCATTTGTTTTGAAAATTGGTCAGAATATTTGTCCGATGATTTCTGGTTTAAGTTTGAACGTGGGTCACGCGGGGTCAAAAACTAGGTCACTTGGTCAAATCATAGAAAATCTTTGTGAAAACTGTAGAAGCGACAATTTACACCAAATTGTCTTGAAAATTAGTCATAGTGTATTTTCTCATGAATTCTGTGTCATTTATGAAACTGCTTCAGGTGGGATAAGATAACTAGATCACCAGGACAAATCATACAAACACTTTGTTAACACTCTGAGTCATGCGGGGGTAAAAACTAGGTCACCAGGGAAATTCATAGAAAACGTTCTGGACACTCTAGATGCCACATATTAAGAACAGTCCTCATTTCATTATTTCTATTTCAATTCATTACATTTCATACCAAATTGCCTTGAACATTAGTCCTGTGTTGATGAACCCTGCGTTAAGTTTGAAACTGGGTTAGTGGGGTAAAAGCATAGATAACCAAGGTCAAATAATGGAAACACTCTTTTGAACCACATTTGACCACCAATCATCTCGAAGGTTTGTCAGAATGATGGCCTCAATGATTTCTAGGACTACGCCGAAACTGGTTCACGTAAAAAGGTAGGTCATCCTGTCAAATCATAGAAAGCTCATGTGAATATCTTAGAAGCCAAACTTTATTCCCTATGTTTTAAAATCAAGTCAAAATGTATATTTTGATGGACGCTATGTCAAGTTTAAGACTAGGTCACCCGGCCAAATATTTAAAAGAAAAAAGATGCAGATACTGTAAACCACACATCTTGAATGTTAATCAGAGTGTTTGCCGCAATGATTTCTGGCACAACTTCGAAACTGGCTGACATGGGCATTCTAGAGGCCATATGAATTACTCACTCATCATGAAACTTGATCAAGATGTCAATACTTTTTAGGTCAAGTTAACATCTTGGTCACTTGGGGACAAGAACTAGACCATACCATCAAATCAAAGAAAAACAGTGTTTATACCCTAGAGGCCACATGTAAAATCCAATCGAGATGAAAACTGGTCGTGGATAGTTTATCACAATGATGTTTACAGTCCATTCTCCCAAAATGACACCTCCCTAGAGCAATAACTGCCCTGAAGAGACATTCGTTTTCTTTCCCATTGCACCAGCGATATAAGGAATTGATTTCTTTATACCAACACCTCTCTATAACAAACACATTTCTCTGTTCCCAAGGGTGTTTACTCCTGAGAGGTGCCCTCGGTCACTAGAATAATCACATTAAAACCTTGTTTATACTCTCTAGAGGCCACGTTTAATATCCAATCGACATAAAAATTGGTCGTGGATAGTTTATCACAATGTTGTTTACAGTCTAAGGAAAAAAGCGCTGTGCTAAACCTATACAACAGTGTTCTGGTTACTTTCCCTCAGATCTGCGATTTAAAAATTGATCCATACCATATAAAGCATTGATAAAATTCACGTTTTTCCGGCAAAACACAAACAAGCATTGATGCCATCATAATAAACCATAAATGATACCAAATGTGCGTATGTGTAAACAATAGATTTTGGTACATGGTTGTCTAAACCCCATGCATTTCGTACATGGTTATCTAAACCATGTGTACACTTTCTTTTTTGACTGAGTATAATTACTTAAATTAGGTCATATTGGGTCCTAAGTAGGTCATGGTCACATGTCATCTTGGCCTTCTTTTTCACTCATTCATTCATTCCTTTATTCATTCAATCAATCATATTCATTTATTCATTGAATGTCTTTTAGCTTAAACGTGAAGACTTCGTTATAACGACGACAAACGAGACTGAAATTCGTAGAGCAGTCATGGCCGATGTAGATATTATCAAAGAGGAAGCTGAGCAACAGAAACGTGAACTCGAGAAGAAAGGAAAAGAAGAAAGCGACCAGATAGTAAAAACAGGAAATAAACAGAAAACTGATCTGAATCAAAAGGAGTTAGATATAAAGGAAAGTATAAAAGACGCAGTTACGAAAGGAAAGATCGATCTTACTGAAAAGGGGGATCAAGTCAGAGATCAGATAGTACGGATAGGAACGAATCATAAAACTGATCTGAATCAGAAGGAGATAGATATAAAGGAAAATATAAAGGACGCAGTAACGAAAGGAAAGACCGATCTTACTGAAAAGGGGGATCAAATCAGAAATCTGATACTAGAGATAGGAACGAAACAGAAAACTGACCTTGATAGGAGGGAGGTACATATAACTGAAAATATAGAAGACTTGCTTGCAATTGGAAAGACTGATCTTGCAGACCAAGGAAATCAAGTCAAAGATGAGATAGTTAGCACAGGAACGAAATTGAAAATCGATCTGAAAAATGATTTAATTGCAGAGACAACTAAAGGAAAACTTGAATTAGAGCAGAAACGAATGGAAATTGTAACTGAATTTAAGACTAAATGGGACATTGAGCTGGAGCAAAAGGTTAGTTAAAATATATTTTGTGTATCTCTGCCCCCTCATGAAATGTTCAATTCTAAGACCAGGATGGTGCGGGGGTAGGGCGGTGAATGCTTTGGACTACCAATTTGGAGGTCCTAGGTTCGAATCCCGACAAAGGCACTTGAAATTTCAGAAGTGCTTTTCAAGTTTTCAGTGTTTCTCATCCATTACGAGCTGAACTGCCTAGTAACCCAAAGGTAGTCTCGAGTGAAAATGAACCAAGGGGTCTTTTCGTAAAGAGCTAGGGTTTGGTACCCGCATTTTCCATCTGCATTTACCGCTTCAACCTGGGCATGTCAGAGTTCTTGTGAGTTTCACCTGAGGCGAAATCCTAGCGTCGACCGGGATTAGAAACAATAAGAAAAACTCTTAAAGCCAATTACTTCGTTATGAATTTTAACAGTCACTTGTTATATATAAAGGTTACTGTATGACTAGTTTCATCAATTCATTGCTGCAAATTAATAATGTCGCACACCGTAAGAAGAAGTGTTAGTATATTGCTTTGCACACTAGCAGAGGACCCCTGTCAAACATGATGCCAAAGATAAGGGGTCGCTGTAACCTTCTGTTGACAAGCAGTTTCCAATACACAACTGAGGAAGTCTTAACAAAGAACCCTAAAACTGAATCGGCCCATTTTGGTTATGTCAAGTAGATAATTGATTTTGAAGTTACTAGGTCTAACATCAAGGTAACAGTGGCATTCGTAGGCCTTGATTCCCAAACTTTATAGGCAGGTTGATTATTATCAGCAGATGAGCCTTACAGATGTTTAAGTTACTTGGTTAAAGGTCAAGGTCACAGTGACCAGCAGTTGAAAACGGTTACAAATCGGTGATTGAAGAACTGCTTTACTGTGTGTCGGCACACTTTTATACATTGTAAACATATTGTTCATGCTGCTAATGACCAATAAATGGCCAAAGAAATATTTATAGAAAATTGCTATGATATTTTCCTTTATCATGCTATGCTCTTGACAATTGTTTTGGTCATTGATATGGCACCATTTAGACTATGCATCCAATTGAATTACTTATTATTAATGTGAGTTTAGGAGCATACATGTATTTGTGTGAATCGGACAATTCTTCTTGTTGTTCCGTCATAGTAATACATAGAAAGTTGTTTTCTTAAATCTTTTTAACAACTATTTTAAATTCATATTGTTCTTCATAAAACATGTGTATGCATTTCAGGTAAAACGTTATACAACAATAGAAACAGGGCAGACACAGCATGATCTGGCTTATAATCACAAGAAAACAAGTAGGTCTAATTGCTGTATACCTGCCAGGTTGCTATGCATTTTAGCTCACATTAGCACGAAGTCTTCGGGGTGAGCTACTGGGATCGCGTTGTGCCCTTCGACTATTTGCCTGTCGTTTAATGTATGTCATCTGTCTGTCCACACTTTGTGTATGCAATAAAAGCTGCCCTTTTCACTGGATCTTCAGAATTACTGCCTTGATAAATATTGGGTTAAAATCTAGGTCACCAGGTCAACTCATTGAAAATCATCATGTATGCCATATAGGTTGCATTTTTCATTGGATCTTCATGAAACGTGGACAGTATGATTGTCTTGATAAAGTCTACGTCATCTTCGAATATGGATAATCTGAAGTCAAAAACTATTTCACTCGGCCAATCATAGAAAGCCCTAATGTATGCATTTTTCACGGGAACTTCATGTAATTTGGTCAGAATGACTGCCTTGATAAAATTTGAAAAATTTTGAGTACGGGTCTTCTAGGTTTAAAAACTAGATCAGCAAGTCAAATCATAGAAAATAATTCAATAGAGGTTGCATTTTTCTTGGATCTCCATAATCCTTGGTCAGAATTGTTGTCTTCGTGAAATCAAGGTCAGCTTCAAATATGGGCTTATGAGGACAAAACTAGATCACTCGGTCAAATCATAGAAATACCTTTTTATGCGATTGAATCTGTATTTAACACGGGAAATTCATGAACTTTTGTCAGAATGACTGCCTTGATTAAACCTGGGTCGAGTTCGAATATGGGTCATCTGGGGTAAAACAACTAAATCACCAGATAAAATCATAGAAAAAACTTAAAAAGATGTTGCAATTTTCATTGGATCTTCCTGAAACTTGGTCAGAATAAATGTCTTGATTAAAGGTCCATAACTAAGACCAAATTAACAAAAGAATTAATAAAAGATATTTTGCCTTTTCACAAACGAAGGTAGGTTTTCCAGTTTTCAAATATCTTTGTAATTTTCCAGAAATCTCTAAGAAAGAGGCTGTAAATAGGTTGTACATGAATAAGCATGCCTATTTTGAATTATGTTTGAAATAACTTTACTTCCAATGATGTGCAACATATATTTCTTATTACTTATAACATGCAATAAAGCGAAAGTAGGACAAGAAGACCACCCAGGTCAATCTCTAAGGAAAGACAAAAACATTTACTTAGTATTTAAGCAGTGTTCAAACAGGGAAATACTCCACGTCTATTGTAAAGTTTCAAAAGCCTGTTTCAAACTGTATCTCCCTGTTACAATTTCAGATTTAAAAGAAAATTCGATTTGGTCTTAGTAATGGACCTTTAAATATAGGTCGTGTTTAAATATGAGTCATATGAGGTCAATATATATTAGGTCAAATATTGGAATCTGCATTTTTCATTAGAACTTCATGGAATTTGGTCAGAATGGCTGCTTTGGTATAACCACTTTTCATGTAAATTGGTCTTAAAACTCTGAATGTTTCTCTTGTCATAGTCAAACATTATATTTATATTGATGATATAAAGTTAAGGGTTGAATTTGGGTTTCATACGAGCGATATAGGGCCACCTTAGTCCTCTTGTGTTACTGTTACAGCTTGATATTCGGAGTCCGTCCAAATGTACTGTGGCGATATCGATAAAAACTGTTACAAAACAGAATGCCAAAAGATGTTGAAACGTAGTGGATAAAGTTTAAAATCAGCTTGTGAACAGTTTGTGTCATTTTTTTGCTTGATAACTTTTAGCTTGTTGCATCGGCGTTGCACATTTAGTTTAAGTTTTGAATGTAAGCTACTATCATAGACATATCTCAGTTACAACTTAAAAGACTGATTTGAAATTATTTAGATTGTTCAGCGGCTGCATCAGAAAAGCAAGTTAAATATACCTTTGACATAACTGAAGGCAAATTATTGCCCATGCTGGACTTAGAAGTTTTGGTTTAAACTTTACATGCAAACTACTAGCATGGCTATATATCTTGGTACATTTGTAAATACATGTACCTATGAGATTTATCTCAATTCTTACTCCACTGTTAAAGGATATCAGAAAAGCAAGTGAGATAACTCTTGACTGAATTCTATTCAAATTTTGGCCCTTGTTTAACTTGTATATTTAATTAAAACAAAGTTAAATGGAAGCTACTGTTAGGCACAAATATCATTAACCAGTTATTTGATTGATTCGAAAGATCTTAAAACTCTTCAGAAATATCAGACAGTCAGATTAATATAACTCTTGACCAGATCTGGGTAAATTGATTGCAAGCTACTTTCATGCATATATCTCATTAACCAATAATTTGACCGATTTAAACTAAGTTTATCGATATTTTCAGGGTGTATCAGACGGTCAAGTTTTGATCTAAATTATGGCCCTTTTTGAACGTAGAGATCAGAGGTCTTGGAATCTTGTTTATATGCACATATTCATGTCCGGATTATAACTAAGTCATGCACTGAAGGATTTTGAAATAATGGAAATATGATACACCTTTTGATAGTTTTGGTTCTTTTTTACATTTTTAAACATTATATTTTATACATTTTTCAAAAAACAATCCCCTTTCTTGGCAAAATGACTAAAAATTCCTCTCCCAGTGGGCCCCGCCATCTTTCCCCTCAGACTTAACAAACACTGAACAGACAATTTATAACAACGGGGTCAATGTAATATACAATTCATATATCTAGATGGCTTATTAAAATATCTTTAAAGTAGATTTCCTAAATATGTGTCATCCAGCTTCCAAAAAAAAAAAAAAATACCTACATTGTACCTACCTACCCTATTTGTTTCTGGGCCGTTAGCAGAAACAAGGAAAAAGGGGACATACTGCATACAACGTAACTACAATGTATATTGTGTTAAAAATTTGAGTTTAAAAAAAGAATTGATAAATTATATTTTGCCTTTTCAAAAACGAATGTAGGTTTTCCTGTTTTCAAATATCTTTGTAATTTTCCAGAAGTCTCCTAGAGAGAGGCTGTAAATAGGTTGTACATAAATAGGCATGCTTATTTTGATTTATAATTCAAGAACTTTAGTTCCAATTATGTGCAAAGTATATCTCTGACTGTTTACAACATTCAGTAAAACGAAAGTAGGACAAAAAGACCACCCAGGTCAATCTAAGGAAATACACAAACATTCACTCGTTTTTCTGCAGCAGTATTTCAAACAGGGAAATACTCCACATGTATTGTAAAGTTTTAGAAGCCAGTTTCAAACTGTGTTTCCCTGTTACAATTCCAGACTTAAAAGAAAATTTGATTTGGTGTTAGTAATGGACCTTTAATGAACTGGTACAAATGTTCAACACATGCAGATAAAATGCTGTACCGCATCCACATCATGAAGATCAATGCCACAGACTGTGAGACACCACTTCGGTGGCATTCGTCATATACGAGCAATAGCTCTAGTTACTCAGTACTTATAACCCTTTACCCTGTGTTTATGATGTAGATTTCCTTGGTAGAGTTAGCCGTCAATGTAGAATTGTCTATCAGGCAGTAATTTTATACGCTAACCTTGGGAAACTGTAAATTAAAAATCTTATTTATTCAAATTATGTCAAAATACTGATTTGTAAGTGTTATGTCTGAGGGTAATTTTCCCATGTAACAAGTCTCTTGTTCTTTAGAAAAGACCAGTAACCTAAAATGATACCTCATTCTCTTGACAGGATTTCAAAAGAAGCTAGTGGACAATTACATCCAGTATGTGGTAAAAGTGTCTTCCTTACCACTTCAACCAGAAAGAAATCGGACAGAAATAGCCAATTTGTATGCCTCACCTTGGATGACTGTGGAAGTGTGGGATGAAAAGTCTAAACAAACGAAAGAAATTGAGATAACATTGGATGAAATATTCAGCAACGAGGAAAAACTTTCAAAATATATCTACATTCTTGGTGAAGCAGGGTCGGGGAAAAGCGCTTTATGTAAATATCTTGTTAATTACTGGTGCCTTGCACACCGTGAACTTACAACTTCAACAATAAAGTCTGAAGCAGTGAAAAAAATGGAGAACTATGATTTCCTATTTTACATTTCACTTCGGCACTATTCGAAAAGTGACACTATAGAAAACATGTTAGATGAAATATACTATAATCCTATACTTAGAACCATTTTACAAAATGAATCTGATAAATGTCTGATCCTATTAGATGGACTAGATGAATGGACGCCTCAGAATCAACGACCTTCACAGTTTCTGACCCAAGGACTTCCGGCACGTGACATTAATGCGGAATATACCATCATCACAACGACGCGACGATGGAAATTTGATTCGTTGCAAATAACAGACAGTGAAATACATAAAAAGATCAAGCTAAAAGGAATCACAGAAATTGCGATTAAAGATTTAACGAAAACAACGGTAAAACAATTAAATAAAATATTTCACAAACAAAAACTTTCGGAAGATTTTGAACCTGATCTCCATAGAAGTCCAGTTGCAGATGTTTGTCACGTTCCTATGATACTACAGCAGTTGATTTGTCTTTGGTTTGACGGTAAACTCCGAGGAACTTCGAAATGCAACGTGTACAGTAGTATGCTGGATTTGTTGTTCGACTGGAAAACACTAAAGCATTCCGGAAACCAAGTTCAAAGGGCATCTAGACTTGAGATTGATTCAAAGCTCCCTGAGTATTTACGTACATACAAGGCTTGCTGTGACAATACAAGCGTCATATACTACCTGGCAAGTTTAGCGTACAAAACCCTGTTTAACAGAAACACAAAAGACACTCTAACATTTTCAAATTCTACCTTTCAACATTTGAAAATACCAGATGACGTGAAAATGCGTAGTTTGAATGCAGGCATTTTATCCGAATATCTGAATATAAGTTTGTTTGCAAGTGCACGTCAACACTCATCATTTTCATTCGTTCACAAGTCAATGCAAGAGTTTCTGGCTGCGGTTCATATTGCTATGCAGTTCGAGAAAACGATAAATATTTCAGATGCGTCACGTAAGGGAGGTGATAACTCCGAAGAAAACTGTAAACAATTCATTCGTTACTACTTCAGGGACTGCAAAACTGTTGTCGATATTTTAGAACAGTCAAATGTGTTTATCATGCTGTGTGGTTTGGAACCCAAACTACTACCTTATATAAGTGAGTATATTTTCAACATTACAAAGGCAGATGAAAAACTGATGGAAGAAAGAAACATTTTACAAGATGACATGTATAGTCATAAAATCGTGCTGGCAGAAAGCATTCAGAAATGTATAATTAGCTGTATCCAAGAAGCCTCTTTAGGAGAAAACCTTCCCGAAAACAGCATTTACATCGCAGATATCGTAGTCAATCGTGCCGACGATTTGATACCGTACTTACGTAGACAGATCTTTAAATTACACAGTGTAGTATCTTTGAATATTGAAGCATCAAGCAGCAATAGAGAAAGGGAACGTTTACAAAGTATGAACGCTGCCTTAAACCTTGTTACTGATATTAAGTGTCTGAAGGCATTCAAATGTAGGTCAACGTTCTCATCGGGTCAGCAGGTGGATAAACAAGTTTCTCAAATTATTAGTAGAAATAAAACAACGCTCGAATGTGTTAGCTTACTTCATGTTTCAGCGCAGATAGCCAAAAGTTTAGCTCAGACAGTGCCTGCTATGAGCCACTTGATCTCAGTCGCATTATCATTGTCAGATATACCGGTGTCACATGAGATTTGTAGATTACTGTGTACATGTTTAGAACAGTCTGTTCATTTACAAGATATACGGCTCGACATTTTCTGTGAGAAGAACTACGAACACTTGATAAACTTAGCACAACATAAACATCTTCAACTCCTTGATATACGGGTTTACCCAGGTTTGACTTATACCGGCCTCAACACTAACAGTCTACATACATGTAAGATGCATTCTGACAGCAGCGTAGCGATGAACCAGCTGTGTAATAGTCTTTGTAATGCACGTAAATTAAAATGTCTATTACTGGCATCACATTATGTAACATTCCCGTATAACGCTGCTCGCGCTATTGACACTGAAAGTCTGACCAGACTTCTTCCTACACTAGCTAGTCTCAGTACTGTCGATGTATATGGGCTGACTGCTACTGACAATATTATCTCACGTCCAGCGGATATGAGAAACTTGAAAGAAATAAAACTGAGGGAAATTACAATGAATATGACAACGTGGCGCAAGTTTGTAGACAGTCTTACTAAACTGCCACAGAATGTGCATGTGTACACTAAACGCATACGCACTAGAGATAGCACTCGTCGTAGTGAAGAAGAAGTACGACGATATGTTAGAGCGAAGACAGATTCCTTCCGCGTGACACGTGATGATGATTCGTCCTTTGAATTTGTGTCAAAGAAAACAGAATTATGAGCATAATTTAAATTGGAAAGGTAGTTCAGAAGTGACAGCTGAAGTTTATAAAATAAATTGATTCACTATTCAAACTAACAATAACTTGTCCTGAGCAAACAAGGATTACTAAAAGCATGACTTTAGAATGCATTCATACCATAATACAGTTTTTAATAAGAAGCCCATAACTAATTATTGTATATTAAATGTGGCCATTACAATTTAAAGAAAGCCGTTTGTCAGGTTTTTTACCCTCCCCTCGCCCCACCCCCCGCAACATAAAAAGGAATATTAACAAAGTTAAGACCAAAATATATTAATCAAGATCCAGATTACACGTACACTTAATGGTCAAAGGTCGCCATACTACATGTATTCAACTCAGTGAAGATTTCCACGAAACTAGGGTCAACTTAGCAGCAGCACAGCAGTAGCAGTAGCTGATCAGTAGCAAAGCAGTAGCAGTAGCTGAGCAGCAAAGCAGTAGCAGTAGCTGAACAGTAGAAGTAGATTAGCAGTAGCAGTTGCTGATCACTAGCACAGCAGTAGCAGTAGCACAGTTGTATCAGTAGCACAGCAGTAGAAGTAGCAGTAGCAGTAGCAGTAGCAGTAGCTTAGCAGTAACAGTAGCAGTAGCAGTACAGTGGCGCTCACGTTTTTGTTCCGTTTTTCGGCAGGAAAACGCGAGCAGCGCCCGTTTTTCGCCCGTTTACCGAACGGGGCGTTTTTCGGCTCGCACCGTTTAAAAAAACGCGTTTTTCTGCCCGCCCCGTGAAAAAAAACGGCTGGTTGCACTGCACATGCGTGAAAAGCGAGTTCCTGCGTTTTTTCCCGTTTTTTTTACCGGAGTATCAAATGCGCATGCGTGAAAAGCGAGTTCCTCCGTTTTTCGCCGTTTTTTTCCGGGGTAGCAAATGCGCATGCGCCACATGTGTTTTTCTTCACTGTTTTAATTTTTTGTAAAATTATGCCTATCCGTTCAAACTATTAAAAATCGCGAGTATAATTATAGATGTTAAGTTTATAATGTGGTCCGATTAAGATTGTTTGTTTTGTTTCTTATTTTCAAAAACAAAGTATAACTACCACCAGCCTGTTAGATCATTACTTCCGCGTTTTCATCATAACATAAAATAAGCGGGTACATATCCGACAAGATGGAGAGCGAGGGGAAGGCCTTGTGATAGAATAATTTAGCACCTCCACTGTCCCTATTATGTTACTATGAAAAATCTATAACCAGTAGATATACATTTAATTAAATTAAACCTGCTCGATCATATGATTTCAGTTATCAAAATAAAACTATAACATCGGCAGTTGAGAATATTCATGGCCATGCTTCTGGTTCAATTAACATAGATTCTTTAATTTGTCCATGTACAAAATTTCCATATTCTTGTTCACAACTTAATCGCTCTCGAGACTAACTACTATAGGAATCGCTCTTGTCAGACTTTTCATATCCTGATAAATTGCAAAACGTATAGTAATATCACGGACCTATATACACATATAGTGTATATAGGTCCGTGGTAATATATTTAGGAAATAGATTTCACTTTTGAGTGATATACCGGTAAGTATATCACTGCGGGGTGTGTAAATGCGTAGTAATTTAATTACGAAGGCCTGAGTGATTAATTTCGAAGCATCTACCAACACACAGTGATATAATAACCGGTATATCACTTAAAAATAAAATCTATTTCCACTCTAAACCGTTAATCTAAACAAAAACATGTTCGATGGGGTACTATTTGCTGCATTTTCATGAAGTCGCTGTCTTGAAAGTTGTAGTTTTCCGTGCATTCCATGCATTTCGTGAAATTTTGGCTGTTCTTTTTACTTCTCAAAAAAGCGCTATACGTCTTATTTTTGTTGTGTCTGATATTGCTGGCGATACCGGAAGTGTAGAAAATTTTACTGCAATTTTTTTTACATCACGTGAATTCATTAACAACAATACCAATCCAAGCGTATTAGCACAGGCACACTCGTAGATTTCGTGTGAAAATTACAAGGGAGGTAATTTCAGCAGTCAAAAATAGTTCCGGACCCCTAGCGTGATATACTTAATAGTTTTATCACGCTCAAATCCTTCTTTGTGTATATAGGAGAAATTTCCAATCGTGTTAGAATATGAGTTATACTAACACAAGTGGCATAAACATAATAAGGTTGTTTATTATTTTACGATAAAATACAGTACTTTTATCAAAGGCCGGCAAGGTGCCAAAAAGGAAGTATTTGCAAGACGTATGTAAACAACCTGTCCAATTGCATTTTGTGTTTTCAAGTTACAATGATGTACTGCTACAAGTTGAATATAGACGTGCAAGAAAAAATTGTAATAATAAATATGTGCCATCATTTCATCGTTTATTCTAAAATGATTCATGGTTTTGTCTCTATGTACAAAGAATTGAAAAATTATGCTATATTAAATCATAAACAATGCAGGAACCGATATGCTGTAAACATTACGTCATATTGCACCGCATGACGTTAAATGAGTGTTCGCATAGAAAACACTTTGCATTTATTAACCTTTTGAAATATCTGGTCATGTTAGAATCAAAATATCATCCTTCTCAGCTTTGTAATAGTCTTATAAACAATTATCTGTCGTACTGATGCGCTGTTAAAAATGGTTAATTACTGTGTATTAGTGCTCCAATTCATTGTTTTTTAAACGATGAACACCGCTAGAATGGATGTTATTTCATAAATAAAATAGTTATTCGTTCAAATGCAAAAAAAAAATCACTTGTGCTATGTACTCATTTTTTAAAAATTACTAAGCATTTGAACTCCTGTGTTTTATTCAACAACAAATACAGGGACACATTACTACTTCATAAATAAAATTTACTTTGAAGTATTCATACTTCCTTCGGCAAAGTCATTAAATTCTAATTGTTAACAATTGAATTATATACCGACAGTTATTAGTTACTGTCTGTCATTGCCGTGACAAAAAAAGCACGCAGCTAAGAAATGACAGAGAAATTGCAGCTTTTCGCTTACTTGAAAATACCACAGTACGGGGTGTAACCATACCGGTATGTATCGCATCTCAAGGAAATTGCAATATACCGGTCTTATCGCGCACCCCTACTCATTGCACATGTTACAGATGGACTGCCTATTTTACTTGCCATAAGGATACTTCTTCCTTAATTTGGCATTAAAGTGATCAAACCCATGACTTTTGTATTACTGCCCCATAGCAGCTCTACCATTTAGCTAAAACTAGAATTAAGGCAAGTATTACTTTTAACTTTGGATTTTATCTCAAGGCATTTAAACGAAGGCAGTGGTAAGGTAGCCGGATACAGCTTCATAGACTTCGTATAACTGTGAAAAATAATCGATCAAGTGGAACACGCCAGTAGTTACTGTGAAATAGGTCCCGAACAAATGAGGGAGAAAAGAATGGATAAACACACCATAGTCAAAGCGGCAACTATAACAATGCCCCACACCCCCACCTCAAGGTAGCATAATAAAATAGAACTATCACTGAAGGTAATGAATACCCCCCAAAAAAACCCATCTCTGAACGCCATACTGACACAGTATTCTTAATTATATCACATTTGATGCTTATAATTGGACTATGCACAATGACTGTAGGCATGCTATTTATCTCTTCTGTGTATCATTATTTTGACCAGAGGGTTAAGAAAATCAGAGTGCACAATATTTAATTATCTTAAACACCTGTCACCTTGACGTAGTGACCCAAAACATTGACCAAGTCCAACAAGGCATGATATTTATTACTTTGTGAAATATCATTAATTTGTGATAAGTGGTTTTGGAGATAGAGTGCAAAATATTTTACTATCAAAAGCCCGTTAATGTGACCTTTGACCTAGTTACCAGAAATATGGACCATGCACATCAAGGCATGGAATGTATCATTTCTGAGAATAATAATTTAATTCTAACCAAGAGTTTTTCAGGGATTGAGTTCCGTAAGTCTACGGATAGACGGACAGACAGTCAAGCTGAATCCAGTATACCCCCTTACACTTTGTGCAACTGGGGTATAGAAACATTTCCGCAGGTCGAGACATTGGTAAATTGTTTTGAAGGTGACTGAATAAAAATTAGCCACTACAATAAACAGTCCTGTTCTTTCAGTTTTTCCTATTTTTTATTTTTGTTTTTCATACACAAGAATATTATGACTGAAAGCTGCAATGAAGATTCATGGATAAGATTTGCAAAATAGTCACCGTTCGTATTCTGTCCCATCTATTTCTAAATTAAACAAAAAAACATGCAAATTTCACCAGCTTTTCCTTGCTTACCAGTAAATACTTTGGTTAAGATATTTGTCTAACACAACCTTCTTGTCGTTGTTGTTCATGTCGAGATCCGGCAAAATACCGCAACGAATTAATCACTGACTTTGTTGTTATAATCTACAACCCATCTTGCGAAATAATGTACTGGACTGCAGTTAACAAAAACTTGAACGGGACATAGTGTCACATATATCAAAATTAAAATATCCGGGGCCGGGATACTGATAAATTAATCATAAAATTTGTCCGGTAGTTTAAACATTGCCTCTAAATTGTTTCTCTGCAATAATTGATCAGGAACGGTCTACGCAACGTATGAATTCCTGCTCTACTGTAGATTATTATTTTATTATTTATATTTATTATTATTATAAAGCAGGTCAGCAATAACATCGGCACTTAAAGTACATTTCAATGTTATTCTGACAAAGATATGGTTCATTGATTAGTGAAACGACAACAGCCGTGAAAAAAACGGGCTGGGAATCTTCTGATTGGCTGCTGGTTTGGACACGCCTCTTTACCGGGGTACTGCTTCCATATTTGGAGTGACCCGTTTTTTTAATCTTTTTTTACCGGCTGTTCTTTCCATATTTGGAAATGAGCCGTGAAACCGCGGTAAACGCGTGAAATTGCCCGCGTTTACCGGGCGTTTACCACGCGGTAACAACCATGAGGTAAACGGAACAAAAACGTGAGCGCCACTGTAGCAGTAGCTTAGCAATATATATAGCAATAGCATTGTGGTAGCAGTAGCTGAAAAGTAGCAGTAGCTGAGCACCTCAACTAATATGAAGTAAAGTCAAGTTATGTCTTTTTACAATGTCTGGTTCTAGAACAATAATCAGAATGTCTGTTCTCGTGCTTTAATGTAACCCGACTTTGCAAAAAGATATAACTTGACTTGACTTCATATTACTTAAGCATGATTTCGTGTTGAGCATTAGATTGTGCTCAAGAAACTTTTATAAGCACGGGGTCTGGTCTATAATTTATAATAGGAGCGGATCAGTGGTCTAGTGGTTACCGCGCTGGACTGGTAATCCAAGAATTGCAGGTTCGGTCCACCGCTCCTCCACTAACATAACTAATGGTCTTTCGGATGAGACTTAAAAGCAAAGTCCGATGTATCTGTTCTGTACACCGGGCATGTTAAAGAACCAATTTGGACGTGTTCTGTATCTTGCACTATTCCCCGAAACCTAAAATATCTAACTTAACTCTTCTAGGGGTGTTGCTCATGTGGATTATCCGGAACCAACGATAAAAAAACTAATAAATACATAATTTATTATAGACCTTACAAGCGCACTACAGGTTGTATACGGGTCACTTTTAAACAATAGAGCCATTAGGTAAGTGATTGTACCTTTCGCTTATTTAACCATAATGGAAATATTACGGAAATGTGAAGTCCCAAGTTTGAAGAACATCACATACAGAATATCTCAAATGCCTCAAAGGGCAGAAGAAATACATAATTAAGAAATGGGTTGAATCAAGGGCAGGTTGCCGCTTTTGGACGGTCAGTTTCCCGGAGGATTTGCCAGTCGGGGTTTTATCCTGTTTACAGCATGTTTATTTCAATATATTGGCTTAACATGAGTGGAAGCACGTGTAATGAAATGCATACCCACTGAATTAGTTCAGTTTTTTTTATTCGAATCTGTCTGGTGAGACTATACTGAAATAAGTAAGAAATTGAGGATTTCTTTGACAAGAAACTTTTCACAAATCATCAACAAGATAGTAATTCCTTTAATCGAACGCTCTTATACATGTATACTAGCACCAGCTAATGTTGTTTTAACTAAAATAGTAGCTTTATATTAATTCTGAAACTAATATATACTTATTACGATATGTAGTATACCCTGTGTATAACGACATCGGATATAGGGAATTCCGGATATAAGGAACACAATGTTTTGGTCCAGTTTTTCCCTTCTTTATTTTATATGAAAATGCTTCATGGTTGATATAAGGAACAAGTTTAAATTGTCCAAAGGAGTTCGTTATCATACGGAGTTTATTGCATGTCATTGACATATATACCTTTCGTTTAATTTGAAAAAAAGCTGTGTATATCTAAGGTGAATATTCGAACACTGCAGTCACATTTGAAAATTCGTAAATGCGACTCTCACCTGTTATTTTAAGTATAAGCCTGCGTATAAGACGTTTGGACGTCCAACTTTATGTCGTCTAATGTATCCGTTAATTGGTTAGTTTGACCTTAGAGCTTCAATAGATTATTTGTTTTAGTCTCTTCATTGCATAATTCGTTCTAGTCATTTTAATTGCAATTGTACTTTGGTTTGAATAACATTATCTCGCATATATTGATGCCAGACATGTGCAATCCCATCTATCGTTCTTTTTATGACAAAAATAACTTCAGCATCCAGGACACGCAAATATAAAGGCTTTCGTAAGCCGTGATAAATGGTGATTATACAACACAATAAAGGAAAATGTACATTCAAATATGGGCGCAGCCTTACGTTAATTGACAAGACGATCCTTGGGTCGAAATAAGGCAACATAATATAGTAGACTATTATAATTTAAGGGACTTTGTTTTCTCAAGGCTCATAGGTCATGCAGTAAAACGAATGGGTCGGTAACTTGTTATGTTGGTAGACATGCTCTTAAACATAATAACTATCTTGGACGACAACCAGAACACTAAATTAACAAGCTTTTTCTCGATTACAGGTTGACTAAATCTAAATCTACAAATCGTCGTAGTTAAATGTTGCCTTAAGATACATTGTATTACAACATAAAACAAGAGGGTCGGCCGCACTATATCGCTCACCTGAGAATCAGTTACATAAGGAAGTCACTGGTTGCTATTGGAAGTCACTATTTGCAAAGGAAGTCACTTGTTCCAAGGGGAATTCATTGGTTGCTAGGGGAATTCAGTGGTTGATAAGAAAGTCACAAATTACTAAGGACGTCAGTGGTTGCTTGGTACATCTGTGGTTGCTATAGGAACCCGTTGGAATCTCGGTTTCTCCTACAACTCTATATAAAGACATGCACCACTCCCCCGTGTGGTCAATTAATTTTTTAAAAACTTAATAGACAATGTCACACACCAAATATCTACTTTCTACGCCTTGTGGTTTTGGGGGAGATGATATTTAAAGATTTTCCCATACCAAGTGACCGGGCAGAGTCAATTTTTACCCTGGGGCATGCTTTTATTAAATATGAAGAGTTCCACTAGACACTGTCACACTAAATATCCTGGCTCTAATGTAGACCTTGTGAGAAGAAGAGTTTTAAAGGTTTTACTATATACATGTATGTCTATATAAAACAAGTGACTCCCTGGGCGGGACCAATTTTAATCCCAGGAGCATGATTTGAACAAAATTTGAAGAGGTCCACGAGACACTGTTGCACACTAAATATCTTAGCTATAGGCCTTGTGGAGCAGAAGATTTTCCTATGTCTATGTAAAACAAGTAACCCTTTAGGCGGAGCCAATATTTACCCCAGGGTCATGATTTTAACAAACTTGGTAGGGGTCCACTAGACAATGCTATACACTAAATATATTTATCGCTAGGAATTGTGGTTTTGGAGAAGAATTAAATAATTTCCTAAAAAGAAACCTATGTAAATCAAGTGACGCCTTAAGATGGGTCAATTTTAACCCAGGGGTCATGATTTTAACAAACTTGGTAGAGGTCCACTAGACATTGTTATACACTAAATATTTTAGCTCTAGGCATTGTGATTTTGGAGACGAAGATTTTTTAATAATTTCCCTAAGAAACCTATTTAAAATCAAGTGACGCCTTGTGATGGGTCAATGTTAAGTTGTTAACCCAGGGGTCATGATTTTAACAATGGTGGTAGAGGTCCACTAGGCAATGCTACGTGCCAAATATCTAAGCTTTAGGCCTTGGGGTTTCACAGATTTGAAGAAGATTCTATAAGTTTTTCCTATTTGTTGCTATAGAGTTCTACACGGAATGTTTTTCGTTGAGCTTGATGCAAGGAACATTCCTGCCAAGTTACATCAACATTGGCCAAGTGGTTGTAGAGTAGATGTCGTTTTAAGTAAAAGTTGTCGGACAGATGGACGGACGGAAGGACAATTATCCATTC
This sequence comes from Saxidomus purpurata, assembly GCA_022818135.1. Lineage (NCBI taxonomy): Eukaryota > Metazoa > Mollusca > Bivalvia > Venerida > Veneridae > Saxidomus > Saxidomus purpurata. The sequence continues at coordinate 13,660,609 of JAFMSR010000006.1, read as the reverse complement.
TAAAAGCTCACTCTGGCACAAAGTGTCAGGGGGACTAAATTTTAATATATATTGACCCTCATAACAAAACTTTCAGTAGGTCGTAAGGCGCTGTCGCTCCCACTCTCCCGGTGCAGATATACATGGTGTCTAATTCATGCTATGTCGACATAATTGTCGTGCTAGAGGAGTCTCCAACAAGACCACAACACGTCATACTCCACTGATTCACCAGTGCTTTACGTCCTTCCTTGTGTTCAATTTGAAAGATGGCTTTTTTCGCGCCAAATCATATAAGTCTGAAGTCAACAGTCACAAGTAAGAAGTCAAAAGTCTGAAGTCAAAAGTTAGAAAGTAGAAGTCAAAAGTCAGAAGTCATAAGTCACACGTCACAGTGCAAAAGTCAAAGGGTCCCCTCACGGCTTCCATAACTTTTGTTTGCATGTTAAATTTTACTTATTGTTAACGTTTTAGTTGTTATCTAAAATATATTGTTAGTTCCATTTTCTCAAAAATGTGATAGATTAATAGCAAGATAAAAAATTTGCTCGACAGACCATGTGTATTAAAAGATCATGCGATTTTTATTTTAACGAAACTTGGTATTTAAGTGAAAATGACGTTTCATTAAGAGATCGTTTTATTAAAATACTACTTTTTCAACTTCTCACGGGCGGTCACTTAAAGCTGCTCGCTCTCAGATTTTGGTAAAAAAATCAAGTTCTTGAAACTGTATGTAAATAACGTATCTTAGAACATATAGTCATATAAAAAGGCTTCAGTATAAATTCCTGTCACGGATATCTCTAAATTTCAAATAATACGCTACCAAATTCAAAAGCGTTGCAGACGCTTTTGAAATTCCAGTATAAACATATAGTGTAGCGGTGCCGTGTAACCGACATTTTCAATCGATTTCTGCAAATTCCTACCTAGATTTTTGCTTATATTTTGATTCTAGCATTTAGTTTTATATTTTTGTATAAGTATGTCAATTATCTTTAAAAAAATAATTTCAGTGACAACTGAGAGCGAGCAGCTTTAATACAAGTTATACTGTATTTCAGAAAAATGGTAGCAGATCTATCTTAACAAAGCATAACATAAAAGTTTTGTCGGCATTCATGTTACAGTTTAGATCAAAGTTTTAAAACTGAAACAATTTTATCAAAAAGATGAAAATAAGTACAGTTGATCATTAGGCGGACTTGATTTGATACAAACAGGGATACGCCGATCACATGATCTGGTTACACCGCTGTTGAAAATGACATTGAGAAAACTAATCAAAATATGCACATATTACTATATTCCGTTTTCTCTGATTCCAAATATCGTACCTCAACTTTTCCGCCATTTTGTATTCTTCCGCAGCGGGGTACGCCTATCGAAAAAATTGGCGTACGCCGTTTGCCCCAGTTCGTCTTTGCCGCCACGTGACACTAGTCCAATCAAGTGAGTTTCCCTTGACACGACAACAGCCGTTTTCAGTCAAGTGCTACCGGCGTAAAGTAGCACCCCACCGGCGTAAACGGCGTAACCAAACAAGTCCGCCCAGTGATAAAACTTTTAGCCGGGTCAATGCACATGCGCAAAAACTGACATTCCGTATCTGATTTCATCATGGCTGAAGTGAGTCCAGGGATGTCTTACTAGATAAAGGTATTAAAGTAGATATTTTGTTTTATCCATTTCATTTAAAAAATATATTAATTTACATTGTATTCCATCGGTAGATATCCTTTCGTACTGTACGAAAACAAAAATACTAAATATGATTTTTGATACCGAAAGTAGTGTTTGACTACTACTGTTTGTTGGAGGGCCGATTTCAAAAATCACATTCCCATTCACAGATATCGGCTGGTATAATCAGATGGATGAAAACATCAAATGTGCAGCATTTCGCAAGTATCGTTCAAGTATAAAACAGGAATTCCACATAATCTCTAAGTTATTTCCATTTCTCTACAGTTCATCATGGATATAATTATTATTAAATGCTTGTAAATTACAAACGCAAACATATATACATCTATTCAAAAGAGAGATATACAATTTAGGCATGTCTGTTTTGCAAGATAGTAAGAGCACTGTTAACATCATCCCTGTACACTTCAAACGGAACAGAGTATAACATTTAAATATCTTACATAGAATTATGCATGTATTAGTTCAGAATCTACATTGTATCTGGAATGAGCAAGGACATTTTTGAATTGAACAAATGTCTTTAATTATGTCAGTTTTTTTCAGCATTGTGTTTAAATCTTGTTTTGAACTATTTTATCTGAATTTAGTCAATTTACATCGAAAGCGGATGTTCATACGTAACTCTTAGTTACACTTAGAGTATGTCAAGTGTATACCACTTGTCATACTCTGAAAAACAAATGTACTTTCAAATTGAATAAGTACGCCTTCGTTAGAGCAGTATTTCGATGTTTGTTCTATATAACGTGTTAAAAACATGTTGCATACATTGTGCAGTACTGTCAGCTTCTTGTTTGTTAACTTATGTATGTTTTCAAGCCTACTAGAATGACGTGGCAAATTTGATTAATTTTTCTGTGATAGGCAACACTTGAACGCTATACTTAAACAACCTCACTTATCTTAATTGTCTTTGAATAAAAGTTCAAACAATTGAAGATCACTGTGTCAGTTGTATCTCGCACCGAAAGCTTCTATCTTTAGCTTAAAGATAAGGTAAACACTTCAGTATGGAAACTTAAGAAATCTGTTGAGTATCTGGTTTTATTTCGCAAAAGACTTATGTCAACATCTGAAAAGTAAGGTTCACAAACACAGCAGGTTGTCACTATACCATAGCTTTTTTTTATCTTTTTAATGCGTAAAATGTGCTTGGTAGATCACCATTAAAAACAATCATGCGAAATTGCCTTTCTCCACATATTCGCTTTGAAACTCTGTTTACTCAGGATACCCGAGTAGCTAATCCGAAAACCTTCTTAGTGACTACTCTACATGTTCAAACAAACACGGAGGGACTTTACCGCAGCTATACTCAATGACTAAATGTATTACAATTTACAAGACAGAGTTGTTTTTGCAATTTTGATGCATACAATATATATGTACATTAAGAATTTTAGAAGCTATGGAGAAACACAGACACTTGGGTTCAGGAGAGCGATTCTGGCCCAATTGTGTCTATCTTGTATTTTTTTTTTCATATTCACATACTATAAGAACTCAGTATATACACTGAACAGGTTAAGTCACTCAACGGAAACATTAAAAAAAAAATTCACTATATGTCTCTATAAACCACAATATACCAGACTCCAATGGTGGAAAAATTACTACTTCGTTCAATTCACGATGCATTTCAAGAATCCACATTACACCTTACGAAAACTTACCGGTGCCTATCAGTAGTCTATATGTTTACCTCTTCGTACACAAAGTCGTTGGAGCTGACATTCTCAATTTCCAAAGAAAACCAACACTCATTTCAAAAACTACATGTATTTTTGAGCTGGATACTGGTATGACTTCACTAAATTGGTAGACCTGGAACCAGTCAATTTTGTGTAGGGAACTTGCGGACCTATAAGATGGCTGTGTCCTCTGATTGGTCCAAAATGGTTGGTAACATTAAAGTTTCTACCATGAATATGGAAAGTACAATAATTGAGCATAACAAAAAAATGCTTTATGAATTTTCTGATAAATATTAAATTGCCCTGTGGCTGTCAGAAGATATTGCTTTTTTTGACAGAATGTAAATAAAAATCCCGCAGTCGAGGGGGTGACGTCATTCTGGCGCAATTTTCAGATATAAAGTATCACTAAATGTATATAAAAAAGGGCATTTTTTGGTGTGACTAAAGTGGTTTTACAAATCTATTTGGGTGTAAGTACTCAACGAATGTTTGGGTATGCTGACAGAGCTGAAAGGCTATACAGTAAGTCTATGGAAAACCATTTAGTGAAGTCTTACCTAAATATAATCAATGTTTCGGAGAATGCACGTGAATGTGATGCAATTTGACAAGGTAATAATACACTTTTTGGTGGGAATTAGTGGTCATATGTAAAATCATGGCTTCAGGCATTGAAAATATAGAAAAATTCTGGGGAAAATTAGAAAAAAGTTTTAAAAACAAGTGTAAACCTGTGGAGGGGGAGGGGTGTATAGAGTGGGAGGGGTGCAAGGACCGATATGGGTATTGTAGGAAGCGTGGCCTATAGCATTCAGCACAGACTGGTGTGCAGTCAAATACCAAGGCACAGTGTTACTGGGGCAGACCTTGAAGTTAGCCATTTGTGCCATCGTAGGGCGTGTGTGAATCCATAGTACTTGTGCTTGGAAACGCATGAGCAGAATGCTGAACGCTCACGTTGTAAGATTGTTGGACACTGCGACGGTCTACATTTGCCCGCTTGCCTGATTTTGCTGTAACACCTGTTAAATTTGTGGAGTAAGCATGTTCACTTGATGTAGAACACTTCACTGAAAACCTTGAATGCCGAGCTTCCGGCATACACTTTTCTGACTTTTTCATTCTCAATTTACGAGCTAGTTGAGATCGAATATATTTAATTCTCTCGTGGTTTTTCTCATACAGTCTATACAGTTCTGTTGCCTTTTTAATGCGTTTTGACTTGTTCACTAGTAACTTTGCTTGTTGTTTCTTCAATTCAGACCGACGTTGCTCACTGTTTAGAGCTGCAGCTACCTGTCCACCAGAAGGAATCGGACAGCCTGCCTTCTGACAGAGCTTACGGATTGACTCACCAGGCCCATTGTTTACGCTGTGAATAGCACTGTGTGCTCTGCCGGGAAAGTTGCGTGAAAAAGTGGAATTTTTTGGTAAGCTTTTACGTAAAAATTTATTTGTTGCTTCAACTTTCTGACTGTTGGTATTGAGTCTGGTCTTTTGCAGAATGTCAGTGCCAAGTCTGTATTCAATACACTGAAGGAGTGTTTGTTCAAAGTGTTCATTTGTTAGGTCAATTTTAAAAATTTTATTCAAATAGGCACTCCTTAAAAGCCAGTTATTATCCTGCTCGCCTTGACAAATAAGTGAAAATCTCTTACACCGGCTGTGGTCGGCACCGTAACATCTCTTTATGGCATTTATTGCAAGGCTCATTTTCTCGGAAACTGTCGTGTAGTCCCCAGCTTCAATCTTGTGTATTGCTTGATACTCTGCATTGCATCGCTTGCTCAGATCTGTAGAGAATCTGTTCTGTAGGTACTGTCTGTATTTTAAAGTTTTCCCAGGCATCATAGCTAATGCATCTGAATTGGCTTTCATTTGTTTTCTGTGACTTGCCGATAAATGTCGCGTGTCAACCTGGAAGATTGGCTCAGTTGTTGTGAGTTTCTCTTCGTACAGTTCTGTGGCAGCTAAATGTGCTGCAGTATCTTGGTCTGTAGTGATATACTTCACAGTTAAACCATCTTCCAGGAGGCCAGTAAGTACAAGTTTACCCAGCGCTTTTCATCTCCTATTGATGTTTCTATGGAGGTTGTAGCAGTACAGTCAGCAGACTTAATATCACATTCATTACCCTCCTGCGTGTGATAGCCATGTTTCGAGCAAAGCTTGTTGACAAGTTCAACATTTATAATTTGATGTTTGCCCGTCACATTTTCCGCAACGATGTATGCCATTTGTGTGACTGGTTGATAAGGTGTGCGCGTCACACCAGACCAAAGACTGTTGTTATACATCCCGTCTGCTTGGACCGAGATCTCGTTCTCGCTTCGTCCCCGTATTTTATTGATTAATTTTGATTGTTGTCGTCTCTCTTGCATGTCTGTAATGTTGGCATTTTCTATCACTTTATTAACCTTTTTAGCTGTTTTCTGCATACCAACCGGGTCGTACCGACTATACCTCGAACGAGGTTGGTGGACCTAATAAGCACAATTACAAACAAAATCTGCATACCAACTATAGATGGTGCAGGTATATTACTTGCTAAAAGGAGCTTCCTTACACCGGTTACTCCTATAGGTGTGTCATGGCAATGTTTAAACCAACATTGGCAGCTGCAGCCCGTCTGCCACGACAACCAGTCTCTACTTCCTCATACAGGCTGTATATATTTGACTTGTAACCGCATTTGTCACAAATAACACTCTCTCTCCAACACAGGCCACGTTTCTGTTCTCTTTTAAAATCAAAGTTTAGGCTTCCTGGGCAGTTGCTGTTCCTGGCAAGATGTTCTCTTGTGACTTCATTAACCATGTTCCAAAGTTTCTGGCAATGCAGTAATCTGTAGGAATTGGATTCTGCCCTGTAAATGCAAAAAAATCTAATATAAAACTGTATAAGCATTTTAAATTTGGGGTCTGTATTGAATTTATATGATTTATGAAGTTTCTTTCTTTATATTAGTACTAATATTGCTATTTGAGTTGTCCCCTTGGACTGAATGATTTTTTTACATAGGCCTGCTGCAGACAGTTTTTTTTCAATTTGAGACAAAATTCAATATAAATGTTCTTATAAAGCTGCTCCATGACCAGAGGAGTCATTTTACTGGATTTTAGTAGTATTTAAGACATATTTAACTGCAAAACAGACCAAAACTTGTAAAAATAACCATTTTCTCCCTTATTTGGTCATAAAAACCACATTATGTGAGTGGAAGAATTAAATTCAGAAGCTTGTTAAAATCTGCTAGGAAATTACAGCACTCTCACCTTTGAATGTCGTCAGTACTGCGTGATTTGAACTGTGTGGATGATAGATCCTTTCGGCTTCTCAGAAGCTTCTGTGTAGGACCTGTCTTGTCCGAGCCCATGTCTGATGCCAGTGCACCGGGCAGGATTGGGTCATCCTCCACCAGTGATTGTTCTTCTGATGTTAACCTTACATACTGAACCTTTTCGCTTTCTTTGTAATTTTACTTTAACCCTCTCCGCGGACTAAATTTATTCCCTTTTTTGAAGCCTAAGCGTCTTCTTTTTCTATCTCCTTTGCCCATTTTATTTTCAAAACACAACTGTTTTATACTCTGACAACTAACAAACTGATACTGGGGATATTCTGTAAACAATGATGTTTGTAGGTATGGTCATATGATATGTCCAGCCCTGTTACTGTGAGAGCATCCTCATTGTTTTTTGTAGATAAATCTGACTCTTCTTGAAGTGGGTGTGTCATATTGGAGCTGGGTACTGACAGGGACTGATATTTGCTTAGATAAGCTGAATGTTGTTCATAATTAGTGTATTTATACATAATGACCAATAAAAAAAAAGCTGCAGATAAGTATTCTGAAAAAGATGCAAATCCAGAAAATGTGAAAAAAAAATCTGTGTTCTGAGTGGGTGGGGTAACTTAAAGACCCCTAAATCTGTACATATTAGGAGACAAATGAAAAAAAAAACACTGTTCGTATGAAAGACATTTATTGTTTCATATATGTGGAAAGTTTCTTTGAAAAATATTGAAAAATAAGATAAAAAATACAAGAAGCATCATACATGACTTCATACCTGTCTGTCTCTTTTTGCTCTATATCAGATGCATATATTTTAATACAACCTGCCTACATACAAGATGGCCTGGGAAAGCCATTTTTAAGGAAAAATACAAAACAGAACAACATTATAGTTTGGAATTGCTTATATTTTTATATAATAATAGGAATTTTAATTTGTTAAACTTTAGGATGCTTCTTTAGTTATGACTTCACTAAATTGGTAGACCTGGAACCAGTCAATTTTGTGTAGGGAACTTGCGGACCTATAAGATGGCTGTGTCCTCTGATTGGTCCAAAATGGTTGGTAACATTAAAGTTTCTACCATGAATATGGAAATTACAATAGTTGAGCATAACAAAAAAATGCTCTATGAATTTTCTGATAAATATTAAATTGCCCTGTGGCTGTCAGAAGATATTGCATTTTTTGACAGAATGTACATAAAAATCCCGCAGTCGAGGGGCTGACGTCATTCTGGCGCAATTTTCAGATATAAAGTATCACTAAATGTATATAAAAAGGGCATTTTTTGGTGTGACTAAAGTGGTTTTACAGATTTATTTGGGTTTAAGTACTCAACGAATGTTTGGGTATGCTGACAGAGCTGAAAGGCTATACAGTAAGTCTATGGAAAACCATTTAGTGAAGTCTTACCTACTGTTGATGTCGAATAGCTCCCGGTCGTGTATTAGCGCAGTTTTGAGCCGGACACCAAATTGCGCTTACGAATACAGGAATTGTTATTATCATCTCACCTGGCGCCAAATTCAACCGCTCTAGCGACGGTGTGTACTATAAAGGTTATACGAAAGTTTAGATTAAAGTTATAATTACCGTTAATGTGACAATCATACATTTAAATAAAACATTAAAGATTTATACTCCTAGAATAATAAACATTGCCATAGTTATTACCAAAAATAACGGTCTGTATAACAGTTTTGTTAACATTGAATTATAGAGGAAATCTGTCAAAACCTTTTTGACTATCCTAGTCAAAAATAATAAATCCACCCTTTTGGTTATGCACGTCTTAATTTGTTTTTGTAACTACACACTGTATCGGCAAAACGCACTGGCTCCAATTTAACGATAATGCTCCGACTAACGTAACGAACCGGCTCCAATAAAAAATGGCTGATTTAGTAAACAAAACCCAAGTCAGTATAACAGATTCGTGTATTTTATATGGTAAATCGCAACTTCTGAAGAAACGAATACTCTTACGGAATGCTCACTTCTTTCCTGCATGGCAGCAGCTAGTCGGCTGTTTCAGACATCGATGCGTGTGAAAGTAATGCAAGTTGAATGCAGAGGATTCAACGGTAAAAAGTGCAAAACAAACCCAAAATGCATGGATTTTGCTCAAAATTATCGAAGTTAAGGTGTTTAGCATAAAAGATTTGCACTGGCATGTAACTTTGGGTCAAATGTCGTAAGCATGTACCAACACTTTACCGATCTGCTATTTTTATAGGCAAAACTTACCCATTTAAAAATACAACGATTCAGGCTCCAATTGACGATACAACGAAAATGCTCCAATTCGTGTTTCACGGATCATTTTCAAAGACGTTTTTGAACAATTACAAATATAAAAGTAGCTCTTATCGGACAAATTTATGTGTTTTCTTAGTGAAAAATTGAAAATTCAACTCAGAACTTTTAAATATTCAAAATACTTTCCAAAATGGCAGGATTCATGGACACAGTGTTTAAAGCTTCTCGCTCTCGCAAAAACATTGACATTCTTATTCATCAGTATAAAACTAAAGGCTAGAATTACAGAAAGCAAAAATCTAGGTACGAATTCGCAGAAATCGATTGAAAATGTCGGTAACACGGCACCGCTACACTATATGTTATATTGAAATTTCAAAAGCGTTTGCAACGCTTTTGAATTTGGTAGCGTATTTTTCAAAATTTAGAGATGTACGTAACATGAGTTTATACTGGAGCCTTTTTATATCACCATATGTTCTAAAATATGTTATTTACATACAGTTTGAAGAAATTATTTTTTTACGAAAATCTGAGAGCGAACAGCTTTAAGGTTTTATTTGACCTAGCGTTTTGACCGCTATCAATAATCACATGCAGCTTAGACTAAAATCGAAATTGTCATCTAATGAAAATTTGGAAAGCGACGGTTGAAAAGGTATATAATTTTGCATTCGCTATTCATGCTTTATCATCTATCTGTGAACTTGTACACGACCTCAATATAATCTATCTGAGCTTTTTTGCCTCAGTGTGCTTATTGCGATAAACTTTCTGGAATTCTCACCCAGCCAATTCGTGTTGAATTTATTCTGGTCAAATACAAAATAGCAAAGGTACTGGCACTTGATATCTACTGAAATAGTACTGTAGACTTTAAGTCATTATTAAAAATTGCATAAAACCATTCAAAAGTAGAATATTTGCCCAATTAGTCGAGGTAGAAATGGAAGAAAACAATTACGGTGATTTATTTATATGCCTAAATTCTGTAGCTCTACAGCGACATAGTCAAGGTAGACAATACGTAAATGTTTTTCAGTTTATCACTAACAAACCGAGCAGAGCGGTATACGGTATCCATGAATCCTGTTATTTTAGGAAGTATTTTGAATACTTAAATGTTAGTTTATACTTATTTATTTTGGCTCGATTGTATAGAAAGCGTGAAGCTTGGAGTCACACTCGAGTCTACTTCATGGAAAAAAAGTACTGGTGTCATATGAGGAGGTACGGTCGTGACCCCAGTGGGGCTCAAACTCGCAAGCCCTGGATGAGCGATGTTCTCCTTTAAATTATTTATTTAAAGAGAGTGGGTACAATTTAGGTGACATAAAACTCAACATTCTGTTCGATAAGAGATTCTCTTATGTTTGTAATTGTTCAAAAACGTCTGTGAAAATGATCCGTGAAACACGAATTGGAGCATTTTCGTTGTATCGTCAATTGGAGTCTGAATCGTTGTATTTTTAAATGGGTAAGTTTTGCCTATAAAAATAGCATATCGGTAAAGTGTTGGTACATGCCTACGACATTTGACCCAAAGTTACATGCCAGTGCATATCTTTTATGCTAAACACCTTAACTTCGATAATTTTGAGCAAAATCCATGCATTTTGGGTTTGTTTTGCACTTTTTACCGTTGAATCCTCTGCATTCAACTTGCATTACTTTCACCCGCATCGATGTCTGAAACAGCCGACTAGCTGCTGCCATGCAGGAAAGAAGTGAGCATTCCGTAAGAGTATTCGTTTCTCCAGAAGTTGCGATTTACCATATGAAACACACGAATCTGTTATACCGACTTGGGTTTTGTTTACTAAATCAGCCATTTTTTATTGGAGCCGGTTCGTTACGTTAGTCGGAGCATTGTCGTTATATTGGAGCCAGTACGTTTTGCCGATACAGTGTGAACTAACAGAAATAACTTGGTAAAACTTATTTCTTATATGTTTATAAAGCATCCACTGTGCTTTGAGCATCATCATGTAAACCAATGTGAGCATTTTGAAGGGTAATATGGCGAGGTATTGCAGAAAAGAAATGATTCCATAAAACACTTTTTCCGAAGTCACTCAGCAAATCGTCTGATACTGGGGGGAGTTAATAAAAATCTCCTGAAAGGATCACCTGAATACCATAAAAATACCTTTCGTCTTTTCTCAACGACCTGCATAAAAGGTCAACTGTTTCAAATACTTTCTTACTCATTATGGATCATTCATCAATGATGACGATTTCACAAGGAATAAATACGTTGTCTTGTCTTAAGGAAAAGAAGAAACCGTGGTACCAAAAAAAAATTAATACGCACGATGATTTATGTAAAGAACGCTAAAAACAATGCACTGTCATTTTCAAAAAACTACAAGAACAAGAAACTTATTCTCTTAATTTTGACTTGAATATACTTAAAAATAATACCGAGTTTCGAATTTCGAATTCAAATGAGTTCCATAATTCAACAGAAGATGGTAAAAATGATGCATAATAAAATATATTAGTGTATGGCTAGCTATTGTAGTAAAGTTTTTGTCATTTCTTAGAGAATAACGAGTTGTTTCAGACAGAGTTAATGAGAAAATATGTGGCAAGTAGTCAGGTAAAACTCCATATTTTTCTTTATAAAGAATAACTTTTTTTTAATTTTACGTGTAACAAGTGATACCCAGCCTATATTTTTAATAAGCGTTCCATTGAAACTGATCGTGTGAGGCCTGTGAAAACTCGGGCGGCTTCATATTGCAACTGTTTCAAAGAATTGTGTTCATAAACCGTGCAACCATCCCAGACTACAGAAGCATATTCTAAAATTGGACATACATGTATATACATATATTATGTATAAATCCGATTAATCTAAATTTGAAAGAACGCACAGAGCCCAGAACTTTTGAAGCTGAAATTTTAACAATATCAATACTGTATGTTCATGCCACTTTAAATCGGACGACAATGATAACCCAATATGTTAATGATTGTCGACGAAGTTCAGTGAAACATCATTAAATAAAAGTGTTGGTTTATTATTGGTGTTGGATGAGAAAACATAACTTCAGTTTTATTAGGATAAAAATTTACTAGCCACTGCTTTGACCAATCATTGATTGTTTGAAGTAAATGGTTTATAGTTGTTTCTATGTAGTTAATATCTTTTGACGAAACTGCCAAAGAATTGTCATTAGCTAAAAGAGTAAAAGATAATTAATAGGGTTTCGGCAATGTAAAGTTTTTTAATGTTGACGTAAATGAAAAAAGTAGGGGGTCAAGGGCTGAACCCTGTGGAACACAATCTGAAGTATTCAATACCTCGGATGTTGCGGAACAAATAAAAACTGATAGTTTATGGTCAGGGATATACCGATAATCATTAATCCATTGAAGGAGTTCATCGTTTAAACCAAACTGTTTTAATTTAAAAAGTAAACCAAATGCCAGACTCGATTGCTTGAACATTATCAAATGATTCACATATTTGTTGATAGATAAATGTCTATAAGCTGGTATACGGTTGAGTGTCATGGAAGAAAACCTGATTGTAATGGATAGATCAAATGGTGAGGGTGAAGATGATTATAATGTTGTTTGTAAATTACTCGTTCCATGGCATTTCTTATACAGCTTATTAATGATATAGGTCTATGATTAGAAGGTATATTTTCATCTCCCTTTGGAAGAAGTGGTATGACTTTTGCGAATTTCCAAATATTAGGATAAACACCATCTTTAACAGATCAATTAAATACATAGCAGAAAACAGATACTACTGTGAGTTTCTTTAAGAATCGTATGACTGATTTCATCAGGTCCTACTGCTTTATTTAAAGTTTATGTAGACAGGATGTCTATTATTGTTTGAGGGTGAATGGTAAATGACGACGAACTTTTTTCAGTTTTACGAATAAAATTTGGTAATTGAGTTGCCGTTGCATCGACTGTTTAAATGGAAGTAAAATGCTCGTTTAGACAATGAGCCTTTTCTTCATCCGAAATATCATATTTGTCAGTACCGTTTTTGTTAGTGTAGGAATGCTTTTGAGACTGTTTTCGTTATTTTTAATGCGGATCTCTTTCTCTAAAAATTCTACGAATAACGGAAGGCCGTCCATTAATGTTGCTTGAACTTGTGGCCCTTACCCACTTGCTTTTTGTTTTGTTGTGTCATATGTCTGTTTTGTGTACATGTATTTATGTATATATGGAATGAAATAATTATGTTAAAACTAAATCAAACTTCCTTATGCCAAGGTAAGACTGAGACAAAGATTGATTTCGTTGTAAAAAGGGTTTTAAGTTGAGGGACATTTTTAAGTACACGCAACCACGTACCATGTTTAATGAATTGCAAAATCCAATGCGACTAGATGACCAGTCAGTGCATTGTTAGAGCTATCCCTACACATTTTCTCCAAGCAGTGTTAAGCTTTATTGACAAGTTAAGTCCACACATTTACGTTAGTTGCTTAAATGACTTCTGATACTCCCTGCAGCTAGCTGACCAATAATAATAGGTATCTATACTCTTGTAAGGGGACACTATTTGCGCTACGGCACGAAATTGAATATATGTATATATATATAATATATTTTTCAGTACCAAATACCAAGGTTAACACAATAATTAAAGAGCATGCTTTATGAATTTCGTTCAATTTTACATTTGTCTGATTTAATACTGTCAACAATATGTACCAAGAAACAAGCATTCGACTCTCTCAATCTTTTCGTAAAACTTTTAAAAACACTTTAATCTAAACTTTCGTAAAAACTTTTTAGTACACACCGTCGCTAGAGCGGTTGAATTTGGCGCCAGGTGAGATGATAATAACAATTCCTGTATTCGTAAGCGCAATTTGGTGTCCGGCTCAAAACTGCGCTAATACACGACCGGAAGTATTCGACATCAACAGTGGGCGGACTTGTTTGGTTACGCCGTTTACGCCGGCGGGGTACTACTTTACGCCGGTAGCACTTGATTGAAAACGGCTGGTGACATGTCAAAGGGCAACTCACTTGATTGGACTAGTGTCACGTGGCGGCAAACGCAAACCGGGGCAAACGGCGTACGCCTTTTTTTTCGATAGGCGTACCCGGCGTACCCCGCTGCGGAAGAATACAAAATGGCGGAAACGTTCAGGTATGATATTAGGGATATGAGAGAATGGAATATATTAAAATGTGCATATTTTGATTAGTTTTCTCATTATAATGTTCAACAATTATATTTGTGATGGTAGCCACAGTGACCAACAAACTTGGCACGGAGGCAGCCATCTTTGTAGCCGGTTGTCGCTTGTTTGGTACTAGGGCACTAAATGGCCGGGTAAGCCGGTCATATGGGTTTACAGATGTTTCACACCCTAGTCATGTCTCCCCTAGTCGTTTCTCCCCTAGTCATTTCTCCCCCAAGACATTTCTTCCCCAAATAAACTTATATATATGGAAATGCATTTACCTTAGATATTGAGTATTTAGAGATGTATGTTAATTTAGATAATAATCCTATTATTATTATGAATATTTTGATGATATATTTTGATGATTATAAGTTGCAGATTTGAGTTTGGATTGATTGAGTGTGAATAATGTGAATAAGCATGATAAGATGTAAAAAATAAAGAACTATTTTTATTAATCTTCATGTAAATGAAAATACCGTTATATGACATAATTAATAAACTGTTATATAATTTTTTACTTATTAAACAGGAATGTGTAACGCAGACTGTAACTATGAAGTTAAATAAATTTATTAAGTTTTTCACAAGTTTTCCACACATTGACTCTGATCAAACATTAAGGTGTATACTTAATTAGCCAATTATCACGTAATGCTGCTTCTTTTCTAATTAATCAATTATCTCAAAGTGCTATTGTGTGCACCTTGTGTAAAATGATAAGATTAAGAAGTTTGAGTAGAATGAGAAGATTGAGTCACGCTAGTAAGCTTTACATATGGTTGAATGAGACTGAAAGGGCACAACTTTCTTAGTTAATCTGAAAAGTAAAAATGCCTGCTAATTCAGCTCCATGTATAGAATGTCCAAGACCGGTCTATAAGAACCATCTTGCAGTCTTTTGTGATCTTTGTGACCAGTGGCATTTTTGTTTGTAATTGTGCTTATTTGGTCCACCATCCTCTAAAGAGGCTATCATCGGTACGACCCGAGTGACCATTGGCAGCACATAAAATGTGTGAATATAGGTGAGTCAACATTACCCTTTTTTTAATTGTACTGGGTACTATTTTCTTCTGAAATGGACTTTATACTTTTCTGAATATTAAAAACACTTTTTAGTTTACTGAACTCATTTTCATTTGAGTATTAATTCAATGATTCAAGCAAGTACTACATAATAATTGTGTTTCAAAAAATTGCACAATTTATGTGAATTGACTTTGATTTGATTTGATTTGAAGCAAATTTTATAAAGGTCCGTCCATAAGAGCAAATACGTTAGCTTGAATTTCATAGATGAGACCTCATATGTGAATTGACAGCAAGTCATTCAGTAATTAAGGGTGACACTTTCTGTTCAATAAACAATCAATGCTTTATAATGGAATGGAATATACAGATTGACACTTAGTGGCCAATAAACAATTAACATTCCAGTAATTCCAATTGTTATAAAGCTGATGTAAAAATAATGCTTAATATTAATCAGGCAACATTTTGTTGTATCATACCATTAAGTCTGATCCTATCATGATAAAATATATTTATTTATGCTGTGTTCTTACTGTGTTAAAAATAATTAATAAAATAACTCATTGTTTACGTTGTTTTGTTTAAATAGAATGCATAGAAACGTACTAGCAAACTGTAAGTACCAAATGATGAAGGAATTGAGGATGGACCTGATCAGGGATCGTATATATATATATATCCTGACCTGATGTAGCATCTCATAAAGAATTTCATCAGAAATTATTTTGAAATTTGATAATCATACATAATCATGTATAATATCTAAAGTGGGTAATCTGATTTAGTAATAAATTTTATTTTTGAGTAATTTCATTTTCAAAAGTATGAAAAATATTTTCTTTGCTTCTTTAAATTTAAAAATAAATATAATGAGCAGGAAATGATTCACTTCTTTTACTTTAAATCAATGAATACAATTTTAGTTTTAAGTCTTTAAAAAAATCAGTTTTATTGAGCACTGTTTGACAAATGTTTCTTAATATATGATTCAATTTTTTGGAAAACTCTCCTCAAACAATGATGTTTTACATGTTGGTTTCTGAACAAATTTTGACTGAAAAAAAGAATTTCAATGAAAGTTTAAAACATTTTTATTTAAAGACAGTTTTAGAATTAAAAGACCATCTGTTAATTCTTAAGATTATAAACTGTTATTAAAAATAATTAAAACGCATGGAATTAATACAATATCAATGAGTCAGTAGGTCTAAAAACATTTTTTATTTAAAGACAGTTTTAAAAATGAAAGATCTAAGACTTTATTTATTTGTAAAACATTAATCAGTTTTTAGATTAAAGATCTGTAAAAAAACAACTTAAAAACACAGAATGAATTTAATTTGAAATCAGAAATTTTCTAAATCTTTTCAATGAAAAGTTCTTCTTTAAAACTTTAAATTCTGCTTTAATTTTAGGTGGTAATCAACACCTTAATATGCTAAGCTTAAACCTTATGTTAGGTGAGAAATGCCTGGGGGGAGAAATGACTAGGGAAGAAACATCCTGGGGGAGAAATGACTAGGGGAGAAACGACTAGGGTGTGCAATATCTGGATACCGTCATATGGCGGGTAACGTTAAGTCACGTGAGCGGTGTAACCCGGTCATGTGATCGGCGTACCCCGGTTTGTATCAAATCAAGTCCGCCCAGTATCCAGCTCCAAATACAGGTAGTTTTTGAAATTTGTGTCGGTTTTCTTTTGAAAATGAGAATGTCAGCTCCAACGACTTTGTGTACGAAGAGGTAAACATATAGACTACTGATAGGCACCGGTAAGTTTTCGTAAGGTGTAATGTGGATTCTTGAAATGCATCGTGAATTGAACGAAGTATTTTGGGGGATATCAAAGACATATTTGTACATCATATGATACCAAGACGTTGTTACTTTATCTTCAACTTTGCATATTTTTTCTTACAATATTCTCAAAAGCAATTTTGCTTTTTTCGAAGCGGTGATCATTTCCGGTTGCACTGTTTGGCTATATGTAAATTAAATTCTTGCAGAAAAAGTTATGACAACAAATTAAACATCAATCTACGGGGGAAACATCACTCTTCAATATGTGAGATTTACTTTTACGAAACATTCAAGCGTTTTTCAATAGTCAGCCTTCAAACTGAAACCTATCCGCTACTGCCTAAAATCCGCTACTGCCTAAACAACTGTAATAATTTTTCCACCATTGGAGTCTGGTATATTGTGGTTTATAGAGACATATAGTGAAATAAAATATTTTTTTTAAATGTTTCCGTTGAGTGACTAAACCTGTTCAGTGTGTATACTGAGTTCTTATAGTATGTGAATATGAAAAAAAAGTACAAGATAGACACAATTGGGCCAGAATCGCTCTCCTGAACCCAAGTGTCTGTGCTTGTAAATGTGGTTCTTGGACTTAAACAGAACATTTATCTCGCGGCATGGGCCCTGTTTAGAGTAAATATTCTTAGTAAGGTAAAGTTAGATTAAATAAGGATTAAATAGCAAACCGGTCAATGTGTCATGTTCGTCTACCTTGACTTGGGTTTACATGGGAATGCATGTTGCTGTATAAGGCCATAGCTATCTCTTGATAGCATATTTCAAAGTTTAAGTTGTTTTTTACAAGTATTAAGTCTTGATGTAGTAATTATAATGTTGTGTGTACATGCATGACTGTGTTTTGTAGATAAATCAACTTTTTGTGTGCAAAAGTCAATTAATATTAGTGATGTTTCTGTGTCAATGTTTATATGGTGCTTGCTCTTTGTAAAAGAGAAACATTAAAGTTACTATAATATAGTATATATTGTTTGCGTATTCGACGAAAAGACAAGCTACTGATGAGCCCATGAGTACAACTTTAATTTCGTCGTTTTTTATGTAAAAATAATTTCAGCAAATTAATTTTAAAATGACATTAGATAATGTTAGGTGTTTGCTGTCATCAACTTTGTTTCTTTTGGTAGTTCACAGATATTTCATTGAAAATGCATGATAATAAGCGTCTCGTATTTATTTTTTCCAAAACACATACCATTGCAATGGTCGTAAATACAGATGGTCGCACAACGACGGAAAAATAGACACAAATTGAAGCTGTTCTAGACTGAAAATAAAGATAATCAATTTTTACATGTTTTGGCATATAAGTACTCTAGTATAAAGCTCTTGTGCAGCAGTACATCATATTTAACATAGTCTTGTTAACAGCCTGAAAAAGTAAGATTCAGTGTACTTCTATGAAAGTAATTACTCTCTGATTTTAACAAATGAATGCATACTTTCTGCAATGCCAATAATTATTCTCCTGCAAAACGAAATTTCGGTGTTATACATGCATCACCATGCCAATAAGGCGGTCCGCCGACCATTTTTGGCCTGGGAACTTAAAGTCCCCTAGGCCTAAGTTAGCATACCACTTCAGCCATTTCAAATACTGCAGACAATTTAACTGTGCAATGTGCGAATAACAACTGTAAACATGCGCTTTGGGAAAGTAGTGCAAGACAGACCAGATCAATCTTTTGTTTGAATGTCGCATACGATAAGAACATATTACAAATAAAAACAGTACATACAACTTCAAACGAACAGAAAGGTCTATAGCTTACGGGCTGCATTACACATTTTTTTTCTGTTTTAGAAATTACTGCGCTTTTAGCTGATTACGGAAGATAATCATTATGCATATCACAGAAAAGTACAGATATTTACGGAACGTACGTAGCTGGATAAAATAGTTTGTAGTTTGATTGTTATTTCATTGACAACTTTCTTATTTACGAACGATTACATAGATCTATATATTTACCTAAAAATAAATTTCTTTGAAAAAAAAAAAGATACAATTTACATACGAACTCACGTGATCAAAATCACCCGCCATTTATCATGGACGCTGCATGTATAGGCCCAGTGAACGGTTTCACCGATTACAACTACAAGGTAACCAAGAATCATTTTTGGTTTTCCCTGTTATACACATTGTACAGTACTGTATTTATATTTCATTGTTGGTATTGCTTTATTTATCCCCCCGCCGCCTTCGGATATTAGTAATGGTCTCCGTCCGTCCATGTCTCCGTCCCAATTTTGTCCGGAGCATAACTCCAAAAGTACTTGAGGGATTTTCTTCAAACTTCATACACTGACAGAGCACATTGGGAGGAAGTGCAGTGTGCAAGAACAATAACTCTACCTTGCCTACTTTTAGAGTTATTCCCCTTTATCAGATTTACTTTAAAAATTTTGTCCAGAGCATAACTCCAAAAGTACTTGAGGGATTTACTTCAAACTTAATACACTGACATAGCACATTGGTAGGAAGTGCAGTGTGCAAGAACAATAACTCTACCTTGCCTACTTTTAGAGTTATTCCCCTTTATCAGATTTACTTGTCCAGAGCATAACTCCAAAAGTACTTGAGGGATTTACTTCAAACTTAATACACTGACATAGCACATTGGTGGGAAGTGCAGTGTGCAAGAACAATAACTCTACCTTGCCTTTTTTTAGAGTTATTCCCCTTTATCAGATTTACTTGTCCGAAGCATAACTCCAAAAGTACTTGAGGGATTTTCTTCAAACTTAATACACTGACATAGCACATTGGTAGGAAGTGCAGTGTGCAAGAACAATAACTCTACCTTGCCTACTTTTAGAGTTATTCCCTTTAATCAGATGTACTTTTCCGAAGCATAACTCCAAAAGTACTTGAGGGATTTTCTTCAAACTTAATACACTGACATAGCACATTGGTAGGAAGTGCAGTGTGCAAGAACAATAACTCTACCTTGCCTACTTTTAGAGTTATTCCCTTTTATCAGATGTCCTTTTCCGAAGCATAACTCCAAAAGTACTTGAGGGATTTTCTTCAAACTTAATACACTGACATAGCACATTGGTAGGAAGTGCAGTGTGCAAGAACAATAACTCTACCTTGCCTACTTTTAGAGTTATTCCCCTTTATCAGATTTACTTTTCCGAAGCATAACTCCAAAAGTACTTGAGGGATTTTCTTCAAACTTAATACACTGACAAAGCACATTGGTGGGAAGTGCAGTGTGCAAGAAAAATAACTCTACCTTGCCTACTTTTAGAGTTATTCCCCTTTATCAGATTTACTTTAAAAGTTTTGTCCAGAGCATAACTCCAAAAGTACTTGAGGGATTTTCTTCAAACTTTCTACCTTGCCTACTTTTAGTCAAATAGAAAAATATCATACCTATACTGATAATGAACATTAATATAATTTTGCAAACCTTCTCTTCATTGCCTTATTCTTTTTCCACTTACTTGAAAACTGTACTCAGCATGACCATAACTATACGGCTTTTTAAGGATTTCCTCTCACCAAGTAAAATGTACGAAAGTACAACCTTCAGGTAACTTCTTCCCAGCGGGGGGATCAACCATGTGTAACATGGCTCTTGTTTATTTCTGTTTCACTGTCTTGTCCTTGGTACACGTGCGCATCAATGCAGGTGTTGCAGAATTATGCCCCTTCGATCGATACCTGGCTACTGAGGTATACAGTATAGTACACCCCTATTTTGAGCGGTTATTTATAATGGAATCAATAAAGTTGTATCGGATTTTAGCTAGTGTAAAACGTCTCTGTATGAAACTATACTATCGGGAAATGCTGTACAATTATTGCCACGGCTGTATGCCCCTTTGAACTTACACATTTCCATTGCATAAATTTAATGTAGGTAATGGAGCAAACTCCTCCTTCATTTATTTAAGCATTGCAATGAATATTGGTACAAATTATTACCATGAATAGTATATTTGCCACAATAAAATTATAATAAGAGACTAATGGATTGTTTTGGTCGAATAAAGGAAGTAACGAACAATCAATAAGATGTGGATTTGTGCGCTTTGATGTTTAATATGATATAACATAAACTCTAAATATGCGTCTAATAACGTTTACAGGAACGAGACAACTTTTAATTTTACATGGTAGTCGAATATAGGAATAACTGTTTTGTAATATTTGATATTTTTAACGGCGACGGCGTTAGCCGGAAATGTTAAAACTGTTTGCGACCATTAAAACCGTATATACGGTCGCAAATATCAAAATCACTAAATAGTTATCCCTTTTCTAACGCACAATGTGTCTAAATGCGATAATTAAAACGCCGTTTGAATTTTGCGACTATATATACGTTATTTAATAGTCGCAAATTTAAACGACGTCACCAATCAGAAACGACGTTACATCGGTACTGCGTTAGAATGTGAAATGTATTGCATTTACTTGTATTGTGAATTCTTTATTTGTATTATCTAATAATACTGACCATGTGTATATACTACTACATGTATTATACATATATAAATGTCTGAGAGGCGCCGACAAGTTGAAGAGACAGATGCAGATACAAGGGTATCCGGGTACAGGACCCTAGTCCTTTACAGTAAAGCCTTTTGTTTTTAGCTCACCTGGCACAAAGTGCCAGAGTGAGCTATTAGGATCGCATTCCGTCCGGCGTCCGTCGTACGTCGTACGTCCGTCCGTCCGTCCACCATTTCCTTCAAACGACATCTCCTCTGAAACCACTGGGCCAATGTTGATGAGACTTTGCAGGGATGTTTCTTGCATGAAGCTCTATCAAAGTTGTTCAAAGAATTCCATTCCATGCAGAACTCTGGTTGCTATGGCAACAAATAGGAAAATCTTTAAAAATCTTCTTCTCTGAAACCACAATGCCTAGAGCTTAGATATTTGGCATGTAGCATTGTCTAGTAGACGTCTACCAAGATTGTTCAAATTATGACCCCTGGGTCAAAATTGACCCCGCACCGGGGGTCACTTAGTTTTGCATAGGAATATATAGGAAAAACTTTAAAAATCTTCTTCTCTGAAACCAAAAGGCCTAGAGCTAGGATATTTAGCATGTAGCATTGGCTAGTGAACCTCTACCAAGATTGTTCAAATTATGAGCCCCGGATCAAAATTGGGGGGTCACTTAGTTTTACATAGGCTTATGTAGGAAAAACTTCTTCTCTGAAACCACAAGGCCTAGAGCTTAGATATTTGGCATGTAGCATTGGCTAGTGAACTTCTTCGAAGAATGTCCAAATTATGCCCCTGGGGTCAAAATTGACCCCACACCGGGGGTCACTTAGTTTTTACATAGGCTTATGTAGTAAAAACTTTAAAAATCTTCTTCTTTGAAACCACAAGGCCTAGAGCTTAGATATTTGGCATGTAGCATTGGCTAGTGGACCTCTACCAAGATTGTTCAAATTATGATCCCTGGGTCAAAATTGACTCCACACCGGGGGTCACTTAGTTTTACATAGGCTTTTATAGGGAAAACTTTAAAAATCTTTTTCTCTGAAACCACAAGGCCTAGAGCTTAGATATTTGGCATGTAGCATTGCCTAGTAGACCTCTTCAATGTTTGTTCAAATTATGTCCCTGGGGTCAAAATTGACCTTGCCCGGGGGGGATCATTTGTTTTACAAAGGCGTATATATGAAAACTTATTTGGTATATAACATTATCTAGTGATCTTCCACCAGGCAAGTGGACTTGTACCAAGGTGAGCGATATAGGGCCATCTTGGCCCTCTTGTTTACGTACCCAGAGCATATCGACGGTGCATACGAGACTAACTTTGGGTTTCTGACCTGAGTTCATCTCTAAATGGATGGGAAATACTGGAAAACGTATCTTAAATTTCAAGTACCACGGCCAGGATTCGAATTCGGTATTGGTATTCCAGAGAGTTAACCACTCGGCCAACTCGTCTCCCACTTTGAATTCTTTCGGAAAACAGTAAAATTGTGTCAAAAACTCCACATATAATGGTTATTCTTTTAATGCAGTAGTCATGATAGACAGAGTTTTCAGCTGTGAGAGGAGCGCCGGACTCGTTACCGAAATACCTGAACAGATTTAATTATTAGATTGATTAGAACCTTCACACTCAGACTAATAAATGTGAAAATATCAGTCTACAAATAATGTAATATCTATATAGTTAAAACCAGACCATGACCTTCAATAAATTATTATATGTATATGTTATAGGTAAATTCTTTACTACAGATAAATGACACATATGGCTCATCAGTCCCAATTAGAAAACAGAAAGTACAGGAGCTGGGTGAAGGCAGGGCTTGGTCTCAAGTATACCAAAGAAGGTTTGGAACCATTCTGTGACCAGCTGGTTAAAGAACTACATGTTGATATCTTGAACAAAGTGAAGCAGAAACACAACCTCACGGCAGTGAGTTGTGGAAATTGCGACATAAAGACTCTCCAGCCAGATCATGTTCACACAAGATCCAAACAATGTCCTCTCGGTCAAATAAATTGTAACTGTCAACATCCTCGAGGAAAGATTTCTTGCAGCGTATGTGGCGCCATCTACGATGAAATAATTAAACTTCATGCATCGACTCCTCCATCCCCACACTGGAAAAATACCGACACAAAACACTGGTGCACAGAGGCTTGGGCTGTCGCGAAGTGTTTCATTAACGCCGCTGGATATGAGAAGAAGTTGATGGCGTCCGAGTTTGATTGTTCTGGCCTGCTTCACGTACTTCTTAACAACATGGACTTCCGAGATCATCTTAATTGCACCACTGACGGTACTGACTTATTGCAGAAGGTAAGTAGTTATTTTAATTACAGAAAGCATAGGTTTCATTAATCATGCAAGATCTAGGGGTTTCAGACTAGTCACAGTTTTCAGTGTTGCAGTTGCTTTCTTTGATTGGACTGTCGCGAAGGACAATACAAGGTCAAAACCATCCCAAGTTAAACCGGTTCAGTCAATACTTTTGTCGAGTGATGGTCAATTGAATATTTTGTGAAAATAATAATTTTTGTCTGCATTCTGGAAAAACATACAATGTATACATATTATAAATACTTCTACAAAATGTAAAAGGTTTAGAATATGTACATGTTTCTAGTGTCGTATTAAACCAGTCTAGTGACTTTGAACAAGTAAATTGTCTTTAAATATATAAGCTTGCCATTCCAATAGTTAGCAAGGAAGGAAGGGAGGAAGGATACATTGGTATGAAATGACATACTCTTACTATGTTATACTACTTTACCTTTATTTTTACGAAAAGCGCATTCTTGCAATTTTCTGGAAGACATTTGTTACAATAACAAACAACATAATCATTACCTGCATAATTACCAACTTTACTTATTGTACTAAGTCTGATCCAATTGCTAAACAGATACTTCAGCATAGGAACATGATTTATCATTCACACAACATGGAGTTAGAAGATGAAGATGTAACTATTTACATAGACGATATGATAGCGTTGGTACAAGACGGCAAAGAGTTAATCAACACGAAACACTCAAAAGCTGCCGTGGACAGACTGGAAGAGGTATCCATTTTAAAAAATATGTTCCCATGAAATATGCCATTGGCTGCAATTGCACACAAGTAAAAAAAATTACATTCATTTTATGGATAAGAAATAGCTGTACAAGACATCTACACTAAATAACTCAAGATAGATATTGTGTACACCCATTTGTTTTGAAAAATGTTCAGAATATTTGTCCGATGATTTCTAGTTGAAGTTTATGTGTGTGTCACGGGGGTTCAAAACTAAGTCCTAAAGAACCTTGAGAACACTGTAAAAGTCCAAATTTACACCAAATAATGTTGAAAATTAGTCAGAGGGTATTTTCACATGGACTTTGCGTCATGTTTGAAACTGGTTCAGGTAGGATAGGAAAACGTGGTCAACAGGTCAAATCATACACTTTTTTAACACGGGGTAAAATCTATGTCACCAGGTAAAATCAAAGAAAAGCTTATGGACACTTTAGATGCCACATATTAAAGACAATAATATTTTTTTCGCTCCATTTCAATCCATTAGTTTATACCAATTTACCTGGAAAATTAGTCATTGTTTATGTTTTGATGAATCATGCATAACGTTTAAAACTATATTAGTGGGGTCAAATAATAGATAAAAACACTCTGTAGACCCCTTTGAACCATATTTGATTACGATTCATCTTGAAAGTTTGTCAGAATTTCTAGGACAACGTCGAAACTGGCTCACGTTGATTAAAGGGAGTTCATCTGGCCAAATCATAAAACTCTCATGTGAATATCCTGGAAGCCACAATTTATTCCCAATTATGTTTTATAATTAGGTCAACATGTATATTTTGATGAGCTCTAGGTCAAATTTAAAACTGTTTCACATGGCTTAAAAACTCGGTCACCCGGCAAAATACTTTTTAAAAAAGCATGCGTACACTATCAAAGACACTTTTGATCCACAATCACCTTGAATGTTAATCAGACTGTTTGCCGCAATCATTTCTGGTACAACTTCGAAACTGACTGACGTGGGCACTCTATAGGCCACATGAATTACTCGATCGTCATAAAACTTGATCAGAATGTCAATAATATCTAGGTCAAGTTATCATCTGGGTCACTTAGGATCAAAAACTAGACCACACGATCAATTAAACAAACATTGGTAGCATCCTAGAGGTCACGTTTAATATCCAATCTACATTTTACTTTGGCGTTGAGTGTTTATCACTATGATGCCTAATTTGAAACTTGGTCAATTTTGGGTCAAAACTAGGTAACTAGAATAAATCACATTATAACATTGTTTATACTCTGGAGGTCACAGTTGATACCCAATTGTCGTGAATTTTGTCAACGTGTTTGTCTTGATAATATCTAGGTCAAGATTGAATGTGGAACACCATGAATTAACAAATTGGTTACCAGATCAAATTCAAGAAAATCCTTGTAAATTCTCTAGATATCACATTTTATAGTCATCATGTAAATTAGTCAAACTGTTTGTCTTGTCAAGGACAAACACAATTATGGAACAGTTTTGGTGCAAAAATTACATTGAGCCTTCTGACATCCCATCTTGCATTGTTACGTGTGTATTTGTTCATCTGATATTACATGTTTCTTTTTGATATGCTCTATGCTTAAAAGTTCCCCAGGTTTGCATAATCATCGACAATTTTCGGCACCTACGTAATAATCCGTACTTTTAGGAGAATTTTGTCTTGGGGAGATATATTGTTTTTGCCATGTCTGTCTGTCTGTCTGTCTGTCTGTCTGTCTGTATGTCCGTCCGTCCGTCTGTCCGGCAAAATAGTGTCCGCTTCATATCTCCTAAACCCCTCAAAGCATTTTCATGAAACTTGGGTCAGATGTTCACCTCAACTACGCGACGTGCAGAGTCCGTTTTACAAAATGCGCCGGCTCAAGGTCAAGGTCACAGTAAGAGATCAAAGGTCATATGACTATATTCAGTGTCCACTCCTTATTACTTGAACCCCTTGTAGGGTTAAAGAATAACTCAACAAAAATCTTCACCATACTGACACGATGTGCAGAGCGCATGTTACAACCTACTTGGTTCAAGGTCAAGGTCACTGTTACTAAAAATAGAAAAATGGTGCCATAGGGGAGACATATGTTTTGTGACAAAAACAACCATCTAGTTCGAAGCTGCGACTGATAGTTCGAACTCGCAATTTCTCAGGCATTTACAAGAAACGTCGTTTGAAAACATCATTTACACTGTCTAGAGGCGAGGAGGTCTTCATATATAAACCAAGTTTGATTTCTACGACCCGTTCTGGTAGCCTTTTCCCTAGATGGTTGTTTTTGTCACAAAACATATGTCTACCCTATGACAGTTTGTCAAATATTGAAACATGCTAAAATAACACAAAAATCTATTTTAGTAACAGTGACCCTGACCTTTTTTTATATTTTCTTAAAACACTTTAAATACAAAACAATTTTTAAAAATATGTTTTAGTGACCGTGACCTTGACCTTAAAAAATATGTTTTTAAACAAATTTATTTCTAGTCACAATGACCTTGACCCCTGATTCAACCCTGTACTTTCTCTCCGTGTAAACTACATACACACCAAGTTTCATTGCAATTGCTCACTCCTAACTGGAGTTATTGAGCAGAAACAATTTTTATTATTTTAGTAATAGTGACCTTGACCTTCAACCAGTGTGGTTGTAACATGCGCTCTGCACATCGTGTTAGTATGGTGAAGATTTGTGTTGAGTTATTCTTAAATCCTACAAGGGGTTCAAGAGATATGGAGTGGACACGAAATAAGGTCATATGACTTTTGATCTCTTACTGTGACCCTGAACTTGAGCCGGCGCAGTAAGTTCATGGGTTCTGCACATCGCGTATTTGATGTGAACATCTGACCCAAGTTTAATGAAAATCCTTTGAGGGGTTTGGGAAATACGGAGCGGACACGAAATACAAGGCTCAAACCTTTGACCTTGAGCAGGCTTGATTGATTCATGGATTCTGCCCATCGTCT
The DNA here is from genome assembly GCA_022818135.1 of Saxidomus purpurata. Lineage (NCBI taxonomy): Eukaryota > Metazoa > Mollusca > Bivalvia > Venerida > Veneridae > Saxidomus > Saxidomus purpurata. Next base: position 13,633,101 of record JAFMSR010000006.1, on the reverse strand, counting down.
AGTTGAGCTGAACATCTGACCCAGGTTTCATGTAAATCCTTCGAGGGGTTTAGGAGATATAAAGCGGACACTATTTGGCCGGACAGACAGACGGACGGACGAACAGACGGACGGGTGGACGAACAGACGGACACCCATACGAAGATGTTTTCTCGAACAATAGAGTGACCATTTAAGTAGCAAAAGAATGACTACTTAAGGGACAAAAGACGGAATGAAAACAATAGATGGCCACACCTCCTACCACTCAAGGTACCCATCGTGCGTGCGGACGGACGAACGGACGGACAGACAGACATGGCAAAAACAATATATCTCCCCAAGACATAATTCTCCTAAAAGTACGGATTATTACGTAGGTGCCGAAAATTGTCGATGATTATGCAAACGCGCAATCTGGTGTAATAATGCGAGTGCACGTTTCAACAGTGCGTGATGACATGCATTGTTCGTCCATCTGGCATGCGTTGTTTAGCTTAGATATATTATGCCTATGTCAGTATAATGTAGCTATATTGGTCTATATTAGCAGTTGGCTAATATGTTAAAAGACGTTAAAATCATACATTTCAAGTATACATCTGTAACAAACGCAGTTATTAAGAAATACATTTCGATCCAGTATCATTTATAGAATGTTATGATGAGGGTATGAATGACAGCCAAACAATGCAGTCAGGTTGTTCAACTTAATTTCGACCGTTTACTCAATCATCTTTAAATATAAGTTCAGTTTAATAGCAAATACAGAACACTGATATATGAAATAATGTAGAATACAACAATTCATCTCTCAGACAGGTGTAATAATTATACCCCCAAAACGAAGTTTAGGGGGGTATATAGGAGTCACCCGGTGGTTGGTCGGTCGGTCGGTTGGTCGGTCGGTCGGTCGGTCGGGCGGTCTGTTGCATTTTCCTTGTCCGGAGCATAACTTGAAAACTACTAGTTGGAATTCAATACAACTTCATACAATGGTCAAGCACATTGAGAGGAAGTGCAGTGCACAAGAACTATAACTCCATCTTGACTAATTACAGAGTTATTGCCCTTTGTTACTTTTCCTTGTCCGGAGCATAACTTGAAAACTACTAGTTGGAATTCAATACAACTTCATACAATGGTCAAGCACATTGAGAGGAAGTGCAGTGCACAAGAACTATAACTCCATCTTGACTAATTACAGAGTTATTGCCCTTTGTTACTTTTCCTTGTCCGGAGCATAACTTGAAAACTACTGGTTGGAATTCAATACAACTTCATACAATGGTCAACCACATTGAGAGGAAGTGCAGTGCACAAGAACTATAACTCCATCTTGACTAATTACAGAGTTATTGCCCTTTGTTACTTTTCCTTGTCCGGAGCATAACTTGAAAACTACTAGTTGGAATTCAATACAACTTCATACAATGATCAAGCGCACTCAGAGGAAGTGCAGTGTACAAGAACTATAACTCTATCTTGAGTATTTACCGAGTTATTGCCCTTTGTTACTTTTCCTTGTCCGGAGCATAACTTGAAAACTACTAGTTGGAATTCAGTACAACCTCATACAATGGTCAAGTACATTTAGAGGAAGTGCAGTGCACAGGAACCATAACCCCATCTTGACTCATTACAGAGTTATTACCCTTTGTTACTTTTCCTTGTCCGGAGCATAACTTGAAAACTTCTGGTTGAAATTCAATACAACTTCATACAATGGTCAAGCACAGTGAGAGGGAGTGCAGTGCACAGTAACCATAACTCCATCTTGACTAATTACAGGGTTATTGCCCTTTGTTACTTTTCCCTGTCTGGAGCATTTTTCGAAAACTACAAGTTGGAATTCAATACAACTTCATACAATGGTCAAGCACAATGAGAGGAACTGCTAAGAACAATATCTCTTTTAGTTTGTTTGCAAGGTATTATGTTACTACGAACTTCTTCAGTTTATAAAGCAATCCTTTTGGGGGTATTAATCACATTTAGTGATAGCTCTAGTTTCTCCAGTTTTAAGCATAGAACATATCAAAAAGAAACATGTAATATCAGATGGACAAGTACACATGTAACAATGCAAGATGGGATGTCAGAAGGCTCAATGTAATTTTTGCATCAAAACTATTCCATACACGATGTTTTAGATATATTGTTTGATAATGCATTTAGGTCACATTGGGTCATAGATAGGCCATGTACACATGTGAGCGATGTAGGGCCAGCTTTGACAACTTGTTTATTTATTTTATCATCCATTTATTTATTAATTAATTCATTAATTCATTCATTAATTCATTCATTCATTCATTCATCCATTCATTAATTAACCAGGTTTTCCGAAGGAAAAATCCTGGTTATTAGATTGGGGTATGTCGGCGGGCGGGCGGGCGTAAACAATTTCTTCTGTGCGCAACTCCTCCTACATTTCTCAACGGATTTCAACCAAACTTTCACAGAAGTATTGTCATGAAGTGCCCTGGCGCATGTTGTCGGGGTTTTGTGATTTGATCCTTTTTGACAGAATTATGGCCCTTTGTTTTTTTTCACATATGTAATTCTTCTGTGCGCAACTCCTACATTTCTCAACGGATTTCAACCAAACTTTCACAGAACTATTGTCACCAAGTGCCCTGGCGCATATTGTCCGGGTTTTGTGATTTGATCATTTTTGACAGAATTATGGGCCTTTGTTTTTTTTCCACATAATGTAATATATATAGAGAAATACTCTTCTGTGTGCAACTCCTACATTTCTCAAGGGATTTCAACCAAACTTTCACAGAACTATAATTGTGAACTAAAGAATTTTGAATATATAATGTTCTGCCCCTGGTCGTCCGTCCGTCCGTCCGTTAGCAATTTTGTGTCTCCTTATTTAAGTATATATAAAAGGGAGAATACTCTGTTATTATAAAATGAAGAATGCTGTTATTACTGTCTATTTTTAGAATAGATTACCAGTCCTGTATACTTTGGAGTATTCTGTTACAGTACGATGACAAAATTTCTCATGAGACCAGCGGTTCAAACCCCACACAGAGCAAGTTTTTTTTTCTTTTTTTTATAATTCTTGCCTGAATTATGGCCCTTTGCTTTTTTTCCATATATGTTATATATAGAAGAATACTGTCACGTGCCCACTTCCTCCTACATTTCTCAAGATAATTAAACCAAACTCTCACACAACTGTTGTCATCAAGTGCCCTCGTGCATATTGTCTGGGTTTTGTGTTTGGATCAATTTTGCCTGAATTATGGCCCTTTGCTTTTTTTACACATGTAATATATAGAAGAAGATCATTGTTTCTTTTTCACATTATGTATATCTACTGACTTTAAAAACACATTTGCGCTCGGCCAGCAGACTGGAAAATGAAAACCTGGTTTTGTGACAATTTCCTGTCACTTGTTTATTTATTAATTTATTAATTTATTAATGTATTCCTTCATTCATTCATACATACATTCCTTCATTCATTTTACATTGAATGTCTTTTAGCTTAAACGTGAAGACTTCATTATAACGACGACCAGTGAGACAGAAATCCGTAGAGCAGTCATGGCAGATGTGGATCGTATCACAAACGAAGCTGAGCAACAGAAACATGCACTCGAGAAAAAAGGAAAAGAAGAAAGCGATCAGATAATAAAAACAGGAAATAATCAGAAAACTGACCTGAATCAAAAGGAGTTAGAGATAAAGGAAAGTATAAATGACGCATTTACCAAAAAAAATACCGATCTTACTGAGAATTGTGAGAAACAGAAACGTAAACTCGAACAGAGAGGGGAAGATATAATCGATCAGGTTATAACAATTGGAAAGAAACAAAAAACTGATCTGAATCAGATGGAGGTAGATATAAGGGAAAATATAAGGGATGCATTTACAAAAAGAAAAATCGATCTTACTGAAAAGAAGGATCAAGTCCAATATGAGATAGTTAGTATGTCAGACACACAGAAAACAGACCTGCATAAGATGCAGGTAGATATAAAGGAAAAGATAAAAGACTTATTTACAATGGGAAAGACTGATCTTGCTGAGCAAGGGAATCAAGTCAGAGATGAGATAGTTAGCACAGGAACGAAATTGAAAGCCGATCTGGAAAAGGATTTAATAGCAGAGACAACTAAAGGGAAACTTGAGCTAGAGCAGAAACGAAAGGAAATTGAAACTGAATTGAAAATTAAATATGACATTGAGCTGGAACAAAGGGTAAGATATGAATTACTCATCTCTGTCTCTTCATGAAACATACAATGGCGCGGAGGTCTAGTGGTTAATGCTCTGCATTACCAATCTGGAGGTCCCCGGTTTGAATCCCGACTAGGGCACTTGAAATTTCATAATTGTTTTCAGTGTTCCCACCCATCCAGAGCTGAACTGGCTAGATAGCAAGGGGTAGTTTCGTGTGTATGGCTACATGTAATACACCTTGCGCGTAGAAGAGCCAAGGGATCTATTTGTGAAGAGCTAGGGTCTTGTTTTTTTATTTCCCTGTATCTGTATTAGCCTCTTCAACCTTCGCCTGTCAGAGTTCTTGACAGCTTCACCTGAGGAGAAATCCTAGCGTCGACCGGGACAATAAAAACAATCTTAAGATCAATAACTTTGTTATGAATTATGACTGGTGATATATAGAGGTTTCTGTATGACAAGTTTCATCAATTTATTGTCGAAAATTAACCATGTCGCATACCATTAGAAGAAGTGTTAGCATATTGCTTTGCACATTTTGTTCGGCCTGTCGGTAGATCAAACGGTATTTGATTTAGGATCCTTTTTCGTCATGTTGATTTTGAGGTTTCTATGTCAAATATCAAGGTGACAGTCGCTTCCTGGGCCTTGGATACCGAAACTATATAGGCAAATTGTTCATTACCAGCGAATGGGCCTCATAGATTTTAAAGTTAGTAGATTAAGGTCCAGGTCACGGTGACCTGCATTTGGAAAACGGTTTAAAATTAATGATTGAAGAACCGCTAGACTGTGTGTTCTCAAACTTTATAGGAATGTTGCTTATACTGCATATGACCAATAAATAACCCAAGAAATATTTTATAGAAATTAACTAGGATACTTTCTTTTATCATACTAACATCTTGACAATGTTTTGGTCATTGATATGGTACCATTTAAGCTATGCATCCAATTGACTTGCTAATCATTTGATTTGGGAAACATACATGCGTGAGTGTCATTCGGATAGCTCTTGTTCTTGTGATTCATTCATAGTAATATCTAGAGAGATGTTTTCTTAAACCATTTAAGCAACTATAACAAATTCGAAAATTGTTTTAGATAAAACAATTTTATGAATTTCAGATAAAGCGTGATACAACAGTAGAAACAGGGCATACACAACATGATCTGGATTATAATCACAATAAAACAAGTAGGTCTTATTGCCATTTTCCTCCCGGTAACCATGTTTTTTAGCTCACCTGTGCACGAAGTACTCAAGATGAGCTAAAATGATTGCCTGATGTCCGTCGTCTGTTTGTCTGTCGTCTGGTGTTTGTTGTCTGTCTGTTCGCACTTGCATTTGTGTATGCAATAGAGCTGCCTTTTACAATGGATCTTCATGGAACTTTGTGAGAATGACAGCCTTAATGAAATCTATGTCGAGTACGAATGTGCATCATCATGTCAAATCATAGAAAAACCTTGTCAATGCGGTTGAACCTGCATTTTCACGGGAACTTCGTGAAATTTGGTCAGAATTACTGCCCTGATAAATTTGTGGTCGAGTTTGAATATGGGTCATCTATTCACCAGATAAAGTAATAGAAAAACCTTTAACAGAGGTTGCATTTTTCATTGGATGTTCATGTAACTTGGTCATAATGGTTGTCTTGATGAAATCTAGGTCTTTGAATGTTGGTCATATAAAAACTAGATCACTCGGTCAAACCGTATAAAAACTTGTGTATGCTATTGAATCTGCATTTTTCATGGTAACTTTCACAACCGAATCATCATGAAAATTGCTCAGGATGTTTGTCTCGATAATAAATAGGCAAAGTTCGATTCTGGGTCACTAAGGGTTTAAAACTAGGTCGCACTGTCAAATCATAGAACACCTTATTAACACTCTAGAAGCAGAATCATCATGAAAGTTGGTCAGAATTTTTGTCTCAATAATTCTAGGTCAAGTTCAAATACGAATCAGTAGGGTCAAAACTAGGTTACACTGTCAAATCAAAGGAACATAATGTTAACAATCTAGAGGCCATATTCTACATCCAATCCTCCTAAAATGTGGTCAGAATGATTGTTCAATTAATTTCTTGTTCATGTTTTAAATATGGGTTACTTTATGTGAAACACAAAGTCATTAGAACAACTCAAATCAAACAACAGTCTGGAGGCCACATTTGATACCCAATCTACAGAAAACTTGATCAAAATGTGTTATCAGCTGGGGTTAAAAACTAGGTTACCAGTTCAATTCCAATGAAAACTTTGTTTATACACTAGATACTCATTTTAGTCTGAATGTTATTTGTCAAGGTCAAAGAGAACTTTAGTGTCTACGGTACATGTATATAGTAATGGGTTGAACTTAGGTCACATTCGGTCATAAGTAGGTTTCAGGTGAGCGGTATAGGGCAAAAAGATGTTCAAAAGTAGTAGAAGTTTTAAAACCAGTTTGTGAACAGGTGAAGAGATTTCACCTCGTCCTTGTCTGCGCTTAACATGTAATTGGTTAGATTCGCAATTCGTGTTCACCAAACTTAGCCAGATGATTATATTTAATGTATTCATGATCTGTTTAAAAATTGAGCTGGGACTGATAAATTCTAAATTCTTATAACTAGACATTTTACACGCCACAATTTCTTATTCATTTTAGTTCGACTATTCGGAGAAGGTGGGGTGAATTTCAGTCACCGTTGTGTCGACGTTGCACATTTAGTTCAAGTTTTGCATGCAATATTCTACCATAGACATATCTCAGTAACAACTTATGGGATTGATTTGAAATGTTTTAGAGTGTTAAGAGAAGCTAATTAGATAAGTCTTGACTTCTCTGAATGCAAATTATGACCCATGTTGGACTTGGTTAAAGTTTTACATGCAAACTACTGTCATGGATATATCTTAGTACATTTGTAACTACATGTTCTTACGAGATTTATTTGAAACTTTACTCAAGCAAGTGAGATAACTCAGTCTTGACTGAATTTATTACAAATTATGTCCCTTGTTCAACATATATATATAGGTTAATCTTTTTAATGGAAGCTACTATCATGCACAAGCAGCATAAATAGTTATTGTATTGATTCGCAACTTCCTAAAACTCTTAGTTAGGGATATCAATCAGTCAGGTTAACAACACTCGTGACCAGATCATGTGTTAATTGATAACAAGCTACTTTCATGTACATACATGTATCTCATTAACGAGTAATGTGATTTAATTCAAGCTCATAAATCTTTGCAGGTTGTATCAGACGGTCAAGTAATAAGTAATACATAGTTCCCACATCCATAATATTTACCTCCCTTGTTCTGAATTGGCAGCCATTTTGAATGGCAAACTGATAAAGCATTAATAGGATTTTTTCTCAATTATGTGATAATTAAGAAAATACCAAGATAATTTATGTGTGACAACCACATTTTCTTGAACCTGCTGAGTCATCTGCCCATATCAGCATCATATATTAATTATGTTTATAAATCTGGTAAGTTTGTAATTGTTAAGTAGATTGTTCCCTATTAACTTTAAGGGAAGCTGCCATACAAAATGGCTGACAATTCAGAACAAGGGAGGTAAATATTGTTAATGTGGGAACTATGTATATAACGGATCCGAAATATGTCCCTTTTTGAACGTAGAGGTCAGGGGTCTTGAAATCCTGTTTATATGCACATATCATGTCCGGATCAATCCGTCATGCACTGAAGGATTTTGAATAATGGAAATGTGATACACCTTTTCTCTCAGTCTGACTGTCTGTTTGTATCCATTTTTCCTGTTCAGGACTGTAACTCTGTTATACATTTGGAAGGATTAAAATGAACTGGCACAAATGTTCAGCCCATGCAGATAAATTGCCGTGCGCAAGTACCGGGTCCACATCTTGAAGATCAAGACCAAATATTGTTAGACACCACTTCGGGGGCATTCGTCACTGTGTTAATGTTGTAGGTCCGATGCCGTTGGTAGAGTTAGCCGTAGTGTTTAGCAGGCAGTAATTTTATCCACTGACCTTGGGAAGCTGTGATTCTTATATATTGAATTTGAAATATTACTTGTTCAAAATATGTCAAAATGCTGATTTATAAGTGATATGCCTGAAGTATTTTTCCATGTAACCGGTATATTGTTCCTTAGAAAAGAACAGTATCCTTAAATATTTTATCATTTCCATGACAGGATTTCAGGAGAAGCTAGTGGACAATTACATGCAATACGCGTTACAAGTATCTGCCTTACCTCTTCAACCAGGAAAAAATCAGGCAGATATAGCCAACATGTATGCCTCACCTTGGATAACTGTGAAAGTGTGGGACGAAAATCATATACACATGAAAGATATTACGATCACATTGAGTGAAATATTCAGCAACGTTGGAAAACTTGCAAAATATATCTACATTGTTAGTGAAGCAGGATCGGGGAAAAGCACTTTATGTAAATATCTTATTTATAACTGGTGTCTTGCACACCGTGAACTTACAAATACAACGAGAATGCCTAACGCAGTGAAAGAAATGGAGAAGTATGATTTCCTATTTTACATTTCACTTCGGCATTTTTCAGACTTTGACACAATAGAAAACATGTTAGGTGAAATATACCCTGATCCTATACTAAGAACAATTCTACAAAATGAATCTGACAAATGTCTGATCCTAATAGATGGACTAGATGAATGGACGCCTCAGAATCAACGACCTTCACAGTTTCTGACCCAAGGACTTCCGGTACGTGAGTTGCGTGCGGAATATACCATCATCACAACTACACGACAATGGAAATTCGATTCTTTGCAAATAACAGACAGTGAAATACATAAAAAGATCAAGTTAAAAGGAATAACAAGATTAGCTATTAAAAATTTTACTAAAGCAACGGTAAAACAATTAAATGAAATATTTCACAAAAATAAAGTTGCGGAAGATTTTGAACCTGATCTCCAAAGAAGTCCAGTTGCAGATCTTAGTCACGTCCCTATGATGCTGCAGCAGCTGATTTGTCTTTGGTTTGACGGTAAACTCCGAGGAACTTCGAAATGCAGCGTGTACAGTAGCATGCTGGATCTTTTTTTCGACTGGAAAGCACTTAAGCGTTCCGGGAATCAAGTTCAAAGGTCATCTAAACTTGAGACTGATTCAAGGCTCCCTGAGTATTTATTTGAATACAAAGCTTGCTGTGACAATACAAGCGTTATATACTACCTGGCACGTTTAGCGTACACAACTCTGTTTAACAGAGACACAAGGGACACTCTAACATTTTCAGATTCCACCTTTCAACAATTGAAAATTCCCGATGACATGAAAATGCGTAGTTTGAATTTAGGTATTTTATCCGAAGATCTGAATATAAGTTTGTTTGCAAGTACACGTCAGCATTCATTATTTTCATTCGTTCACAAGTCAATGCAAGAGTTTCTGGCTGCGGTTCATATTGCTATGCAGTTCGAGAAAACGATAAATATTTCAGATGCGTCGCGTAAGGGAGGTGATAACTCCGAAGAAAACTGTAAACAATTCATTCCTTACTATTTTAGGAACTGCAAAACTGTTGTCGATAGTTTAGAACAGTCAAATGTGTTTATCATGCTGTGTGGTTTGGAACCCAAACTACTTCCTTATATAAGTGAGTTTATTTTCAACATTACAAAGGTAGATGAAAAAATGATGGAAGAAAGAAACATTTTACAACATGGCATGCGTAGTCATAAAATCGTGCTAGCAGAAAGCATTCAGAAGTGTATAATTAGCTGTATCCAAGAAGCCTCATTAGAAGAAAACTTTCCCAAAAACAGCATTTACATCGCAGATATCGTAGTCAAACGTGCCGACGATTTGAAACCGTACTTAGGTAGACAGATCTTTAAACTACACAATGTAGTATCTTTGAATATCTATGAAGAATCAAGCAGCTATAGTGATAGGGATAGGGAACATGAATCTAAAAGCATGACCGCTGCCTTAAAGCTTGTTACTAATATAAAGCGTCTGAAGGCATTCAGATATAAGTCAACGTTCCCATCAACAGATCAACAGGTGGATGAACAAGTTTCTCAAATTATTAGTAGAAATAAAACAACGCTCGAATGTGTTAGCTTATTTCTTGGTTCAGAGCCGATAGCCAGAAGTTTAATTCAGATAGAGCCTGGTATGAGCCACTTGATCTCGGTCAAAATAGCATTGCCAGATATACCGCTGTCACATGAGCTCTGTACATCACTGTGTACATATTTAGAACAGTCTGTTCATTTACAAGATTTACGGCTCGATATTTATTGTAAGGAGAACTGCGAACACTTGATAAACTTAGCACAACATAAACATCTTCAACTCCTTGATATACGGGTTTACCCAGGTTTGATTTATACCGGCCTCAACACTAACAGTCTACATACATGTAAGATGTATTTTGACAGCAGCGTAGTGATGAACCAGCTGTGTAATAGTCTTTATAATACACGTAAATTAAAATGTCTGAAACTCAATGCATGTTGTATACAATTTCCGTATAACGCTGCTCGCGCTATTGACACTGAGAGTCTGACCAGACTTCTTCCTACATTGGCTAGTCTCAGTACTGTCGATTTATGGGGGCTTACTGCTACTGACAATATTATCACACATCCAGCGGATATGAGAAACTTGAAAGAAATAAAACTGGGGGAAATTACAATGAATATGACAACGTGGCGCAAGTTTGTAGACAGTCTTACTAAACTGCCACAGAATGTGCATGTGTACACTGAATACATACGCACTAAAATAGATAACACTGTTCATAGTGAAGAAGAAGTACGACGATATGTTAGAGAGAAGACAGATTCCTTCCGCGTGACACGTGATGATGGTTCGTTCTTTGAATTTGTGTCAAAGAAAACAGAATGATGAGCATAATTTAAATTGGAATTTAAATTGGAAAGGTAGTTCATAAGTGACAGGGGAAGTTTATAAAATAAATTGATTTACTATTCAAACTAATAATAACTTGTCATGATCTAAAGTAATCTCTAAACATGTGGATTACTAAAAACATGACTTTAGAATGCATTCATATCATAATACATTTTTAATAAGAAGCCCATAAACAATTTTTGTAATATTAAATGTGGTCATTAAAATTTTAAAAAAGCCGTTTGTCACGTTTCCCCCCCCCCCCCCCCGCAACATAAAAAGGAATATTAACAAAGTTAGGACCGAAATAAATTAATCAAGATCCAGATTACACAATGGTCAAAGGTCGCCATACTACATATACTCAACTCAGTGAAGATTTCCACGAAACTTGGGTCAACTTAGCAGCAGCACAGCAGTAGCAGTAGCAGTAGCTGATCAGTAGCAAAGCAGTAGCTGAGCAGTAGCAGTAACAGTAGCTGAACAGTAGAAGTAGATCAGCAGTAGCAGTAGCTGTTCCACCTAATTTTGGACCACTGGTTTCTTGTCGCCATTGCATGTATTTTTGCTCTTTATAGCATATTTGTATCTGGAAATTTAATATCTCCAGGCATCTTTTTCATTTTTCCATTTTTTTTTACTAAAACGATAAAATCCGCATTTTTATGATTTTCTCCATAGGGCGTAATGCAAAGTGACGTCGCGTTGATTTCCAAGATGGCGGCGTCCATAGCTGACGTTACCAGGGACGTACTCAAAATTACCAACGTCGAAAGAGGCACATTTTTGCGGTGCATATCTGTTATTTAATAAATGTATATATGCCGACCTGAACACATCCGTATCGACTGTTCAACAATTTCGGCATACCCAACTTGCTTTTAATCACCGACATCGTAGGATCAGCCGAGACATTTCGTCATTTTGTAAGGGCCCCAAACTTTTAATTGTACTGTAGACATTAAACATGTGAATCCGGATCATAGAAAAACATAAAATAAAGTATCTATTGCCGAAAAACGGCAAATATCAAATTCTTAGTTACCCACCAATATAGAAAATATATGACATGTAATAAGATCCTCGACTCAGGTGCGGACAAAGATTTCAGCTGTTGAAAGAAGGGGGAGGGGGGGCTTTTTTTTGAAAGAAATGAAAATTATCTATAAAACTATTCTTTTGTGAATATAACTTTGAAAAAATAGAATGAATCCCTAAACCGCGCGTCATAGAATAGACACGGCAAGACTGTCACTCCCGTAACAGGTAATGTTTCAAGTACATCTATACAGACCACGGACATACAGACGCACGCACACATGTCAAATATTATTTATTTCTTAGAATATATTTTATACAACAATAACAAGTCATTTTAAAGCCTTCGCACATATAAAACTAACATTTATATCAGACACATAGATGTATCACTTTCCGCTTAATTCTACAGTAAAATACCCCACTTTGTTGCGTAATTTGTGACCCGATCTGTCGTCGGATAAGAAATAAAACCTACTTAGCCGTTATGCTAAAAGCCTAAAGCACATAAAATTAAAATGGATTTGAAATCGATACATAACTCCACGGACCTATATACACATGGATTGGCAACTCTCGTATTTTCTATACAAGTTCAACCTTTTTATCGCGGATGGCGAGATTTTATCCGAGATTTTAGCATCGATGGACAAAACATTGCCCCTATCCAGATTTCCAGACCCTGACAAAATACATTTTATTAATGAAAAAAAACCACTAAATATGTAGATCTACGCGATGTTTTTACGCAGCAATCGAATCTTTAAATGGCTTACTATAAATCTGGGATCAATTCAAATAACAAGTAAAATCATTGTTACGAAATCTGAAAGTCCAGTATACATCAGTAAGACTAGCATGATCATACGAGTTGTAGTTGTCGTGACTATCAGTAAACGAAACAGTTCTCGATACATGTACTAACATCTTTGTCTACCGTGTAAGCTTCATCCACGACCAAAGCCCTATACATTCTCGTGTAAGCTTTATCTTCGACCAAATGCCTACTACTAGATTCGTTTGTGTTATTTCAAATTATTAAGCTACCAGTATGCATAAGGGGATGCGCGCAAATGCACGCTCCCACGTCGGATCCACTCGTGTCGCCTAGATTTGTTATCATACTACGTCATCTAATAAATACGTCACGAACAAGTTTCGGAGAATTGAAATTTATGTTGTCGTTTTAAGATCAATAAAACAAGGTCATTACTGCCTGAAGGAAAATAAAGGATTTAGAATGGATTATGGAGTGTTCAGGGTTATACTGTGACATGCATGTTGGGCCACTGTTTAAATGAATGCGTGTTTCACTTGCATGTTATGCTACTTCACCTGAAATTCAACAACTGCTAAAGATTTTTCAAAATGTTTAGTGCTGTCATGACTCATGGACTGCGGAATGTCAGTATACTGTACGACATTAGCCTAGGCAAAGAATCATTTGAAAGCAGGAATTATTAGGTAAATCTTTTTAACTATAGATCTAATTAGATTTTCAACATTTTTGTACATTTAAGCCTTACTTTTGTTATTGTATTAGCTCATTATTAATAACCATGCATCTCATTGTAATATTGAAATGTCCCCCGAACATTTTAGTGAAAAACACGTGAACTTTGGCGTAACTTCTCTGTAACGGAAGAGTAAACGTCAATGGCGTCCAGTGTAAACAATGGCGAGTCTCCATAGAAAAATAAAAATCGGAATCTTTGCAAAATGACGTGATTGTTTCAAAAACGCTTAAAATTCCTGAGGGTGACTTTTTTGTAGATCACAAAACAGGTAAAATTTATGCGAAAACCGCTCAGATTTTTTCAGTTCAGGTCAAAGTTGGGGGTCCAAAGCAGTAACAGTAGCTCAGTTGTATCAGTAGCACATCAGTAGCAGTAGATTAGCAGTAGTAGTAGCTTAGCCATATATATAGCAATAGCGTTGTGGTAGCAGTAGCTGAAAAGTAGCAGTAGCTGAGCACCTCAACTAATATGAAGTAAAGTCAAGTTATACCTTTTTACAATGTCTGGTTCTATAACAATAATCAGAATGTCTGTTCTCGTGCTTTAATGTATCATTATAAACCCAACTTTGCAAAAAGATATAACTTGACTTGAATTGGGTCATGAATTGGTGAATTGGGTCATGGCAATTTTCCAACTGTATTTGCTAAAATTATAAAACGTTTTGTTAAAAGAGGTTACGACCCAACTGTTTTGAGACACACCGCATGTTTGGTGTTCAACCCGTTTACAGTTGGACGCTATGCTTCCCTCTTTGATTGTGTCTGACGGAAGAGGGGGAGGACTCTGTGATGGGCAATTTTTTAAATCCCACTGGGACGAAACTGTTTTGATTTCTGTCCTCTGGCCTGTTTCGTCGGGCCCTTAAAGGTGTTTCTCTTGGTGCTCTGTCTTCTTGCAAAGGCATTGAGTACATACGTTTTTTGGTTCTCAAGGTTTGCTTTTTATATATTTATACACGAGCATTTTTGTGTTTTACATACCATGCCTTTTGTTTCCATTGCGTGTGTTAGAGATTCACCTAGCAGGGATTACTTTTATTTACACTGTCCTGTGACTTTGGAACATGGTGGGGGGTAAGAGTGAGGTTGGGTGCGCACCATAAACCGGTTTAAGCTCCCCAGTGGTGTTTTTGCCACTGACCGTTCCAAGGCGGTGCCCCACTGTGTTCCTTTAATTGTTCGTTTTGTCCTCGTGTGTTTGCTTTGTATGCTAGTGTGTGTTGGTAGTGTATATGTGTGTGTGTACATGATTGTGTGTGTGTGTCGTGTGTGTGTGCGTGTGTGTGTGTGTGTGTGTTGGTGGTGTGCACTTCTGGGTGCTGTGGGGTTCGTTTTGGGGAGGCTGCGTTTTTGGTACGTGGCATTCCCTGTTTGATATTATTTTTGTTTTTTTGACTTCATATTACTTAAGCATGGTTTCGTGTTGAGCATGAGATTGTGCTCAAGAAACATTTATAAGCACGGGGCCTGGTCTATAATTTATAATAGGAGCGGATCAGTGGTCTAGTAGTTACCGCGCTGGACTGGTAATCCAAGAATTGCAGGTTCGGTCCACCGCTCCTCCACTAACATAACTAATGGTCTTCCGACTGAGATTTAAAAGCAAGGTCCGATGTATCTGTTCTGTACACCAGGGGGCCGTTTTATCAACGTTCTACGACATGTCGCAGAGGCGTTTTTGTCTTAGAAGTGTCGCAGACGACTTAGTACCGTTTTATGAAAGTTTGTCGTAGCTTACGACGTCGTAGAAATTGTCGCAGACCTACGACAAGGATAACGCTGTCTTAGACGTCTAAATGACGTCACGATCCAATATGGCCGCTACTGTTTCACGCTAATTAATCACTGCTTGTAAGCCTTTTATTTTCAGTAATTGCCCTCAAACCAGTATGTACGATTGTTTATTTGGCTTGAAATTTAATGTTATTCATTCCGCTTCATAATGTACCTTTCCGTTTTTTGAATAATTCGACCTTGACATTGAAATTGTCAACAAACAGGTTTTTTCAAGTTTCGTGCGCGCTTGTTTCAATTATAATAAACTGACTCGTATTATGATCTTCTGCTCTGTGGATTAAAGCGTTTGTACTTGAAATACGCTTGATAAAAATATACTCGCAAACATTAAATCTATCCGTGTTGAACTGTTCTGTCCAAGAAGGTAGGAAATGTCATATGTTTTCACGATACATTTTCACATCAATTCGATCAATTTATTTTTCTATAGTAAACACGCTTACATGTGCATTTACAGCAATGGCCTATACCTCCTCGTAGCATAATTATCAATGTTAAATTTTTAATACTGGCAGTAAATGATATGGTCGTTATGACCAGTGCAGATCTTTTAGTTCTGGCTCCCAATCTAAATGCTGTTATGAATCATGCTAAACCCTTTATCGACGTGGTTGTGGAGTCCCATTCCCATGCTGGCGGTCAGGGTTCGATCACAGCTGGGGACTTGAGACTTTTCTCCTCTGGAAATACTTCACTGGCGACGATATTTCGGTGAGCAGGTAGAAGCCAGCTGGGAGCTGTAACAAGCTCAAAATTAAAGGGAATACGCAGATGAGGTTCGGCTCCAAATTGATGAGAGGAGTGTAGTGGTTATAAATCGCTTCCAATAGCCTTGCTGTTGGGTTAACCCTTTAGCAACGTGGTTGTTTCCATGTCAGGGTTCAATCCCAGCGTGGGACATGAGACTTTTCACCTCTGGAGTTACTTCAATGCCGCAATTTTTATATTTTGTTTTTTGTCAAGCAAATATACTTGATGCGCTGTAGTTGACTTGTTTTAGCTAGTGCAGATCATGATCAGCTGTCATTATATGCTCTGCTTGCTATCAAGTAAAAACATTTTCACTTAACACTTTTGAAAACAATGCATAAGCCCAAATAGAATGATCAACAATTCCATATTAAAAAATTCAAATATTTATAACAGGGTAAGTTTTTTTTTTCTCACATACTGATTGCAGAGATGATTGATCGATTTCATTTTACTGAATCAAAATGATAATTACTAAATTAATAAAAACTGAAGAAACCAAACTTATTCAAAATAGAACTTCACATCAATTGCTTGATAGCAGTAGCAGGTGAAGAACTTCAGTAATAACAATACATTGTATAAGCTGTACATGTGATATCAGGACTAAAGTGATATCAGGACTAAAGCGACTAAATTGTGTTAGAGATTTGTGAGAAATGACAAGATTCTAATCTATTCATCATCATCATCTTCGTTAAAGGCTAACCATAATAACTGACTATTATGGCCATGCGTGCGTTATTTTTGTTACAGCACAAGATTTACAGTGAAAATGTGAAGTTTTTAAACGTGTAGTTCCAGTTCGGCTAGCACTACTTGAAATTTCTCCATGTTGTTCTACACTACCTAAATGACAGTGACTTACTAACTAAGGGATGAGTACAGAACTGAGGATCTGTATTGAAATAAGTACCAATATGCTGTATTTTACTCTATTAAGTACTAAATAAATATACTTATTATTTCCAAGAACACATTTTAGAAGTACCAGCTTCATGACCATATTGAAGCACAAACTTTGTAATACAAGAAAGGCTGTCTGTAAGACAGGGTACTAGACAGTTCGAAGTGCATGCCAGTAAAACAAAGCTTTTGACAATTAAAGGCAAAACAAACATAAGTCTGTCATTAAGCCAAACAGAAAAAAATAAAAACAAAAACTTTATCCTGTTGTAGATGTTGAAAGTAAAGAAGCATTTTAAGTTTTAACTTCCTAGTTGTATCCAAGTAACTGGACTTTATAAATACAAAAAAAACTTTAACCAACATTCAGGCCAGGGTGAGTGTGGACGTGTTCTGTATCTTGCACTTTTACCCGAAACCTCAAATATCTAACTTGACTCTTCTGGGGGTGTTGCTCATGTGGATTATCCGGAACCAACGATAAAAAAACTCTAATAAATACATCATTTATTATAGACCTTACAAGCGCACTACAAGTTGTATACGGATCACTTTTAAACAATAGAGCCAGTAGGTAAGTGATTGTACCTTTCGCTTATTTAACCATAATGGGAATATTACGGAAATGTGAATTCCCAAGTTTCAAGAACATCACATACAGAATATCTCAAATACCTCAAAGGGCAGAAGAAATACATAAAGAAATGGGTTGAATCAAGGGCAGGTTGCCGCTTTTGGACGGTCAGTTTCCCGGAGGATTTGCCAGTCGGGGTGTTATATCCTGTTGACAGCATGTTTATTTCAATATATTGGCTTAACATGAGTGGAAGCACGTGTAAATGAAATGCATACCCACTTAATTAGTTCAGTTTTTTTTTATTCGAATCTGTCTGGTGAAACTATACTGAAATAAGTAAGAAATTGAGGATTTCTTTGACAAGAAACTTTTCACAAATCATCAACAAGATAGTAATTCCTTTAATCGAACGCTCTTATACATGTATACTAGTACCAGCTAATGTTGTTTTAACTAAAATAGTAGCTTTATATTAATTCTGAAACTGATATACACTTATTACGATATGTAGTATACCCTGTGTATAACGACATCGGATATAGGGAATTCCGGATATAAGGAACACAATTTTTGGTCCAGTTTTTCCCTTCTTTACTTTATATGAAAATGCTTCATGGTTGATATAAGGAACAAGTTTAAATTGTACCAAGGAGTTCGTTATCATACGGAGTTTATTGCACGTCGTTGACATATATACCTTTCGTTTATTCTTTATTCTAATATGCCTATGGTATATTTCTATAGTAAATTCGAGTGCATTAATATGATTAAAGCACTCGGAAAAGAAGGCGGAGTTTCGGACATGGAAGTAGCTCCTTCCGACTTTTCTAATTTACTCCCGCGCAAAAATAAAATATAGAAATAGAAATAATATCAATATAAATACATGAGTCGCATAAAAAAGATTTGTTTAAGAACCAAAATATTATTTTTGATTGCGTCAGTAAGCCTTAGAATACCCTCACCTTGTTTTCCTTAAAAAGGCCAAGAAATTCAGGATTAACAGTCATACAACGTTTTGATTCCTGGAGACAAAACTATGAATGAAAACGTTTACGTCATCACACTGACGTCATTACTCCACGTTAAAACGTTGTACAGTTCAAATTAACGGTACGCATTTAAATCGATTGTCTGCTTTGCTAGGTTCTGAATCTGACGTCTTCTGCATAATGTCAGCCAGGTATTTCTTTTTATATTTTATGTATTAGATGATTAAACTAAAATAAGTTTGTATAATATAGTTATGTTTGATATATTGAATGGTTGCCCGAATAGGGGAGTGAATTCCAACAGCCACTATTTATGCTATTTTACACATTACCGCCGAACTGAAAAAAGGTCCGTAGTAGTTACGACAGTTTTCAAAAAATCGGCTTCTTAGAATCGAAATAATCTATGTCTTGGAGTGCTTTATCGAAATTGAAGCATTTCCCGTCGGTAATGTGCCTGCGTAATAAATCACTCGGGCTTCGCCCTCGTGAATTATTCCGCCAGGCACATCACCTTCGGGGAATGCTTCAATTTCGATAAAGCACTCTAAGCCATAGATTATTTCTTTAAAAAAAGCTGTGTATATCTAAGGTGATCTCGAATACTGCAGTCACGTTTGAAAATTCGTAAATTCGACTCTCACCTGTAGATTTATAAGCCTGCGTATAGGACGTTTGGACGTCCAACTTTATGTCATCTAATGTATCCGTTAATTGGTTAGTTTGACCTTAGAGCATTTGTTCTAGTCTCTTCATTACATAATTCGTTCTAGTCATTTTCATTGCAATTGTACTTTGGTTTGAATAGCATTATCTTGCATATACATGTATTGATGCTAGACATGTGCAAACCCATCTATCGTTCTTTTTATGACAAAAATAAACTGCAGCATCCAGGAGACGCAAATATAAAGGCTTTCGTAAGCCGTGATTAATGGTGGTTTTACAACACAATAAAGGAAATTGTACATTCGAATATGGGCGCAACTTTACGTAAATGGACAAGACGATAAGGCAACATATTTAATATTGTAGACTACTATAATTTAAGGGAATTGTTGTTTAAGTAATGTCAGACTTTATTATCTAAAGGCTCAAAGGTCATGCAGTAATTCCTCATATTTCCAGCGACCTCTTGTAAAAGTAATTAACTGTCTATCAATAAGTCAGGTTTTCACTAATTAAATCATTTGCAGCACATATCATCTTAAACACGCCTTTCCCTACGATATATATGACTTTTTTAAGCGTGACAGCTGTAATCGCTAAAGTTTCAAAGACGCGGCCACAAACCATTTTTGAAGGTGCACGGTCCGTTTCGGCAACATCACCAAAACCTTATTCCGGGTACTTATTTTGCACAGAATATGTTTAATACAGCATTCCATCGTTTCAGTAAAACGTATGGGTTGGTAAGTTGTTATTGTGGTAGACATGCTCATAAACATGATAACCATCTTGAACGAAAACCAGAACACTAAATTAACAAGCTTTTTTTCTCAATTACCTGTTGACCAAATCTAAATCTACAAATCGTCGTAGATAAATGTTGCCTTAAGATAGTACAACATAAAACAAGTGGGTCATGATTGCCGCACTATATCGCTAACCTGAATATCATTGTAATTACCTAAGGAAGTCACTTGTTGCTATGGGAAGTAACTGGTTGCAAAGGAAGTCACTTGTTCAAAGGGGAAGTCACTGGTTGCTATGGGGAATTCAGTTGTTGATTGGAAAGTCACCAGTTACTAGGAAGTTAGTGGTTGCTTGATACGTCAGTGGTTGCTATAGGATCTCATTGGAATCTCGGTTTCTGCTATAACTCTATATAAAGACATGGACCACTCCCCCGTGTGGTCAATTAGTTTTGACCCCATGAGCAGCATGGTGATTTGAAAAAAAACTTAATAAAGGACAATAGACAATGTCACACCAAATATCTAATTTCTAGGCCTTGTGGTTTCGGGGGTGGGGTGATATTTAAAGATTTTCCTATACCAAGTGACCCCGGGCAGGATCAATTTTGACCCTGGGGAATGCTTTTATCAAACTTGAACAGTTCAATTAAACACTGTCACACTAAACATCTTGGCTCTAGACCTTGTGGTTTTGGAGAAGAAGAATTTTAAAGGTTTTACTATAATGTCTATATAAAACAAGTGACCCCCTGGGCGGGACCAATATTAACCCCAGGAGCATGATTTGAACAAACTTTGAAGAGGTCTACTAGTCTAAGACACTGTTATACACTAAATATCTTAGCTATAGGCCTTGTAGAGCAGAATATTTTTAACGGTGTTCCTATGTCTATGTAAAACAAGTAACCCTTTAGGCGGAACCAATATTGACCCCAGGGTCATGATTTGAACTTGGTGAGGTCCACTAGACAATTCTTTACACTAAATATTTTAGCTCTAGGCATTGTGGTTTTGGGGAAGAGTTAAATAATTTCTTAAAGAAACCTATGTAAATCAAGTGACGCCTTAAGATGGGTCAATTTTAACCCAGGGGTCATGATTTTAACAATTTGGTAGAGGTACACTCGGCAATGCTACATGCCAATTATTTAACCTTTAGGCCTTGTGGTTTTACAGAAGAAGATTCAATAGGTTTTTCCTATTTGTTGCCATAGAGTTCTGCATGGAATTGAATTCTTTGAGCTATCCCTGCCAAGTTTCATCAACATTGGCCAGTGGTTTCAGAGTAGATATAATTTTAAGTAAAGGTTGTCGGTCGAACGGACGGACGACGGAAAATCATCCATGCTAAAAGCTCACCTTGGCACAAAGTGCCAGTGAGACTAAACCCTTGATATATATTTACCCTTATAAAAACACTTTCCGTAGGTCGTAAGGCGCTGTCGCTCCCGCTCTCCCGGCGCAGGCATTATATGGTGACTAATTAATGCCATGTCGACACAGTTGTCGTGCTGGAGGAGTCTCCAATCATCCACTTTGCAAGGGGAGGACGAAATCCCTTCGTCATGGACAGAGACACATCGAAATGGACAGAGACAAACCGAACTATATAGAAGCGCCCAGCACGACAAAAGTGCGCGAAATGACGACAGAACACTAGTATGTCGTGTTGTAGTTGACAAAACGAGATATCAACAACACGAGAATCTGCAACATCGTGTTGATGCATTACTTTTGTCTCCATTGTTGACAACGGTATGGACCATAATATGCATATGTGTGCTTAAAATGCGCATGTCAGCTGAAAGGCGAAACAGCGTTTAGTGTTGTCGTTAGTTCGTGCTGTTGGTGACAAGAGGTCTAATTTGAACCTGCGACCTATCATGCTCCACAGTGCTGCAGAAATAAAGGAATGTCAGGAGAAAAGGGGACTGAATCCGATACCCAAGCTATATTTTCATATTGTTTTTCACGACGAGAGAAAAACGTCGATTTCATTCGGCGGCCCCTAGTTGTTTATTTTAAACTAGTTTTACACATTAATAGTTCTTTTCAATAAAACCATAAAATATTAGTATTAACATTTGTCCTGATAAATCGCTAACATGGATTTGTCGATTCGGACAGTTCCATTCATTGTTCAAGGGGGTTCACACTTTCACTGAATGAATAGCGACAAAAGTTGATCATGATTAGAGTACATAGATGGGCAGACCGATCATGATCTACACTAGTAGAAAAGGCATGTCCGTTAGAAGTAGAGCTTTGAAAATGACTAATTCTTTTACTCATAACGCTTTTATTCCAGTTTTAGAAAACTGTTCTTGGCGCTGTTAGTAACAAACTTTGTGGAAGAAACGTTAAATGTATTCAGTTCATTACCTGTAAAATAAGATGATGTTTTTATTTATTTTTTACCCTTTACAGTTTTAAGTGCTAAAAGTGTGTTTATAAATACATCTGAATTATACCAGGCGAAAGGCATACTAGTACGCTGTAACCCCTGCCTGTATGTGCATCTGTCTACAGTGTTTGTATATCTGCAATATAAAAAAAATGTTTACTGAAATTCTGTCTCCCCCTGAATGGAGAGAAGAAATATAATTTTGGCCAGGGACGTCTGTCTGTCCGTCGTCAATGGTTTCCGGTCGATAACCGTTAAAGAACCATTTGCACGTTGTAGGCTTATAGGATTTAAACAATGCTGCAATAATCCATATATGAACTTATGCACGGATTTGCAAATATGATAAAATGATAAGATATTGAGCTAAAAAAACACTTTGATATATACTAATTTATTTATTCTCGATTGCTAAACAAGTTCTTACAACTTATATTAATCGCTCTCGAGACTCATTCCAGATGGAATCAACCTCGAAGAGAGAGAGGCGCAATGTGGAATTATTAGTGTCTTGCCTAAGGACACTGCCGACATGGCGATGGTAGGGATCGAGCCCGGGGCCCTTCGATCCTGAGGCGAACGCGCTACCACTGCGTCACGGCGGCTCCAAAGTTGTATGTATATGATCGTGCAATTTCAACAAGAGCTGTCAGTAGGACAGCGCGCTCGACTTTTTTAGTGCTTGCCAATAAAACAAAACTTTGACAGTTAAGGGCACACAAGACTTTAACTAGGAATTTCTAAGTACAAATCAAGAAAAATTTCCACAGAGTTATCTTCTCTTGCTTACAGATATGTCTCATGATGGTACATAAGTACTCCAACTTTCAAAGTAATATCTCAAATGGTTAAGTCAACAAGTGGACAAGAATGAAAATTTTAACTGAGTTTCTAAGTCAAAAAGGGCCATAATTCATATAAAATCCTTGACAGAATTACCTTCTCCTGCCCATGTCTTGGGATCATGATGGTAAACAAGTATTCCAACTTTCAAAGTAATATCTCGAACAGTTTAGTCAAAAAGTGGACTGGTACGAAAAACTTAACCAAGATTCTAAGTTGATAAAGGGCCTTAATTTTGAAAACAAATCCCTGACAGAGTTACCTTCTCTTGCCTACATATGGGGGTAATGATGTAAACAAGCATTCAAAGTTTCAAAGCAATATCTCAAAGGGTTAAGGCAATAAGTAGATTTTACCCATATTCAATGTATTTTCTAAGTAAAAAAGGGGCATAATTCTGTTCAAAACCTTGACAGAGTTATGTACTCTTGTCTGTTGATGTAGGTCATGATGGTTAACAAGTATGGTTTGTTTCAAAGCAATACCTCCCATGGTTTTGAAATAAAGTGAGGTGGTACGGAAAACTTAACCAAGCTCAATACACTTTCTAAGTAAAAAAAGGGCCATAATTCTGTCAAAAACCTTGACAGAGTTATGTACTCTTGTCTGTAGATGGAGGTTATGATGGTAAACAAGTATGGTAAGTTTCAAAGCCATACCTCTAATACTTTTGAAATAAAGTGAGGTGGTACGAAAAACTTAACCAAGGTGTGACACCAACGCCGACGCCGACGCCGGGCGAGTAGGATAGCTCCCATTTTCATAGAAAAGTCGAGCTAAAAATGACACACTGATTGACCATCGTGACTGACCAGCTATGAATATATCTGACCGAGGTTCGGCAATACTGGCCTAAGTGTGGTCGAGTGGTAAAAGTCGCTGGTTTGAAATCACTGTTACCTCTCACAGTTATGAGCCTAGACTAGTTACTAGTCTGATAAAATTTATGTTTTTTTCCAATATACTATATTTCATGCACTATTTCAAGTCTATTTTGTCTAATTTTGCTTTGTACACTGGGGCAGTTTTATCACCTGAGATCGGCGCTGGTTGATTGGCTCTAGAACAAAACAGTGAAATATTAATAAGTAAAAGGGATATTTCAGGGCCTGGTGACCAGGCTATTACGAGCCCTGATACGGATCCTGTCTCTTTATATGAGAATGTTGTCAGTTACTTACGGAGGATAGAAGTATAGTACTGTTTTTTTCAAGTCACGGAACGATGGTTAGGTAAACTGCCCGCCTGTTGAAATGGCCAAAATACGGTTGGAACAGCCTGAGCATCCAAAGAGACAAAGAGAAATATCGCGGAACTCATATGTAGGTTGAAATTTCTTTGCAAGTTTATTAAAATTAATGCCTTATGTATTTGGGAGTGATAAGGTACTGCCTATGTATTATTTGAGGTTATTTTGATACATTTGGGACATACTGAGATAGCCACAAACTGTAAATTGATTCCATTCACGAACACTTTACGTACATACAGTCTGTAGGTGTAGCTATATAATCTCTATCACAGGCACTGATGGTGGTAGATATATGGAAATAGAAACATGATTCATGTTTAACCAAATTTTATTGCATTCAGTAAAGAAAGGTCACTGACACAAAAATGCATTTTCAATATAACCACGGAAGAATACTTCCTTGTAATTACAAACATGTACACGTACAGACATGTATATCGAAGAGACATAGAATAGATGAGTCGTCATGCACAGTTATTTTACGAGATTCCATAGTATATTGTACTTTATAACAGTTAAATGAGAAACCTGTATGCCTAGCCATCGATTGTTTCTATCACTGTTATTTTATATGAAAAAAACTTATCTTCTGGTAGCTAAATTGTCTGAACGCTTAAAAAGCGGGATTTACTATTACCGTTACTATTCAGGTCAGTTTTGTTTACTATTTCAAATACACAAACAAATATTGCTATTTTTGGCTACTAATTTATGCGCATCCAATGAAAACGCTTGAACCGCCGGGTTACTCAGGTCACCGCGTTTCCCACGCTATGTGTTTGCTATTTTGATTGGACAGAAACTTTGAACGAAATGAAAGACCGGGGTTGATTGGTTAACTCTCTAACCGGCCGCGCTTTGTTTGTCGGGCCGCCTTTGAAGTTAGCGTCACTTTGCAGAGCGTTTGATCTGGGAGTAAACCGACAAAGCTAAATTGCACATCTGGTAACATTAATTTTATTTGAACTTGCATGTATTTTGCGCAATTGTGTTTTCAAGATTAATATTTTATACTTTTTACGTAATGTTTAATACATTTTTTCAAAAATAGCAGCTTCCAAAGAGTGCTTAAGCCGGGCGCGGTGTTTCATCACTGCTTAAGCAAAATTGTCCGCCATTTTTGTTGTTTTGTGTAGCTGAAGCACTAAGATAGGAATTTTTTGCAGGCTAATCCCGCGTGTTTGCACTTGATTTCTGTTTGGAAATTAGTTAGTACTATTCATTTTGCAATTTTATATCATATGCAATTGGATTTAATCGTGCGAAAGATGAAATAAAACTTATTTTCGATGGTCAAAATTGACAGCTGATTTTAGTGTGATTTCCTGCGTAGTTTTAAATTCTTGTATACGTGTCTTTAATTTCATTCGTAATTTTCCTTAAATAATTCGGAATTTTAATATCTTCATATAAAGAAATGTTGCCGTATCAATTTCTCATCAGAACTTGGTATTCGTTTTGATGTTTGCCCCTTGTAAGTGGTATAAAACTTGGCTTCAAATGGATGACCATTCTAATTAACTCGATGCAAATATTTTACAAAATGTGTTTAGTCCAGGTAGCGTCGAAACGTGTATTTACATGTGTTTTGTAAATTTGCGTATTAATTTATTCGTATATAACATAAGAATTAATTAATATTCACGAATGATGGATTAAAATAGCTGAACGATTTTTTCAGAAGACGAAAAATGGCAGCTACAAAGAAGGCAAGTCCTAAGAAGGCTCAAACCCCAAAAGCCGCCAAACGTAAGGCATTTCATTATTTTCATACAGTTAATAAACATGTTCTAAAATTAATGAATAGACTAGATGATGATTATGTTTAATTTGCAGCAGTCTTCAATTATTTTAAGGCTTATATTTAAGTATTTTAATGTATAATTTAAATTTTAAAAAATCGAGTTTTTCAGTGAAAAAAAACCCCACTTTGATTCAATGCATTTGTTGAGTATAATAGGGCCGTTGTTAACCCTACACTATGAGATTTCAAAATTAGTCTTAACCAGCTCTCAGTTTGGTCTGTCCCAGAAGATGCTCACAGGTGTGCTCATTGCAAACTGACCTGATAAATGGGTAGTGAAGATCATGATCAAACTGCAGATTTCCTAGCTGATCATGATCTACAGTGAGTGCAAAGTTTGAATGACTAGTTGCCATCTGAGTAAAAGGTTAGGTGGCAATGTGGCATTGCTGCTGTGATTTATACAGCATTTTTCAACAGCTATGTGGACAGTATGACAACAGAACAAAAGATGTGCATAGGCCCATTTCAGAACAGTGCAAGACTAGCTCCCATTGAAAAAGCAGATATTAAGCCAGGTTTAGGAAAAAAGTGCTGCCTGGCCAGGACTTGAACATGGTACTCTTAGCCAATGCACTACCAGCAGAGCTGATTTTACAGAGTTATAGGGTCCTTTCCAAAGTGTTCCAGACTCCAGGGTCATTCCTATCACCTGTATTTAATAATGAACTGAAGGGCCACTTTTTATATAAACAATTGACAGCCAGGGCTGACCTATGATATTTTTCTTTTCAGCCAAGACTACTAAAAAGGCAAGCAAACCAAAAGGTAAATATAGTGAATTTTTGCGAGTATTTGATTATATAGACATTTACATAGAGTCATTTATCTAAGTATTTAACAAGTGTATTCTGTAAAAAATTCTTGTTGAATAGTCTTAATATATGGTGCATTTTATAAAAAACTGAATCATAGTGATTGTAATTTAATGTGCTATACAGCATATATTTTTTTACTTAACTCTATAATATTATATGCTTTACCCATTTAACATTAAGATATCTCTCTCTCTTAAAGCATAGAACATTTAACATTACCTGGCAGTTTTTATTAAGCTTGGTACCAAAACTTGTCATAAGTGGACATCTTAAATAAGCCTGGTACCATTATTTGATATTACCTTTTCAGCAACCAAGGGCAAGAAAGCCGGGAAGAAGGCAGGCGGAGCAAAAAAAGCAGTGAAGCGCGCCGGAAAGAAGAAGTAAACATGTCCATTCATCATTGTGTACTCTCCAGTTATGTAGATATATCCACATTGCACAAACAAACTACTTTTCTTATTTCTCAACATTGAAGAATAGACTCGTGTAACCTCCAAAACTGAAGAGTTCCAGAGTATTTAAATACTCCACATTGAAGAACAGACTCATGTTGTCTCCAAAACTGAAGAGTTCCAGAGTATTTGAACAAACTTTTGAAGAATTTTTAGACTATTAAAATACCAGAATCAAACCTCAACTGTAATGCAGGAAATTGAACTAATACAGGTGTAAAAACAAGTTTTAAACAAATGGACTGCAAATGTTACCACTGATGTAGCCAGAAACCATGATGTGGATCTGTATATCTATTTATCAGGGAAAATTTTGTGTGTTTTCATTAGATTTTAGTTCAGTAGCCAACACCTGCTTTTTTCATAACAGCCATGTCAAAAACATTTTCTGTTTAATTACAAATAACAAAAATATATATTTTAACAAAGTTTTATACTGGTTATATTTTATTTTTATCATTTTTTGCATCATATATACATTCATTCATCTACTTCCATCACATTTTTTTTAAAGAAAATAGAGAACTACATGTATATCATTTTGGAAACTTGTTTATCTTTTTAATGTTTTTTGCGAAATACATTTGGCAGAAGGAAGACCCTGTTTTTTAGCCATTTTTACACATCTTTAAATACTCATTTGGCTAATTATGTTATGTAAGAGTCTCAATGTAAATTTCTGTAATGTATAAAAAATGTATGTACTAAACTGCAATAATTGTGTATTAAACGTGATTGTTGTAAGATGTTAGTTGGTTCTCTCTGAAGTTTGGTCTTGTAAGAATGCTCTCCCTTTGCGATACCAAATCATGGTGCTTCTTACATATACTATGTTTTAATGTCCATTTCAAAGTTCAACAGTATTTCAGTTATACACAGCAGTTTGCATGATCATACCTGGATAAAAATCAGTACTAGTCTCCCATACTTTATAATAAAGTGTCGACTTTGTCGTGTAGGAGTGGGTCATCCGGAGGGCTCGAACCTTTGACCCTTGATTGTTGAGATTCCTGGATTAAGAATTGACCAATCATTGATGTTGATCAAAAGAGATGGTGCCATGCACAAATGACAGAACAATTCATGTGTTAACATATTTCAATGGAATCTAGATTTGTGAATCTGGGTATGGTCATAATTCTCGGTGCTTTGTCAATTCTTTCATATGAAGTGTATTTATGGTGAACTGTTGGGATGGATGGATGTCTGCTCTTCTATCATTTGCCCACACCATTTGTAGAGAGGTTATTGCTCCAGAGAGGTGTTGTTAAGGGAGGTTATTCTGTGATCTGCCACTCGGACAAGTTTGGCAATATGGTCTAAAATGACTAGTACATTATGTGGTACCCATATTTTCTATCGGACTAGTCAGCAGAGCTTTTACATCAGTTATGTCCCCTATATGAACAGTCGAGTAAAAGTGTGTTATCAGACTGTGTCACCTTAGAGAAGAAGTTGAATGGCAGGAAGGAGGAGCTTAAAAAGACAGAGCTCCATTGCTGTGACTTGGGCAACTGTGAACAGACAGAGAGAGAGACAGAACAGTTTAAAACTCCATCACAAAATTTAATGTCAATAGTGAAAATAATAAGCCTACCGGTATGCTGTTTGTATTGAAATAGATTGAATAGTTCAAAGTATTTTGTAGAGATGATAGACATAACACAAATATATATTCAGTATGTATTTTGTGTATGTCCATGATCACTACAAAATATTCCTGTACAATCCATTTCAATACAAACTGCGTAGGCTTCTTGTTTAGCAAGTAAAAAGCTCTTTATTTGTGTTACAGTATTGTTTTCTTGAAATAACGTGTGAGTTTTCAAATAGTTCTGTTGAAAAGTGAAAATCACAGAAACTTCATTGTGCTGATTTGCTTCTTGACAGTCTGTATGAAACTAGCTTTAATCTTTGCACAATTTCTCATTGCTTAAAATAAGTTCAAACAAGTTGAGCTGTCACTGGTATGTGACGAATTCCCCGAAGTGATGACTCAAAGTCTGTGAACTTGACCTTCATGGTATGGATACGGTACTTGCGAACGACACTGTATCTCCATCCTTCAATGTATTACAGAGTTAGTCTGAATAGGAAAAAATGTCTACAGACGGAGAGAGAGAGAGAGAGAGAGAGAAAGCACACATCATATTTCCATTATTTGAAAAAACTTCAATGCATGACAGAACTTTACAATCTGACCATGACTAATTAAGAAATAATAAATGACTCCCTGTATTTTATCGTTGAATAAAATATAGTCAGGAATTTGGATGCGTAGTAATTAAATCACGAGTGCGTAGCACGAGTGATTTAATTTTTCGCATCCAAATGACTGACTGTATTTTATTCAATGATAAAATATAGGGAACAATTTATTATTTCGATTCTAACACGTTATTTTCTTTGAAAACAATCCCGAACTTTATTTAACGCGTAGTAGTACATCATTGTAACCTTTAAACGCGAGATACGATTGGACGCGCTTGTTTACATACGTCACGTCGATACGTCATTTAAGGCACGTTGTCCTTGGGAAAACGTGCTGTATTTTATCATAAAATAAAATACAGGCTTTTCCCTATATGTTTATATAGGAAAAACAGCCGCTTGTGTTAGAATGGTGCATAATATACAGGGTTCTAAGACCTCTAAATGTAACCTTGACCCTCAAGATAAGAATGCCGGACTGGTGCAAGACATGTCATCTCCATTATGCTCAACAATTATTGTGCCATGTAATTTTAAAATCCTTCAATGCATGACAGAGTTACCATGTATACAGGATTCCAAGGATTCCTATAAACTCTGTGACATTGAACTTCCAGCTAGGAATGCGGGACTTGCACACGACACGTCTCCGTGTGCTGAACATTTGTGCCATGTTTTAAATCCTTCAATGCATGACACAATTACAGTCGGGACACGAATGTCTGCATATATACAGGATTCCATGACCTTTAAACTTGTATGACCGTGACATTTGATGTAGGGATGTGGGTCCTGCATTCGACAAGTCTTCATGCGCTGAACAGGATTTAAAATGCCTTCACACATTACAGAGTTACAGCCTGGACGCGAATGTGTACATATTATACAGGACTGCGTTGCCTTAAAATTTAAACTGTAAGTACGACATTGACATTTGAGGTAGGGACGCGATTCTTGCACACGACATGTCACCTTCATAAGCCGACTGAACACTTGTGCCATATTATATGAAAATCCCTTCATGCATATCAAAGTAACTGTTATGTGAGAAAGCTTGCAGTTCCTTACCGAGAATAGGAGATGTAGTACATGTACTGGTCCTTGCCAAGAACAATGGTTAGGTAAACTTCCTGCTTTTAAAAATGACCTAAATATGGTTGAAATGGGCATAACTCCTACAACAACTATTATACCTACATGACAGCTATATGACATCCCCCACAGCATAATGAAGGGGTAAGTATTTAAAGCAGACAGGAAATATAAGATTCTAACCTTTGACCCTGAGCTGTGACCTTGAGCTGAAGATGGTATGGTTGTTAGAATGGGTTCTGTAAACTGTATTGGAAGCCAGATTTAGAAAATCTTTTAAGGCATTCAGGAGATATGGAGTGGACATGAAATGCATGGGTTGAACCTTTGAACTGAAGTTTTGACTTTTATTAAAGCTGCTTGCTCTCAGATTTTGGTGAGTTGTTTGAACTGTCTGAAGTTAACATGTTTAAAACGTATCATCTAACAAGAGCTGTCCATAAGACAGCATGCTCACTATACTGTAAGTACTTGCCAATGAAACAAAACTTTCATCAGTAAATAACAAAACAAAATTCCGTTGACTCTCCTAAGTATAAACTAGAAAACTGCGATCATCAAAAAAAGTCCAAATCTATCTATAGTAACTTGTTTGATACTACAGGACACTATAATAATTGCTAGGTTTCAAATAACTCCTCTAAGCGGTTACTGAAGAACGTGCATGGTAGTACCTTGCACATAAAACCAAAGTTTCTAAGATGAACAAGGGCCATAATTTGTAATAAATTCAGTCAAGAGTTATCTAACGTAATTGTTTGATACCTCTGAACACTATTGGTTAGTTTCAAATCAATCCTATAAGTGGTTACTGAAAAACTTTAACCAAATTTGCTAAGTTCGTCATGGGCCATAATTTGTACTAAATTCATACAAAAGTTATCGAACTTGACAGTTTCACACCCCCTGAAAACTTAAATGAAGTTTCAAATCAATCCCATAAGTAATTACTGAAATATGTGTATTATAGTACCTTGCATGCGAAACTTTAACCAAAATTTTTAAGTTTAACAAGGACCATAATTTGTAATTAATTCAGTCAAGAGTAATATCACTCGATTGTTGGAGACCCTTGAACATTCTAAATATGTTTCAAAACAATTTCAGGAATGGTAACTCAGATATATGCCCGATAGTAGCTTGCACATAAAACTTTAACCAAATCCAGCTTGCATGCAAAACTTTAACCAACTTTTCTTAGTTCAACAAGGGCCATAATTAATAATAAATTCA
The DNA here is from genome assembly GCA_022818135.1 of Saxidomus purpurata. Taxonomy (NCBI): domain Eukaryota; kingdom Metazoa; phylum Mollusca; class Bivalvia; order Venerida; family Veneridae; genus Saxidomus; species Saxidomus purpurata. Next base: position 13,600,898 of record JAFMSR010000006.1, on the reverse strand, counting down.
GTCAGGAGTTATCTAATCTGACTGTTTGATACCTTTAAAAACTATATTGAAGTTTTAAATCATTCCCATGAGTGGTTACCGAGATATGTGCATGATAGTACCTTGCATGCAAAATTTTAACTGACTTTCTAAGTCAAACAAGGGCCATAATTTGTACTAAATTCTTACAAGAGTTATCTTACTTGACTGTCTGACACCCCTGAAGACATAAATGAAGTTTCAAATCAATATCACAAATGGTTACTGAGATATGTCTATGATAGTACCTTGCATGCAAAACTATAACCAAAGCTGCAACGCCGACGCACAAGTGATTGCAATAGCTGTACATATTCTTTGAATAGTTGAGCTAATAAAAAGGTTTTAGTATTCCTGTTTTTTGAAATTATAAGGTACCAAATTACCAAACACTTTTGGAATCCCAATTTAAACAAAATAGTGTAGCGGTGCTGTCAAACAAAACTCACTAACATTTTCAACAGATTTTCTCAAATTGCTATGTTGATTTTCACTTTAGTTGTTAATTCTAGCATTTACTATTACATTTTATGTTTTAGTATATCATTTTGGAGAAAAACAAATTTTTCACTGGAAGTGAATTGTGATTGAAAAGCTTCAACATAGAGGTGGTACAACTGTAACATAGAGGTGGTGTAACTGTAACATAGAGGTGGTGTAACTGTAACATAGAGGTGGTACAACTGTAACATAGAGGTGGTGTAACTGTAACATAGAGGTGGTGCAACTGCAACATAGAGGTGGTGCAACTGTAACATAGAGGTGGTACAACTGTAACATAGAGGTGGTGTAACTGTAACATAGAGGTGGTGTAACTGTAACATAGAGGTGGTACAACTGCAACATAGAGGTGGTATAACTGTTACATAGAGGTGGTAAAACTGTAACATAGAGGTGGTGTAACTGTAACATAGAGGTGGTGTAACTGTAACATAGAGGTGGTGTAACTGTAATCTAGAGGTGGTGCAACTGTAACATAGAGGTGGTGTAACTGTAACATAGAGGTGGTGTAACTGTAACATAGAGGTGGTGTAACTGTAACATAGAGGTGGTGTAACTGTAACATCTGGTTGTGCACATCATCTCAAAGCAGTGAAACAATTGCGACTCTAGTTTGAGAAAACACTTCAAAATAGTACCAGACCTAGACCATTTCTATACTTGTCCCCACACTTGTCATTACAGGAGAATTGCTACTAATTGGTTCCTGGCTTTCAGCCTCACTTGACTATCGTGTGCTTCAAAAGTTTATAAATACCAGCTTTGCTTGGATAAAACAAGAGAGCAACAAAATCAAGTAATAATATACATGTAATTGTACGAAGTTACTAAACAGAACAATAAATTTCAAATTTCATATTACAATGTATTTAATGTAACACAGTGGCAGAGTTCAAATGATCAATATATTAAAACATATATCCCAAATATGAATTTGTCACAAATACAGATAAGTTGAGATAACTACAGGAAAGAATCCAGAATAACATACAAATGTATTAATTGTATATTCAACATAGCCAGTATATACCAGAGCAAACAGTAACATGTTGCAGAAGACATTGAGAGATCTTGGACAGGCACTTCCTTGAATTATTCTGAATGTATGTACTAAGTTTCATCTGAAAGCTGTTTACAATAATCCACACATAAGGCAGACAGACTTTTTACTTTACCATGGGAGATAATTCAAAAATTACTCTTGCAAACTAAATCTTCTAAAAGTTGACACCTCAAAAATGAAAAGGCTACAGCTGATTCTAATCTTATTTATGGTTATAGACAAGAATTTGAAAATCTTGTATATTAATCCAATCAGGCATATATATATATCGGTATGTATATTTTAGAAAAACCGAAGAAACATTCTGAGTAAAATTGTTTGTTTGGGAAATAGATCAAGATAATTATTTCACCGATTGAACACAAGAGGTGATGATACATTCGCGAGTGGAGATGGCAAAAGTGAAAATGACGTTCAAAGATGTTTTAGGTTAAAACAATTTAAATGTATCAAATCTTTTTACCAATCAAACAATTTTTCTGTTGAGTTCATGCACAGAAGACAATATCTGCGTTTTCATTGCAATACAATGCTTAAAATTGTACAATCGACATATAATTATGATGTAATAAAGAATTATGATGTAATAGATGAACAAGTGACATCAACAATATTTTAAACCTGGCATCATAAATACCCTTCTTCACGGATGACTTAACATGGTTGAAAATCATACTTTACCATGAAATATTATACCCCCATAAACTCATAGTGAGTTTATCAGGGGTATAATCTTCCGATATAGTTCAGTGAACCATGGAAAGGCTTAAAATAAACTATATTGTTGTTAAAATGAGTCATTAAAACTATCCGTAGGTGAGAAATAGAAAAAAGTTGGTGTGGGATAAAAATCTAAGCATTAATATACATCAGCCTAATCTCGTAAAATCTGCATTGTATCCAATACTTTCAACAACCCTAGGCATTATGTTTTATGTAAACTATCCGACTGGATAGGCAGAAGACCATAGGCCTAAGCCGTTAGACCATAAATATGTTACTTAAATTCATGACTGTGTTAATGAATATTAAATTCTGCAGCAAGACAAAAAAGTCAAATATAAATTTTCACGTTTCGATGTAATATTAAACTATAAAGAAATATCATATAATGTCACAAATGAACTGAACCAAACCTAAAAAGTGTAATTATAATATAATTTAGCGTTCTGTGTAAAGAAGCCCAGCTATCAAATGAACGTGTTAATGCAAGCATGAAGATATTTTTAGTTTCTTTACAACTTTATACTTTTTTTTTAATATTACCATAACATAAACTTTTTGAATGTCTTTTCACAGCCACGATACAACCGAAAATGAGAATTACAAGAAACTTTATTTAACATCAGAATTTTTTTACAATAAACAATTTCTATGTCAGTAAGCTATTTGCCGACTAAATAACAAGTTTCTTAACTGAATAACAAGTTTAATTATTAAACTACATGTTCAAAATCACAACACTGTCCGTTCAACTCTTGACTATCGCAGCCTAATATTTTTTCCTAAGTATTGAAGCTGGGGGTCAAAAGTATTCAAACCTAAACCAAGTTATCATGACCCTGTGCTGGTGATCACCTCAGTTAAGTAGCCACATGCCTTAAGCAATCACTAATATTATAATGTATCTCATATTACAAAAAAACACTTGTTTTAATCAACCACTTCCTTTAAAGACACACTCCTTAAAACTGGTGTCAAAATTCAATTATTTCAAAAGCATAAATGATAGAATATTTTCAAGTATAATACTACTTAACCTAAGAGTTTAAGCTAATCATGCATTCCAGCCATCATCAATAAAATCAGGTTTTGAAATATGATGCAGTACCGTAACACATTAAAACAACTATGTAAAGTTGTTGTTGTACAAATAATGGGTGGACAGCAATTTATTACAGGTCTTTTTGTTTACCATTTGTGCTAAAATGAGGCATTTTTCGAAATATGTTGTTCTTTAAAATTAATTCATTTATCTATTTACGTTCTTCAATTTTTTTTTTTTTCAATGTCCTTTAAGTTTGGAGAACATTATCTGCTAGATGTGCCCCTTTTAAATGGCCCTTACACAGTTTAATTTCAAAAATGAAATTGTTGAACATTCAATTTGGATAGCACCATTAATTCTTCAATGGGGTGTCACTGAAAATTGAGACTGAATAGTGCAGAGTGCAGATTATGATCAGAATACATTTATACAAAGTTCTCTCCTTTTGCCACCAAAAATCTATTTAGATGTTCGAGCATTGCTAGAAGAAATTAAAGGGCTAAAGCTATTCTGCTCAGACCAGGCAAGACTAATTCGAAATAAATTATCCGTAATATGTGCCTGCTATATGCTCAGGATAAACCCTCCAAAACCTTTGACAAAGTCTTTTATGTCAATGTGTAGGAAATAGAACATAACCGACAAATAATGAAATTTTTTCAAAAAACCAATGCTGACAAAGTCTTGTTTAAATGAAGCATGGGATAAATTTTCAAACAACATTTCATGGTTCTTTGTCCTAAAACAAACAGCTATTGTCCTGCCCGGTGTAATCTAATATGACAGAATGTTAATCTCTCTCTAGGGGCTTTTAACATCCTTTCTTTCCAATAATATTAGTGATATAACACACTGTCATGTAAATAAAATGTTTTTCTATCTATTTTCACTGATAACTATACAGGTTTATAACGGGTACTTAACTTTTTGAAAATCAATACGTTTTTCTCATAACATAGATTTCAATTTATTTATTTCAAATTTCTTAACAAGGCAATTCATGTTACACATCGTACTTCGATAAAATTTAATGTTCTTGGACAACGACAGTGATAATATTATGTTGTGCATGACATTTTGACAGGGTAGTTTGGCCTATTTCTAGAGAGTATAAAACATTGACTGAAATAATGAGACTTTTTCTGAAATAACTCCTGAATTAGCTGTCTAAAAAGTCAAAATAGAACTAGCAAGTTGAACTTGGAGTATTGCAAACAATACAATTTAGTCCCCTACTGGTTTAAATTTTATAAAAAGGGCGATAAAATCTTGGAACAGTTATCATGATATCACAAATCCACTAAATGTCCTATACCTTTGTACATATTTTAAGGAAATGACTCTGCAGTACTTTTGGAGTTACAAGGTAGATAATTTAAAACTAGGCAAGGCATAGTAATAGTTCTTGCCTAGTACACTTGATCTTCATGTCCTGTCTCTTTGTATGCAGTCTTTACTGAGTTAGGCTCCAGACAAAAAAAGCAGGTAATTTACTATCTATATTGCCAGAAGCAAAATTTTCAACAAAGAAATAATTTACTTCGTGTAAAAATAGATTTCTTAGCTACCCGTTGTCAAATTTTGTCACTTTTAGAGGACTTTAATGCAGGCTCTTACAAGTTTCACATTAATATACATACACTAGAATAAGGGATACTTAGTTGTCTAATACTTGGTCCAATTTTAAGTGAAACCTGTAATAGGTTGTCACAAGGAGAGTGGTGGTCTAGAAAAGGGAGTGGCGGTGTAGAAAGGGGAGCGGTGGTGTAGTGGTTAAGGTGTCTGCCGCTCATCCCAGAGGTTGAGAGTTCGAGCCCCACTGGGATTACAATTATACCTCCTCATATGACACTAGCTCTGGTTTTTCCAGGAAGTGGACTTTAGAGTGACTCGGTAACCTGAAAGCTTTCTTCACAATCAAGCTAAAATAAATTAGTATAAACTAATCGGTTGTCATACACTTTTATAGTCACTAACTTATTGTAAACGATAGTACACGCAATAAGATCTGGATGACTTTGGACAATAACAACACAAAATTGTTTTTCACGTATCAGCGAATCATTATCGGAGGTTTTCTCTCAATTTATACAATAGAAAAACAGAGATTAGATAAAACTATAAGTTATTTATCACTATGTAAAACTAATTAACATTCTTGTTTAAGAAAATCGGTAGTTATTTGAAAATAATCAGTGAAGTGCTTAAAGGTAATAAATACATGGGAGTCAATTTAGGAGATAGCATTTTCCTGTTAGCAATTCCCTTTCTCATCTAAATTTGAAATAATTTTGCTTGTTTGATATTAATATTTTTTATCTTCAGGTAACATTACATTTATGTCTAAACATCAATGAAAGAATCTGCCATAAAAGTGACTTTTAAACGCCGAGGAAAATGACACTTTATTTTAATAGGGAGTTTATACTAATTTATAGCTCAATTGTAAAGAAAGTTTGTACACCTATGATTCCCTACCTCAAGAAAATCTGTAGAATTTTTATCTGCTAATATATTTATAATTATAGTACATTGTATATCTATGTTTACAGTGTAAGGAACAACAAATCAGTTAATACTGCTTAAAACAGTTCACAAGTCTTACCAATGCTTTTGTCAAGATACAATTCAGAAATATAAAACTTGCTCCCGTCACATATTTATGCACCTCAAACATGTGCGTTAAATTTCACTCCAATATCTGCATTAATTTTGATTTAAAGATAGCAATTTGCATACAAAAATATTATTTGTCACTCTAAAGCCATAGTATCACTTTAAATACTGACAGATATAGGATAAAGAATTTACTTATAGTATAATGATAGAATTACATTCACATATACCTTAAATTTGATAATAATTTTCTTTTAGAACACTAAAATTTGAAAGCTGATAAAATACACCTACAAAATCACTTTGGTTACTTCACATTATATATTTAGTAATAAATTAAAGAAGTGAATATGTAGAGCAGGGTCGGGTATTTCCGAACATTTAAGCGACAATTGCAGATGTTCGTTAATACCCGCATTAACCTTTTAAAACGAAATAAGGTTTCGAGGTTTGAAATGTACGCTATCTTTTGTGTGTATTTCCGATCATTTTCAGCCAGTAGAACAAAGAGTAATGTGCGTGTGAAAATGTTACGTGAACGCGGCTATTTCCGAACACACCGACCCTACCGAACACGACCTGTGGCTAATTCCGAACAATTTGAATGTTACAAGAAACATTAAGTATAAAGATATTTTTAAAGTCTAAAAATTATTTTCACACAGTACTACAACTGTTTTTGCTTCTGAGGAGGAGGGTTGTCATGGAATGGCCATATTTAAAGGGTACTCGATAAAAACCGAAAGTAGTGATCCTGACAAGCTCAGCCAACTCTTCAAGAGATTTGCATTTCAGGCTTTTGCATGCACCTTTTAGACGAATCATTCTGTAATAAACATTGTCATATTCCGAAATTTCCAAACTGTAGGCTTTTACTCCGAAATTGCAGCGTTTTCAACATGGCATATTATTGGTACGTGACTTTTCAGATGTCTAGCTGCTGCGATCAACCAAGCTTTTATAAGTCTTGAAACATCTATCAACGCAAGAACATAGATCTAAGTCTTCTGTTCAGTAAGACAAAAGAAAAATTCAAGAATGTAACTCCTAAAATAGATCTAGCAGACCTATCTTTAATCAGTGCACAATATGACTTATATGAAGATTTACGTCTACGTAAAGTAATATAGTCTATAGTATAAAAAAAAATTATAGTCTCCAGATTATGATTTTTGTGCGCAATTCTTAAAATTGGTAAGACTATCGCTACCAATTTGTAAATGTGTTAACTTTTTTTTAAAAATGTTTATAGTTGTGACCGACCGTGGGATTTCTCCCTGGTGAACTTGTCTAGACCCTTGTTATGTCTCTAGCAGGACTTAAACCACCCACTTTTCAATTTCGATAGGAAACAACCTTTATGTTCAATAATTTGTAGCGATTCTGCCCAGATGTCGCTTTTATCAAACAGTAAATTGGATTTTTTTCAAACTAATTGGGAAAATATATCCTGTTTGCATAGGGAACAGAGCTATCTATACCCCCTACCTTCCTTATTAATTGAGACTTATACATTTTTTGTCTGCTATATGTATGCAAAAACATTTTTAGCGTCAACTTCACAATTATACAATTACATGTAAACATCTGCCTTGATCTAAACTAGATATAGTTTTCACTTTAAAAAAAAAGAGCTATATACATACATTTTGTAAAACCGATTTGAATATGACTCTGTTTACAATGGTGAAATATTTCAGTTTTATATCTCTATTAATAAAGCATTTCTGAAATATTTCATGGCTGTTCGGAAATAGGCGCACATGCTGAAAGTTCTGCGGGTAATTCGGACCATCATGGTATCTCTTCTCGACATGATTGAGCAATATTTTAGACCATTCCACATCACAAGTATGTGTTAAAGGGTTCAAAATATTTGAAAAATGAAGTCAGTTTTTGGATAGCCGACAAGTTCAAATCTTAGTATGTTTTTGTAAAAAATTAAAATATCTGTTATTTCCTTAGACGAAAATGGTGATGATTGTTTGTATTTTTCTGCGAATAATAAAATACAAATTGATAAATGGGGAAATTAAATAGTAGAGAGATAGAATTGGCGTCATTTGATGACAAAATATTCATTATTAACGCGTTGGCTATTAGCCAATTTGCAAGTCACCAAATACTATCTACAACATATACATGTATAACACATGCACTGGTATATGATGTTCTGCACATAAACATTAGGTATATCATGGTTCAATAAATTCAAGTTCATGAGTACTGTATGCCTGTTGTATGTTTATCTATATTTTCTACATTGACAGCAATTCTCGTGGAATTAAAATGCAAAAAAAAATCCTCAAAGAATACTCAGTATTATGTACTTATGAAAGACAATACTAGATGTTCAGAAATCTTATTCTACTCTGTTCAGGAATACAGATCATCTATTCACCAATGTTAAGTCTATACATGTAGGTAGCTACCAAGACTCAAATTTCATTCAATCCTTTCATTGTAATTTTCACTTCCTGTGAATACTGTGTTTAAACTCCTCCTTGCAACTGACAGCAGGAAACCAACAAAATGTACAGTCTCCATCATATCTGCATACTGCTGGGCAGTTAACTGGAAGTCATGTCTCAGAATTCCAGATTCAAACAGTATCTACTGGTAGTCATGTCTCAGTCTTCCAGATTTAAACTGTATCTACTGGTAGTCATGTCTCAGTCTTCCAGACTTAAACCGTATCTGTCATACAGATCTTTCGTCCGAACTCCCTCGAGGTTAGCTGAAAGGGCATTAAAAAACATTTACTAGAAGTTACAGCATTTCTAATTCATCATTTTATCCAATAAGAACTTCATTGGAAATGATAGATATCTCTCCATGTAAAATTTGTTATTAAGGCAGGTATTTAGCTTCTTGAGCGATGCATTTTTTCATTTCAGATTTTTAGAAACAGTTACTGTAAAACATATAATACTCGCAATGAATTAATTTTCGCTTCTTTTTGGCGAATTTCCCACTTCGCTAAAAAGATTCTACTACCTATAATGAATTAGAGAAATACAGAATTTAAAATTCACAAATACTGGTATGTCTGCTCACAAATCACAAAATTTTTGTCGCATGAATATTGTCCAATTTCCGGTATGTCTCCACATCTAAAGTCTAAATGTATATTTATCTCCGATTGAAGCAAAGCCTTATGATGCCCCCAGCCCACAACCGTACACCTAACTGTATCTACATTTATGTTTACTGACCTAGTCTTCCCAACACAAGCTGTCCAACATCTTTGATTTCGTTATACTCGTGTAGTTTATCTATATGTGTCTGTAGCTCCTCCTCCTTCAGACCCCTGTTACATAACATAAACATCATATATATACGTTTATTGAAGCCATTACTATTGGCAGTTTAATCAAAATTGCATTGGAAACTTCTCTTGAGCCGACATCAGACTGGTTACAGTGAAGCAAGATCCTGATTGGCTAAACTGATTTGACTAGAAGTTTTTTCTAAGCACATGACCAAAATTTCAAAACTGAAAGTGCAATACCAAAACATCTGACAAATTACAAACTCATTCACTGAAATTTTATTCCCATAAACACAGTTGGATCCTGATGATATTTCATGGATCTTTGTATGAGATTTCTCCATTTAAGTGTGTATTCAGCATAATTCTGGCTCCACTGCTGTACATGCTCAGATACAAGAATTCTAAAAATACTGTTGACCTGTCCCAGTACGACAAATCTTCAGATATCATAAATGTCTGGCTTATTTTGGAGGAACTATAATAGTGTACAACATTTATCTCAAGACACCAAATTTATCCTCATTTGCATGTATGCATTTAGCATATACAAGGACTGAGCTCAAGTGTTTTCAAGTATTTACTCATTAAAGCACACTCTTTATAGGTCTGAAATACTAAAAAAATACCAAGTGCTGTATTTTAGCATAATCGTTATACTGGCAGTTTAATGTACCGTTACCCGATGATGGTTACAGGGAAACACTTCACATTCTGACAACCTGATTTAAAGGGACATACCCTATAACTGATGTCAAACTAAATAACCTCCAAAACATAAATAATAGAATCTTTAGAAGTTTATATATAACTTAACCTAAAAGTTCAGCTATGCATTCCCAGATAAGCAGTTTAAAATATACTACAGTACCGTAAACCATACAATAATAATACAATAGAGTTGTTGTTGTACAATTAATGGGTGGATGCGATTTATTATAGAAAGCCTCTGTATTTATTAATTGTGGTAAAATGAGGCATTTTTCGCCATAGGATCTTCTTTGAAATTGCATTTATTTATCATTTTATGTTCATTGAATACATAATCTATGTTTTGAGAATACAATCTGCTAGATGTATGGAGTGCCCCTTTAAAACAAGTATGTCAACACCTAAGAAAATGTCGAAAAAGTTCATCATAACAGTGATAGATTCATTTCTACAACTAGACATATTGTTTAGTATTAACTTCTGTAGATTTTCTTTATATCAATTAAGGAGATATGTTCTTGCATCTATTATTTTTAATTTAAAAACATGTGCTCTTGATAACATCTTCCTGTCTGTCCCAGTCTGTCCAGTATGGATTGTGCATTTCATTTCACCTGACATGTTCAATGCTCATGTCTGGGTTACGAGTACAAAGCTCACCCTAAACCACTGAATCTCTGAAGATCTATCACTGGCAGTTTTGTAACATTGCACTTGTACCAAAGTCCACATTTCTTTCAACTCAATAGTCCAATCAGCTTTGACAAGAGGGAAACCATTATGTATCCAGTCACTGACTGTTCATAAACATTGTATATTTCATAAATTACTCATTTCATACTAACATGCCCGATTTAAAATTACTATACAGTGCAACCTCCCAGAAGCAAACACCCTTGGGTACATAGAAATGCATTTCTTGTAGACAGGACAGGTGTTGTTCCTGAGAGGTCAATTCCTTATATATTATTATTGACGCAACGGGGTAGAAAATGTGTGTCTTTTTATGGAGATTGTTGTTCTGGAGGGGTGTAGTTCAGGGAGTTGGGGCTGCACTAAACAATACATATATTCCTGACATGTCGTCTGCTGTTACAACATGTCAGAGAGCGAGACAATGCAAAAGTGATCCATATCTCACCCTGTTTCCCAGACAACAAAATGATATAAAATTAGAAACAGCAAGTTAGTCTTTAGAGTGATATAATGTTGTAAGACATTTACATACTGTGATTTTAACTCTTGTATCTCTCTACTGACAGCATCAAACTTTTCTTGTAACTTCTCTGCACCGCTCTGTCCATCCTCCTGTGGCAGTCTACTGGTAGAATCTTTCTGAAACTACAAATCAAATACAAGATTCCTACAATGTACTCTTCATTTTGTCCAGAAATTAAAACTATTTTCTGTATGAAGTGCCAAACTTTTTTTTTTTTTTTTTTTTTTTTACAAATAGCAATCAGCTTCATCAGTAAGACTTCTTTCTTGGTAGTGCAATGATTGTAGGCTGATCAGATTGGAAAACTAAATGGTGCAATGTGTACAATATCTTATCTGATCATAAATAATGTACATAGATTAAACAGTCTGAAATCAAGGCACCTTCAACTTAAACTCATAAATTATTATAAATTTAGTTTAATGTGCATTAGATAACAGTATCTTGGAAAAAAAACTTTCACCAAATTTACATATTATTAAGACAAAATTAACAAGAACCGCAATATGAACTAGAATAAATCAAGAGTTACATAACACTGATGCGAACAGACAACTGCAACAGGCCTGTTTAATTTTTTGATCTTCAATAAGGAAAGAGCTAAAAGGGGCTATTTTGGCAAGACATTAAGAAGGTAGTATACGTACAGGAGATTTAAATGGTGTCTGATGTTTTCTTTTCACTGCTTTACTTTGAACAGACTTGTCCATAGTCCACCAACTGTACTCTAGAAATACACAACATAACATGCAAATATAATTCTGAAATTTGGAGATAAAAAGACACAGAAACACAAAGTTATGCTTTATTTCATAATTGTAGAGGACTTGCACGAAACATGCATTCGTAAATGCACACTGATTTATGCACCTAGTCTAATAAAAACAGATATACAGAGGCATTTTGTAGCTTAAAGTATGACAACCCTATAGTTTAAGTGATTTCTAGGATATGAACACGAAGCTAAACTTTACCAATGTTCCAATATTAAGTAATTTCTTTACCATTCGGGAAGTATCAACAGATCCAGAGCTGTTTGTAGTCTAAAATAAGCAACTGCATTAAAATTTTACTCTTGTCTGCTTCTTGGATTCATGAAAAATTTAGCTCCATCTTTTCAAATATTTTCTTTGTCTGGAATCCGAAGTGTTCAAATGTATAATTAAGGTATTCGTGGCTTTTTCCTTGGCAAAACATGTTCACGCCAGCCCTGTGCATGCATTTATGTATATTATTGCAATACAAGGCACTGCATTGTGATACCTGTTGCAATTAATATGTAACTGCTCAGAGAGTGAATAACTCTTACGAAAATATACTTTGAGATACTAAAATTTGATTAGAATATGGTACAAGAGGGCCAAAATGGCCCTATATCGCTCACCTGTATATCAATTGTCAATTATACCAAGGGGTCATGATTTTAACACAATGTGTAGAGGTCCACTACACAATGCTTAGTAACATTCCAAATATCTAAGCTTTTACCTGTGGGCCTTAGTTTTCCCTATATAAGCCTATATGTGAAATCAAGTGAACCCCCCCCCCCCCCCCCTCCCCCTGCTCCCTGGAAGAGTAAATTTTCACCCATGGTCATGATTTGAACAATCTTGGTAAAGGTCCACAAGGCAATGCTACATGCTAAATATCTTTTTTGTACCCGTACGAAAATTCCAACCGTAAAGTAGCAGGAAAAGACACGTAACTGGGCAGTAAAATCTGTTTTACAGGCGTAACTCAGCCGGAATTTGTTTAAAGCAGGAAAAAGATGAAAATTACGGGCGTCATTTTATAACTTTACGTCTGCAAATTTTCTACGGGCGTAAATATGGACTTCTCTTTTTGGCTGTTGCAGTATGAATCACAAAATGACTGAGTTCTATTTTACGCCCGTAAAAAACAGAAATACAGTTGTAAAATGGAACAGGAAGTAATCATTTACTGGTTTTCTGATTGGTTGATTCAAAGAACAATTTGGCAGACATGTTTGAAAGCATTTTGTAGTAATGTTTACATGTAAGGAACATTTTTGGTTATTTAGCTTCATAGCATGGATATTAATTACTATCTTGTGGACAGGAGAGTGCAGTATTTATAAAGGTAAAAATGTTAAACAAAGAACAGTTAAAAATAAAATATTATATGATTGTAATATCATAATTGAAAGAATATATCAGTTAAAAGTCAGGGCTTCAATTTTGAAGAATCAGTCAGTCAGTCATCCTACAAAGAAAACATTCTGAATAAGAAATGACAGTTTATCTTGAATTTAATGGTTTTAGTAATGAGTTGATATTGCCTGTGTTTTAAAACAGTAAGTGGAGATGTTTGTGACTTGTGAGTTTGAAGAGTCTTAAAGAATATCATTCCTTGGATAGTTTTACTTATTGTGATAGCCAATAGTCATGCTTGTATATACTTCTTGCACAACTATCTCTTTTTCTTTTAAATTAATATGTAATGTGCATGTTTCTACTATCTATATCAGTAACTTTCATAGTAGTAAAAACAATTTTTAAATCTTTGATTAGGAGTTAAATGTCAGCTTTTTCTTTGGATGCAACATTTAATAGGCGTAATTTCCGGCCCTACTATTTTTACGGGCGTAAATTTAGTATAGACGTAAAATCTGGGTTTTGTACGCCTGTAAAATGGATTTTACAGGCGTAATTTTTATCTATCAATTCCTGCTCATTTACATATTACGTGCCATTTGTACGCCCGTAATCCGTGCCATTTACGGTTGGTTTCCATGCGTAAAACAGTATTCCAGGCGTAATTTGCACTCTCAGGTTAGAATTCAGTCTAGGGCGTATATTATTTGTACGGGCGTAAATTAAAAAAAATCCGTCTACTTTACGGCTGTAAAATTTCATACAGGTAGTGGCAGTGCTGTTTGAGAGTCCAAGGACCAAGGTACACCATTACCCCCTGTGTTATTACTGTCACTCAAAGTGAACATGGTGAACTGTGAGTGTATCCATAATCCAGTAAATAATCCACATGCAGTCATATTTTTGATTTTAACCACATAAAACAAGGGTACATGAAGAGATGGTTATTTAAGGATTCTAATGCTACTCGAGTCGTCGGTGGTAAGAATTTTGCCACAATTTTCTCCCAAAACAGATGTGATATATTAAAGTAAAAACAAAATACGAGAATATATTGACATGATTGATCTGTTGATTGACATTTAATCATTTAAAATTTAATTAAAGAATAAATACAAGCATAAAATTTAATTAAAGAATAAGCATAGACATTAAAATTCAACGCATCATGATTAATTTCATGTTCACGGGTACATTAACTTTAACCTTGACAAATAGAGCAATTATCCTGAAAAGCGGATACAAATATGCGACATACCGGTATGACTTTATCCAAAAATTACGTGTCCGAAAACTATTCAGGTATTTTTTAAATATTCACACTGTCACTTAATGCAACATTTCGAAGTGACAGAGAAACGATTAACTTTTGTTTCCTTACCAACGTTATGGTTATATATATAAACAAAATGCTGAATATTTTTCTGAACACAAAATAAAATAGTTTTTAATTTAATATTTATTGCGTGTTACAAGCCGCCTTAACGGTACATAAGCGGCCGATACATTTACCGCCAAATGTCAAACAGAAAAATAACATTGCACGTGACGTCGATTACGTTATTTTTGACGTCAAACATAGCACGTGCACAATTTCTATAGAGTTCTGGGGTTGGGACGGGTGACATCTTTTTTTTTTATCTTTTCTTTTATGCCAGGTAAAGCTTGTTACTGAGTAATTTTAACTGTTAAGTAGTGACGATTTAAAAGAGTTTGATAAAATATTTTCTTTAAAATACAAACACTGACAAAGTTTGTCCAATATTCTTTTCCAATGTCGAGCGTCAAATTCCATTCCAGTTTCTGCGTCTGGGAGTGGGAATTTTCGGCGACACTATGATGACACGTGTTCAAGGAAATGATGTAGGCCTATGGCATTCTGGAGAATCCCTATATAGTCCCATATGACACAGTCGCTGGAATTAAATGGTTCACTTTTCCAAAAGAGATGGGAAATTGTGGCTCTGAGCCCTTTCATTTGCTTCCGAGTCATCTCGGGGAAATTCTGAATTCTTCATCCTTGTTGTTTTGTAGAAGAAAAAAAATTGATGCTGTATGAAAAATTTGAAAATAAAAATGGACATGATCATGTCATGTTTCTTTTTAGCTCGACTATTCTAAGAATAAGGAGGCTATTGCACCCACCCCGGCGTCGGCGTCTGCGTTGGTTAAAGTTTTTTATAAAGTCAAATATCTTGAATACTATCAAAGGTATTGACTTGAAACTCAAACTATATGCACAGGAGTCTGAAATTCTATCAAAAAGACCCAAAAAGTCTATCTTTAAAAAAACACCCTCTCTATAGAGAGGGTGTTTTTTTAAAGATAGACTTTTTGGGTCTTTTTGATAGAATTTCAGACTCCTGTGCTATATGTTTACCATCAACATCAACACCTGAGGAAACAATTCCCATAACTCTGTTTTGATTTTTGACAGATTTATGCCCCTTTTTAACTTAGAATTTTTGGTTAAAGTTTTTTATAAATTCAAATATCTTGAATACTATCAAAGGTATTGACTTGAAACTCAAAGTATGTGTCAACCATCAACATCTACACCTGAGGAAACAATCCCCATAACTCTGTTTTGATTTTTGACAGATTTATGCCCCTTTTTTTAACTTACAATTTTTGGTAAAAGTTTTTTGTAAATTCAAATATCTTGAATACTATCAAAGGTATTGACTTGAAACTCAAAGTATGTGTCAACCATCAACATCTACACCTGAGGAAACAATCCCCATAACTCTGTTTTGATTTTTGATAGATTGATGTCCCTTTTTAACTTTGAATTTTTTGTTAAAGATAGAATACTATCGAACGTATTGACTTGAAACTAATAAAATGTATGTTTACTGTCAACATCTTCACCAATGTTTTTGATTTTTGAGATATTTATGCCCTTTTTAACTTAGAATTTTGTCACAGTTTTTACCAGACTATAATACGGAAATACTCAAAATGGCTTTCTTTTGAAATGTCATAGAATAATTATGCAGCATGCAGCGGTCATGCTTTTTAGCTCACCTGGCTACGCCAGGGTGAGCTTTTCTGATCGATGATTGTCCGTCGTCCGTCGTCCGTCAACATTTTGATTCAAATGACATCTCCTCTGAAACCTCTAGGCCAATGTTGATAAAACTATGCAGGAATGTTCCTTGCATGAAGCTCTACCAAAATTGTTCAAAGAATTCCATTCCATGCAGAACTCTGGTTGCTATGGCAACAAATAGGAAAAACTTTAAAAATCTTCTTCTCTGAAACCACAAGGCCTAGAGCTTAGATATTTGGCATGTAGCATTGTCTAGTGGACCTCTACCAAGATTGTTCAAATTATGACCCCCGGATCAAAATTGACCCCGCGCGGGTGGGCCCTTAGTTTTTGCATAGGAATATATAGGGAAAACTTTAAAAATCTTCTTCTCTGAAACCACAAGGCCTAGAGCTAAGATATTTGGCATGTAGCATTGTCTAGTAGGCCTCTACCAAGATTGTTCAAATTATGACCCCTGGGTCAAAATTGACCCCGCACCGGGGGTCACTTAGTTTTGCATAGGAATATATAGGAAAAACTTTAAAAATCTTCTTCTCTGAAACCACAAGGCCTAGAGCTTAGATATTTAGCATGTAGCATTGGCTAGTGGACCTCTACCAATATTGTTCAAATTATGAGCCCCAGGTCAAAATTGACCCCGCCCCGGGGGTCACTTAGTTTTGCATAGGAATATATAGTAAAAACTTAAAAAATCTTCTTCTCTGAAACCACAAGGCCTAGAGCTTAGATATTTGGCATGTAGCATTGGCTAGTGGACCTCTACCAAGATTGTTCAAATTATGAGCCCCGGATCAAAATTGACCCCGCACCAGGAGTCACTTAGTTTTACATAGGCTTATATAGTAAAAACTTTAAAAATCTTCTTCTCTGAAACCACAAGGCCTAGAGCTTAGATATTTGGCATGTAGCATTGGCTAGTGGAACTCTACCAATATTGTTCAAATTATGACCCCCGGGTCAAAATTGACCCCGCACCGGGGGTCACTTAGTTTTGCATAGGAATATATAGTAAAAACTTTAAAAATCTTCTTCTCTGAAACCACAAGGCCTAGAGCTTAGATATTTGGCATGTAGCATTGCCTAGTAGACCTCTTTAAAGTTTGTTCAAATTATGCCCCTGGGGTCAAAATTGACCTTGCCCGGGGGGGGATCATTTGTTTTACAAAGGCGTATATAGGAAAACTTATTTGGTATATACAGTCAAACCTGTACTAATGGCCACCTGTTACTAGCGGCCACCTGCGGACAACGGCCAGTCTGAATTCCCCCCGTCAAAATTTCCTCTAAAAAGGGCCGGGAATAGCGGCCAACTGTCGTCCGTGGTCAGCGGCCAGTAAAAAAGCTTCCCGTCATCGGGTCCGTGATGCGGACAACGACCACTGAATTTTTTACAGCTGCATGGCTGAATCAGAGCATTTTGTTTCTTGTAAAGTTGTTTGCACCTCAAACGACGGGCACAATAATCAAAGATGCTTTTGGTGATGAAAAGAAGTGCTAACATTTATTTGTCACACGTAAAATTTATCTATTCAAACTGTCCGGTAATTGCCAAAATTGCTTGATTGTTTATTTGATGCAGAACATCTTCGCAATTTGGAGTCGCAGTTTTCATTGTTTGTGCAACTAAATAATAATCGTTTATTTCAGCTAATTAATGCAATCAGGTTTCGTAAATTGTTTGATTTATTACAATTAAACAGAAAAACACACACTTTAATCTCGTAAATTAGCCGTTGTATTTTTATTCACAATCGGCAATGAAATCAAACAACGGCAAAGGTGCGTAATCCACGTTAATTAAATGACCGTTTCCTGTTTCGAAAAAGTGATTAGCGTCACAGTTTCTGGCTTATTAAAGTGTTTTAAGGCCGATTAACTAAATTATGCCATTGTTGATCCGATACAAAATCATTTTGTATTTGATTTGTCATGTGCGACCGTTTGCAAAATTAAACCATATGCACGAAATTCGGATAAATCGTTATTCGGTTAATGCTTATAGCATGTGTATCTGACAAGTGATGATGGAACTTGATAAATACTGTTAAGTATGATGAAAATATATCATTTGCCCACACCTCCGAACAAAGGTCACCTGTGAACAACGGCCATTTTCATGGTTTCCCTTGACCGGCCGTTGTTCACAAGTTTGACTGTAACATTATCTAGTGATCTTCCACCAGGCAAGTGGACTTGTACCAAGGTGAGCGATATAGGGCCATCTTGGCCCTCTTGTTTAATTCTATACATATCAATTTTGAAAAGTTACAAAATTATTCATGATCAAATATAAAAGGTCATGTATTTCTTTGAAATTATCCCCCCCATCTCCCTCCAGTTGCCTTGCAGAATCCAGAGTAAGGCTTTGAATGCAATGTACATTTACAAAGGTCTTTGAACAAGTTTCATATCTTTGACCTTAATTCTTATAGACAATTACACAATACTCCTGTTCTTAGACAAAAACCCCATTTTACCAACAAGCTTTCGAATAGTCTAGCATGCTGTCATGTGACAGCTCTTTTTATCTCTGTTGTAGGATTTTCTGCCCTTGTCACTAAAATGCCAGGAAGAACAGATCCAAAATGTGTGGCGAATAAAGCGTGGACCCTCGCTGAGATGGTTGAAGAAACAAGAGGAAAGCTTCATCTTAAAGGTTTGATGTCTGTAGCCTAGTGCATGTTCAAATGTCCTTGGCTGCCAAGTGTATAATTTAACTGATACTGCCAGGTCTGTTTTCTAAGTTTTTAATGTCTGGTCATAATAAAATTTAACAAAAAAAAAATTTGTGATCTCACTTATTTCCACTTCGAAAGGCAAACTGATTTTACATGTTGACATTTTATAGTTGTTCGCCTATGTCTCACTGCGATGTGCAAGTAACTGTGTAGACAGCCCCAACATATATTTATTGGGCTTTTAGAAGGCAAGATAATGTGAAATTTGGGTTGTTGGTACCCTATACTAAAATAAATGATTCACTTAGTATTGAGTGTATCAGAATCAGGTTTGAGTGTATGACAGAGCTTTATAAAATATCAGATCTATATACGGTAGATGAAAGGGGTCACACTGCAATGTCAAATTAATACAGGCTATGATTCATCTGGCAGTCATTTAAAAAGACACAAATTCCATCAATGTAAGAATGAGGCAATTGCATTGAAAACATTTTGTGTATTAGCTAAGCGTAACAGAAGGATTTTGGATATCAGTGGTAAACTTTTCAGATGCATATATTCCTATAAAGCAAGCTTGGCAAAAAGAGTACCCTTGCATTGACCTTTAGCAGAAAAATTTGCTAAAATGCTCTTATACATCAAAGCCCCTCTCTTTTGCACTAGACCCAGAGGACACACCTCTAGGTTTGGCTGGGATTCGAACCCAGAAACTTCTGATCATGAGGTGAATGCCATAACCAGTGAGCTATCCAGCCCACTCCATGTATTTGCTGCAAAAGTGTTCTTCTCTTCTACAAAACTTTCTGGAGTATCTTAAAGTTGAGCTAATCTTTACCAGTTTTATTACAATTTTCAGCATACCAGGTGAGCGAAAAACGGACCATAATCAGCTCCTGCTTTTATGTTAAATTAATAATTATTAACATTGTAGAAAGAGATGCCAATGCTTTTTATGAAAGTTGTGAAGTGACCAGGATGCAGGCTGAGCAGTACATCTCTAAACTGAGGAAAGAGAACAAGAGAAAAAGGGTTGAATTGGCTACATGCATTTGTGTAAGTTTCAAGAATTCTTTAAGGAACAGTAAAGATTTAGTCTACCTTTTAGACCTATTTACAAGTTTCATACCTGCTTTAACAAAATTGGATACTTACTGTAGGTATATTTAGGCTAATCAGTAATGTCGCATGTTCGAATTGAGAACATCTATTTAAAATCAGTGTTTAATATATTCACAGCTTCACAGGTTCAATCCCCCACTCCGCCACTGATGTAAGTAATGGTCTTTCGGATGGGACCTAAAACCAAGGTCTGGTGTATTCATGCTGCACCAAAGGCATGTTAAAGAACCAGGGGGTGTCTCTGGAACGGGATGTGTTCTGTATCTTTCACTTATAATCCCCTGAAACCTAAAATAACTAAACTCTTCTTGGGGCATTTGTCATATGGATTATCCGGTACATTTGTACCAACGATAAAACTCTAAAATGCGTACAGTTACAGCTTAAAGTTAATTGATATATACTGCCGAAATAACAGGTTTGAAAATGTATGCATGCTAGGCCTGTTTCTTTCCATCTTCCTTTCTCAAAAAGAACAATGGCCAAAATTGGACAGTGTGGTCAAATTGGAAAAATCACAAATTAAAGTAATAGGTGTGCAGGTTTTTAGCTCACCTGGCTATGCCAGGGTGAGCTTTTCTGATCGATGATTGTCCGTCGTCCGTCGGCCGTCAACATTTTGATTCAAATGACATCTCCTCTGAAACCTCTAGGCCAATGTTGATAAAACTATGCAGGAATGTTCCTTGCATGAAGCTCTACCAAATTTGTTCAAAGAATTCCATTCCATGCAGAACTCTGGTTGCTATGGCAACAAATAGGAAAATCTTTAAAAATCTTCTCCTCTGAAACCACAAAGCCTGGAGCTTAGATATTTGGCATGTAGCATTAGCTAGTGGACCTCTACCAAGATTGTTCAAATTATGACCCCCGGGTCAAAATTGACCTCGCGCAGGTGGGCCCTTAGTTTTTGCATAGGCATATATAGGAAAAACTTTAAAAATCTTCTTCTCTGAAACCACAAGGCCTAGAGCTTAGATATTTGGCATGTAGCATTGTCTAGTGGACCTCTACCAAGATTGTTCAAATTATGACCCCCGGGTCAAAATTGACCCCGCGCGGGTGGTCACTTAGTTTTGCATAGGCTTATATAGGAAAAACTTTAAAATCTTCTTCTCTGAAACCACAAGGCCTGGAGCTTAGATATTTAGCATGTAGCATTAGCTAGTGGACCTCTACCAAGATTGTTCAAATTATGACCCCCGGATCAAAATTGACCCCGCACGGGGGGTCACTTAGTTTTGCATAGGCATATTTAGGAAAAAGTTTAAAAATCTTCTTCTCTGAAACCACCAGGCCTAGAGCTTAGATATTTGGCATGTAGCATTGGCTAGTGGACCTCTTCCAAGATTGTTCAAATTATTACCCCCGGGTCAAAATTGACCCCGCACGGGGGGTCACTTAGTTTAACATAGGTTTATATAGGAAAAAGTTTAAAAATCTTTTTCTCTGAAACCACAAGGCCTAGAGCTTAGATATTTGGCATGTAGCATTGCCTAGTAGACCTCTTCAAATTTTGTTCAAATTATGCCCCTGGGGTCAAAATTGACCTTGCCTGTGGGGGGGGGGGTCACTTGTTTTACAAAGGCGTATATAGGAAAACCTATTTGGTATATAACATTATCTAGTGATCTTCCACAAGGCAAGTGGACTTGTACCAAGGTGAGCGATATAGGGCCATCTTGGCCCTCTTGTTTTAAACAGAAGCAAACCTGTTTCAGAATCAACTGTCTCTTGATGCACATCCAGAATAGTTTTATTCTCATTGACAAAATAAAGCATACCAGTATTTATGCCATTCAGAACATGATTTTCTCCATTTGGGATTTGGTTTTTCCATTGTTAAATATAATTGAATGATTAAGCTAGACTTACCTTCACAGAAGGGAAGGCGAAGGTTGATCATAATTTCATCCGACACAAATCTCCCTTAGGGCTCACACAGATTACCGACGCTGCAGCAACTCGCCAGATTGGTCATACTTTAGAACGAAATATCTTGCTCGCAAGATACACGATATTTAAGAAGGAATCAGTAAAACTGGGTAGGGAGGGTGGGCGTGTGAGCCCTAAGGGAGATTTGTGTCGGATGAAATTATGGTCAACCTTCGCCTTCCCTTCTGTGAAGGTAAGTCTAGCTTAATCATTCAATTTCATCCAACACATAATCTCCCTTATGGGCCCCACAGATTATTTTAGAGTTGATTCCTGATTTAATATTGTCCATCAAAACCTGATGAAAACATATATTATGTACAGTTCAATTTTAATCAGTACATATAATATCATTAAGACACAGACCTTAATACAATTATGTATGTGTTATCCATTTATTCCCAAGAAATATTAGAAACCATTACTGTAACAAACTAGCCTGAATCATGTTTGTCTTTGACAAGACTGGTTTCTTATAATATTTAGCAAATGTCTCAGCATTGCTCCATCCCGCTGTCTTAATAATGTCTATCAAAGGGACACCTTTGACATATGCTTGGGATGTTGACGCCGATCGTGTACTATGAGGCTTAAATATGTCCCCAATACCGGCCTTTCCCATAGTGAGCTTAATCCATCTACTGACTGTTTGTTGAGACACTTTCCCATGTGGTTGAACAGTTGATATCAATAAATGTTCACTTTTGCGAATCTGTTTTGTCCTCTCTATATATATATTCAATAGTGTCACAATACACAAGTTCTTGTTCATCTCATAAGATTTCAAAATAATAGGATCTATGTGATAGCCACGCCTAGTTTGTTTAAGAAGATTTGATATATTTATCACTATTCCTTCGTCAGTTCTGTGAATATCTGATAATTTTAAGACATGTAATGTTTGGCATCTCTGTGCCGTCACAAGAAGAAATAACATGCATAGTTTGCAAGACAAAGACAACAATGATTGTACGTCCATGCACTCTAAATACTGCAATACTATTTTAGCGTCCCAAGTCGCTTTGTATCGTGGTAGCGGAGGTTTTGCATTGAAAACACCCTTCATAAACCGACTGACCAGTTCATCCTCGTGTATGTTTGCATCACCCACCAAACGCATGAAACAACTGACCGCCGATCGAGCAGTATTTATCGCCGTGTAACTAAGGCCTTGCTGAAATAGACTTGTAAGAAATCTGACCACGGTATTTATAATGCCATCAAGGGAACCTGCCTCCCTTTCACAGAAATGAAGCCATTTTTTAAGATAAGTGTTATATTGCTTTCTAGTGCTCTCTCTCCATGATTTGATGATGGTATCTTGGCCTGTTTCAGATATTCCTCGTTTTCGCAAAGCTTTCCTGATATATAGAAAGCAATCAGTTTCATTCTTGTCAATGGATGTTTTTTGTCTGGATTGTAAACGAGTTTTAGAATGTTTTGAACTTTTGGTAACAGGTAACATGGCCCTTTTATCAGTCTGATTAGATGTGGCCACCAAGCCTGTGTTGGCCAAAGGGGTGCTACTATCACTGCTTCCGATTCGTCCACTTCTATTTTTTGTAAAATTCGAGCGAGTAAACTGAAAGGAGCAAAAATATAATATAGTTTGCCAGTCCAAGTCAAAGTAAACGCATCACTTGCAACAGAATTCTCTTCTGGATATCGTGAAACATATTTCTCAAGTTTAGCATTCAATTTAGACGCAAACAAATCTATAGCCATTCTCGGATGATGCACTAATAATCTATTGAAAATGTGTTGTTCCAAAGCCCACTCAATATCGTCGTTCACGAGAACGACTTAGTTTATCAGCTTTTGTGTTTGAAACACCTGCAATATGACAAGCTGTTAAATGAATATGCCTTTCAATACACCAAAACCAAATTCGTCTGGCAATAGTGTCAAGATTATCATATTTCCCCCCATATTTGTTTATATAGGAGCAGCTTGTCATGTTATCAGTGTAAATGCGGACATGTGTGTTCGTAATGTTCTTGCAAAATGTTAACAGTCCTATCTCACAAGCTTTCAGTTCTAAAACATTTATATGTTCTTTCTGTTCTTCTATGCTCCAGTATCCATTAGTCTGGGAATCATTAGTTTTATCATATGCCCCATACATTTCAAGAGAAGCATCGGTATATAGAATCACTTCCGGTGCATTAGAAACAATACTTTTATAGCTGTCGTGTATATTATCTATCCACCATTGCAATGAATTACAGATTGACCGAGGAACGTTCATAAAACTATCAAAATTTCCTTTGTGCATTTTCAAATGCTGATCTTTGACTTTTTCGAATGGTCGTATATAAAGGGGTGCATTTGTAACACCCGGTTCGGCCGCGTTTAATTTCCCGATCAGTTTTGCAAAGTCCCGTATCGTGATTCTACGTGCACTTATAATGTCTTTGCATTTTTTGATAATATCTTGACATCTTTCGTCAGTAAGCCTTACTGTCATTGACATTGAACACAAAATGAACCCGAGAAAAATTAACCTCTTGCAAGGAATAATCACAGATTTTATAGGATTTACTGTTAAACCTAAACTATCCATTAGCTGGACCGTGTCTTGTAAACAAGATTGAAATGTGATACCCATTAAGCACGAATCATCAATGAAATACACGCTTAAATGACCTCTAGCTCTGAGAAAAGTAAACACTGGTTTCATCAACTTAGTCCATACTCTCGGGCTGCAGGAATAACCCATTACCAAGGCGGTAAACTGATACTTCACACCATCAAAGAAAAACCGCAAGAATTTACGATCTTGTTCCCTAATTGAAATCGAGTAGTAGGCATCTGAAAGGTCAATTGAGGCTAAATAACAATCTTTCCTCATCATATTTATGGCTGAACGTAGTGATTCCATTTTAAAGTGAGTTTTATCCACATAGTTCGTATTAAAATATTTAAGGTTCAGTATTAGTCGTACGCGTCCGTCTTTAGGTCTAATAAAAATATTTGAGATGTATTCATTCTCAATATTTATAGACGCAGGTTCAATTATACCACATTCTAAAAATCTATTTATTTCTGCTCGTATTTTAATGTTTTCGGCATTTGTGAATTTTATTGGTTTGGGAATATGCGATTGTTGTGGTACTTCTGTCAGTTCAATACTGCATCCTATAATGGTATTTAAAATCCATTTATCACTCGTTAGTGTTTCCCATACCTTGATATTATCAGCCGTTTTCCCTGCTTTGAAATTGTCGGGATTATTAATTAATCGAATGTTTAGGTCCCTACTTACATTAATTATTTCCGATCCACCTTGCCTTTCTTTTGCTGGTTGTGATTCTGTGGATGGTTTTGTTGCTGTCGGTAAAACCTGTTCCTGTGACCCGGAGGGGGGTAATTTGCTGTTCCTGGATGTGGCCTTCGTTTGTTGTTGCTGATTTGGTTGGCCATCCCCCTCCCCGACTCCACAAAAAAGGCTTTTTGTTTGTTGTCGCTGTTAAGGAGGCGGTCGTTTCCTTCATTTTCTTAATACTTTCCTCCAGCTTGTCGCCGAATAATTTTGTGGTAGAGGCAGGTTCTTCGCAAACTTTTCTGTACTTAGGTAATAAGTCCTGCTTGATCTTATCCCGGCGCGCCTCATTCGATTCAACATAACCTTGCACCAGCACTTTATAAATATCCCCCACTAGTTCCTTTGACGTTTGCATATCTCCACCTGTTTTCAAATGTTGCATTAGTTTAAGGGTGGGGACTAATGCAAAGCATACATGTTTCTGCATTTTCTGCATTCCGTAGTCAAAGCTTTTAGTTTGAGGCCGTAGCTGACGCCATAGAATATCCTCTACTTTGAGTACTTGCAAATTTTCCACATTCTTTGGCCTTCTATGTTTTGTTTCAATTTGCTTCATTTTTTCCTTCTTTGCTTTAGTACGTAGCGACGTATTCGTCAATGTCGCTAAGTCGGCCAATATATCCTCGCCAGTATCCGATTCTTCCTGAAAGAAATCTGATATGTCAAGCCATTCATCATCTCCCCCTGTTGGGCCCCCGGTCGAATCATTATCCATGAAGGCGTCTATATCTGAGTCATTGTGGTCAGACTGGTAATCACTTGACTCTTTTCTGGCTCTTTTTGCAGGAATTTCCCCAGATCCGGTGGTTTCACCTTTTTTCAAGGTTTCTATGTCCCTTTTCATGTGGCCGATGCTTGCGGTGAGCGTTTGGATTGATGATGTCAGCTCGGAGAATCCCCCATCACGTGATGTGATTGTGGCATTCCCCATAAGGGAAAGCCTTTGAAAAATATTCGGCGCATGCCCGCTCTCGTCTTCACTTCCGCCCTGGCCGTCTGCCAAGTTGGTCTGGAAACATACAATGGCTTGCGTGAATATTTACCTTTAAGTAGCCAGATGATGATTATCCATCAAAAGCTGGTAAAATATTAACCAACGTGATATCCGTCGGCGTATGTCAATGTTGTACATGTGATAAACATAGTTCTAGCTATCAATTTTTTACAAAAACTGACGCATCTTAAATTTTCTTTGAACATTGCCATGAAATCTGACAAAATATTCAATATATTATGGTAATGCGGTATTGCATCACTTTGTCTTGCGAAATGTGATGTCCATGCATTTCGCATTCATGCAATCATCATGGAACATAGTTCCGCAATTAAAGCCGGGGAATCCGGTTCATACATAAGCAAGACGTGGAATCCGTCACATGCATAGTGTTGTTGTCGTTCGAAATGTGGAATCCATTTCGAAAAATAAAAACCATCTATTGAGATTACAAAGATTGTCGTGTAGTCCGGCAAATACTAAATGTATAACATCATGTATCTGTACTTGGCGTGGAATCCACCTTGTCTATCGTGTACTACGAACTGATATTTATTATATAATGGTATTGAAATGTTATTATTATTTTATAGTACCCTAAGATATTGTACCTGGTATGTAACAAAGGTGATATGGTTCACATACCTTTTCAGGGTCTGTCATTCCCTTGTTATGACATTAATCCGTAAATTGAATTTCAATAATTCCTAAGAGTTTATAGCACTTTATATTTTTGACCGCACTGTTAGAGTTGAAGCTTCGTTATGACCAATCTGGCGAGTTGCTGCAGCGTCGGTAATCTGTGGGGCCCATAAGGGAGATTATGTGTTGGATGAAATAATAATTATGCTGTTAGCTTGATTGTGAGCTAATTAATGTGGCCTTCGGTCTTGCTTAACTTAAGGTTTTGCTTTAAAGGTCCCATTACCAAAACTAAAGCAGTCAAGTGTCACACTTCAAAATCCCCTTGGTTGAAATCCCCTTGGTCCAAAAATGGCATAGTAGTTATAATCCCCTCGATGGATTTTACAAGTGAAAAGCATATATATATTGCATGAAAAAGTTTTACTAAGTGTTTTATTTGTCTTTAGTTTTACTTTACTGTAGCGAATGATTGAAAAAATAAAATTATTAAAATTACCATGTAAAATCCATTGAGGGGATTATGACTACTATGCCATTTTTGGACCAAGGGGATTTCAACCAAGGGGATTTTGAAGAACACTTGACTGAATCTGAGAGAAGTTTTAAGCCTTTTCAAAAAGTAGATCACCATCATTTTCTAAGTTTGAAATATATAATCAGTCTGTCACTGGCTCATTTCAGACTTGCATACAAACTTGCGTAGCTTTTAAATAGATGAATGTAACTGTTTGTGTATGTTTTCAGTGTGGGTGTTTGCGCATGTTTTCAGGGTGGGTATTTGTGTATGTTTTCAGGGGAATGAATCAGTGATTAGGACTGCCTTTCACCATAGAAAAAAGGAGTTGTTGTCCATGCAGAGGTTTACTCCAGAGGTGAAGTATTTCATTGATTATTCAGCCTGGATGCTTTTAGTATTACATGTATAATTAGTATTATGAAAGTGGGACATGCATATATAGAGCATTTTGTACTTAATTGGCAGATATCATTAAAAAAACACTGATGGAACTAAAAACCATCCTATATGTGTGAACCATTATGGACAACCTAATTACTTTCGTGAAACTTGCACAGTCATAAGGTTGCATGCAACCTGTAGATGATCCCTATTGATTTTGGGGTCAAAAGTTAAGGTCACAGTGACTTTCCTTGACAACACTCTACACATCACAATTTTCATTCAACTTTCATCAAACTTGCTCAAAAGGTTTCCTGAAATATGTAGATGATCCCTAATGTTTTAGGGGTCAGGGGGTCAAGGTCACATTGACCCGAAATTTTCATGCGCTATACCTTAAGATTTATATTACCCACAGTCTTGAAACTTCATCTTTCTCTTACTGAGTAGTGATCCCTTTTGTTTTTTGGTGTCAGTGGGTCAAGGTCACAGTGACCAGAACTTTGAAAGTCTTTTCCACTCTAATGTTTTTAGATCTACATCACACACAGTCTTCAAACTTCATTAGAATGATTGGTCTTACTGAGTAGATGATCCCTACTATTTTTGGGGTCAGTGGGTCAAGGTAACATTGACCTTTGATTGCAAAAGATTTTCACAAAACTTACGCGGAACAGTCCAGTAGAGCAATACTGGCCCTTTTGGGCCAATTGTTAAGGTAATAGACCCTACACATCTTTTTTGTGTCACCGAATGTTTGTGCCTAGCATGATCATGCTTAGAGAACGCTGCTTTGTCTGTGTATCAGTCAGTTTGCCTGATTGTTTGTCTTTTTTGTTGGTTGATAGATAGAAACAGCTTTTAAATGATTTTATTTCTACTATTAGAAAGCCATAAAAGAAATGGACCAAAAAGTGAGTGAAGCAAAAAATCGCCTGAATTCGATGAAGTTTGAAAGAAAGAAAGGAAAAGAGAAACTTGAGAATCTGAAAGATGAACTTGAAAGGATGACTGAAATAAATGAGTCAGATTTTAGTGAGGAGAGAGAACAGGTTGGTGTAAATCTTACCCTGCTTCGGGAAGTGATTCTGTCTGTACGATTAGTGTAGATCATGATCAGCCTGAACATCTTTGTGATCTGATCGAGATATGTGCAGTTCTCTTAGGGATGTAATCGATTCAAACGATATTGATATATCAACGATAAAACAATTTCGATTCGATATCGATTGCCGTTTTGAAAAATCGTATATCGAATAATGTTTTACCGTGCAATGATCTACAGTTTGACATTCGAAAATTCCATCAAAACTCAACCGGAATATAAACAATCACTCTACCCAGAGTTCCGTGTTTTTCTAACGAATAATAATTTAATGAAATGTGGTCTCATAGGCAAAAATATTTCAGCACTGCAAGGGTTGATATATATTGTACACCAGAACCATATGTTTAGTACAAATAAAGTCAAGAGATTTGGTAGAAAATGTAGTCAGTGACTTTTTTACGCCCATGTATCGATATATCGTTGTATCGTCGATATTTCTAAATCGATGTATCGATACAAAATTTTTAATCAATGACATCCCTAAGTTTT
Organism: Saxidomus purpurata; assembly: GCA_022818135.1. Classification (NCBI taxonomy): domain Eukaryota; kingdom Metazoa; phylum Mollusca; class Bivalvia; order Venerida; family Veneridae; genus Saxidomus; species Saxidomus purpurata. The sequence continues at coordinate 13,571,368 of JAFMSR010000006.1, read as the reverse complement.
CTATTCAGTCAATTAATTTCCAGCAGCTATCTATTGAACAATTAAAGGTACCGTCACAATTGAAATAAGGATTGGGTCATTTCAGAAATTAAGCATATAGTCAATGTTAGGGTAATCTGATATTTTAGTATTTAGAAATGATATGAGCGCTAAAATATATAGCCATGATAATGAAAAAGAAGTGAAAAGTGGCACTTGTAAAAGAGATAGTTTCACTGCACCTTCAAACATTTACTTGTTGTAGTGAAGAAGTTTGGACTGTTGTTATTTGTTTCAAGGAAATATTTCAAATTTACCGCAAAGTAGTCTTTCCAAAAATTACTTTTATACTTTTTATGCCCCCGAAGGGAGGCATATTAAAATCGCACCGTCTGTCCGTCCGTCTGTCCGTCCGTCCGTGCGTCCCCACTTACAAATTCGTGTCCGGACTGTAACTCTGTCATGCATTGAAGGATTTTAAAATAACTTGGCACACATGTCTAGCACATCAAGACGACGTGTCGCGTGCAAAACCCACATCCCTACCTCAAAGGTGAAGGTCACACTTGGAGTATGAAGGTTATGGAATCCTCTATATATGCACACATTCGTGTCCGGACTGTAACTTTGTCATGCATTGAAGGATTTTAAAATAACTAGGCACACATGTCTAGCACATCAAGACGACGTGTCGCGTGCAAGACCCACGTCCCTAGCTCAAAGGTCAAGGTCATACTTAGAGTTTGAAGGTAATGGATTCCTCTATATATGCATATATGCACACATTCGTGCCCGGACTGTAACTTTGTCATGCATCGAAGGATTTTAAAATAACTTGGCACAAATGTCTAGCACATCAAGACGACGTGTCGCGTGCAAGACCCACGTCCCTACCTCAAAGGTCAAGGTCACACTTAGAGTTTGAAGGTAATGGATTCCTCTATATATGCATATATGCACGCATTCGTGTCCGGACTGTAATTTTGTCATGCTTTAAAGGATTTTAAAATAATTTGGCACAAATGTCTAGCACATCAAGACGACGTGTCGCGTGCAAGACCCACATCCCTACCACAAAGGTCAAGGTCACACTTAGAATTTATAGGTAATGGAATCCTGTATATATGCATACATTTGTGTCCGGACTATAACTTTATTATGCTTTGAAGGATTTTAAAATAACTTGGCAAAAATGTCTAGCACATCAAGCGGATGTGTCCAGGCAAGACCCAAGTCCCTACCTCAAAGGTCATGGTCACACTTAGTGTTTAAAGTAATGGAATACTGTATGCATGATTACTCTGTCATGCATGGAAGGATTTTAAAATTACATAGCACATTTATTGAGCACATGGAGAGGACACAGACTGTGAGGCACCTCTTTCGGGGGCATTCGTCACTTGTGAGGGACAGCTCTTGTTTTTTTTTATTGTTTATAAGTCCAGGCCCATTGACCAGGGACTTTTCCCAAGACTTGCCAAGACTCCTGACGGGCAGGTTGAAGAAAGACAGATGCAGATACAAGGGAATCTGGGTACCAGAGCCTAGCACTTTTACGAATATACCCCTTGGTTGTTTTACATGCCTGGTGTATAGCACTTTTATACTAATAGCTTGTTTATAAATACTGCCTTCATTGATTACTGGAAATGATCAAAGTCACATATTGTAGCTAAGTAATCTATTGCTATCTGCTGTAAAAATCATTTTTATGCTATGAAATAAAGACGATCAGAAGAATTCAGAATGAAATGGACAAGGCTAACATCAAAGTTGGAGCAGCACAAAACATAACTCGTAGATACCAAGCCATCATGGACACATTGCAGGAGGTAAGAATTTGTGCAAAATTGTTTTGTGCAAAATTGTTATTTACTGTCAATTGGGTAATATTGGCAAGTTTTTAATTTTCACTGTTTTTGCGCGAATTTACCACTTCTCTTATTTAAATATCACATGAAACATTCATTTCACATAGATTTACTATTAGAGAATTCTCCTTTTGTGAATAAGTCTGTCGGCTCACATACTGCAAAATATTCATTGTGCGAAATAATATAAATAACATGTTAATTAAGCCTGGCTTTTTAATATGAGAAAGTAGGCAGTTACTGTCACAGGATAGGAATAAAGTGCTGGTCATTCCAAGGAACGTTGGTTTAGTACACTGCCTGTACATGACAAAAAAAAAGTTGTTGAAACAGGAGTTGAGCCCCCAAAATAAAATGATGTGTGACTTTTGATGCTTACTGGCAGCTGCAAGATCAGTTAGTTATTAAAATTTGAAATGCAGTCAAGCGGAACTCTAAGATCATTTATGTGAAGAAGCTGCAACATAAGTCAGAGTCTTTAAAACTAATACAAAAAATGTCTCAGTTTGTAAATGCTGATCAAATACTGAGCAACTATAAAAACAGTACTTCAAACATGTATACATAATTATACAGGAGGTTCGAAACTATCCTGCCATACTTGATTGCCTGGAGGAGAAGCTGAAAGAATGTCAGACAGAAAGTGATGACCTTCTTAGAATGAAGGAAAAGGCAGTCAAGGCCAGTGAGGAAGCTAGGGTATGTTACACATATTCATTGTACACTCTACTTGATGTATGTAATGAATCTTGCCTGATGTTCTGTTGACATGACACGTCAGTAGACCGTATTGATAAATGGTGTCAACCTTGTTAATTTATTCTTTGTAGCAATATATTGAATATACTGTGCAGTGGTTTAAATATTGCACAATATTTTTAGGCTTTCAAATATGTAAATTATGCAGTTTTCTGTACTACATGTATACCCATCATTCCTTGATAGCTGGATCCAGAGGCATCAATTTGAAGTTTATTTGTACACAATTTTAAGAGAAAATAGCCATCTGTTCTATTTTCAAATCGTAGGCCAGTTTGGGCTATTTGCAGTTTTGAACCTGTTACATTTATATTGCGCCAAATCATTTTGATATGTTCAAATTATTAAGTTAAATCATTGTTTAAAAGATGCGATATCTTGTTCCTCAGGAAGGTACTGGATTGAAATATACAAATGTATTAAAGGAAACTATGTCAGCAAACTCTTTAGTAATACATACATTTTCATAGATATGGCTCAAATCCTATGCATTTTCACCCAAAAAAGTACGTTATTTTACTGTTGAAATCTAGACAAGTAACTCGAAATAGTCATGTGCGAGTTTAAAGTTTTGTAATTAGGAACAATTTGTGTCATGTGGACTGCTAAAGATTCTTTCTTATTGTCTCCAATACAGCGTGAGCTTCACACAATGGAGAGAGAAAGGTATCAAGCCAAACGTGCCAGGGACCAGGAACTGAATGAAATGAAGAAGGAAGTGGAAAAACGCAAAGAAATGGCGGACAGGACTGAAAAAAGGGTTTGTCATTTTTTTGAGTGGAGATTTTTATTGGTTGCATTAATTACCAGGCTCTAACAGTTAAAAGTAATACCTAATTGAAAATAGACATGATAAAGTTTCATTATCAAAGGTTTTAAAAAGAGAACACAAATATTTGTGAAGAACTGTTAGCAAAACGAAAAGCTATTTTCTGACTATACTTCCCGTACGAAAAATTACGCCCTGACTATAGGCAGAATCTGTCTTTAGCTGTAAGGCGGATTCCGTCTTCAATTGAATATAGTTGTTTAGTGCTTCTTAGGCGGAAACTAGGCGGAATACGCTTCAAAATATTTAAATGAGCTAAGGCAGATTCCACCTAGATAGGCGTAATCCGCCTACACTAGGTGGGAAAAAATACGCCTTATACAGGGTTTACGCTGCCATTCGCCATTTTCGGAAATGGTGAAAAAAAAATGAACGTGGCGAAAAAAAATTCTACGCTGGCGAATGTTTTTTTTCCATAAACATAATAAACCTATATCATCAAGGCATATTATCCATGCGCTAATCGTATAATTGGGCGCCCGGAAATAGCAATATACAACCTAATTGGTGACCACGGTATGTTACATAATTGACACGGATTAAAAGTTGATACCTACTTTATCTCTCGAGCTGTCAAAATAATTGATGCTTGCATCATCGCCAATCATCGGCGCGGTACCGCCCTCGTGTGGGCGGAGCAAAGATTAACGCAAAATTCTGCGGACATTTATGTAATTGTCTCGGATCGTCTGAACAATGATTAACCCTCGGCGTCCCAATATCAATAGTTAATTATGAATTAAATCAAAGGACGTTCGCAATCGAAATTGTCTTGGTATAATGTTGTAAAGTTAAATAAATTTCTTTGCAAAATTCTCGGCCATTTTTCGCAGTCGAATCGAAGAACAAGAAGGGAATGTTCTTCGTAATAAACAAACTAATTAACTTTTGTCAAGCAAGTTTAAGCATTTTATTGTTTAATATTGAGAATCTTAGAGAATCTTAGAGCATCACAAATCGTTAGATTCATAAAGAGGGTACAGGGCACTTTTTTGTAATCAAAAAATGTCCTGTTTGACGGAAAATTTTCCCTTGAAAAGTTGACAAAAACTTGAAGATTTGATAAATGTACCGTTAGCTTGTTTGGAAAACGTAACTTTCTATCAATAAAATCATTTCAGCATGATTTCTTGCGATTATTTGGTAAGTTACATGTGAAACTGTGATACGAAAATCGTTTTTTCACCTATTTTCGCGATCCCGTTTTGTTTTTTTTATTTCTTCAAAGAAAACAGTGTTATAAAGACTCAAAGTACAGATATAAATACGATGTTTTCAGCTAACGACTGTATTTTACTACATATTTAAATAAAATGATTAATGTAAATTAACTGTGTTTATATTAAAAAAAAAACATTTTAAAATAAAGTTGGTAGAGCTAGTAATATTAAATGCTGATGACTGTTACGAATTATCATGTACAACAGACTTTGCTTCTTTATTTGTCAAACTACATGTCAGGAAAAGCTTTGAAATGTGTTTAAAATGCTTGCTTTCAGGCGCTTCCGAGGGGCGAAGACTGATTTTTTTAAGAAAAAAAACTTGTTCAATACATATGACTGGGCATTATTAGCTTCCAAGGCCACAAAAATTAGTGTATAGCTGGCCTTAACACAAGTTGTAATTCAGCTTATACAGGTATTCAGCACACTTCAAATGGTGTCTTGTTTATCTGTGAATTAAAAAAAAGCCAAGAGGAGGGGGGGGGGCACCCCTCCCGGAAACTCCCCCTTGCATACCGCTGTATATATTGCATAACGCTGTATATAATAATTGTGGCCAAAAAAAATTAAGGGCCAGTGGAAACCCTGCTTATATTATAATCAGGCGGAATAAAATCAGCCTAGGATTTTTTGGTGAAAAAAAATCTGTTTAATGAATCAGAAAAATGACTTGTTACAGAGTAACCTGCATTTCATAAAAATGGATATTCAATCAGACAGCATTAGTCACTTTTGTTTTTGTTTTGTGTTTTACTTGAGAAATTTATGTGTCGCCATTATTGCATTCTGAACTATAATATACTCAGAAGTCTGGTACACAAAAACAAATAAAATTTTAATACTTAAAAGATTTAACTTAATATAAGTGATCTTTTCATTAAATTTCATATGTCAGAAACAAATTTAAATGTCATATTTACCTTAAACAATTGCTTCTATAGACCAATGTAAAACAGTTTAATATTACCATTAATGCAGTCTGCTGCATTCTCCTACTGAGCTCCAGTTATTAATAGCAAAAACAGCCTTGATAGAAGTAAATCCTTTCCAAAAGGTTATCAATAACTCGCTATTATGCGATGAAACTGTCATTTTTACCACAAAAAACAGCTGTATCATCAAAAGATTTCATACTACTCTGGTCAAAAACTTTTTAAAATGTCTGCCAAGTGCTTCACAGTTCTTACATTTGAACGTTAACCAATCAGACAGCTGGTGAATGTTAACAAAAGAACTTCCTGTTGCAATAATTCCGCCTAAGAGTTGATACCAAGTTGCATTTTCCACCCAAGAAGCACATGATAATATCTTTGCAATTTATATTCAACAGTTTCCGCTTAGGCTTTAGGCGGATTCCGTCTAAGAGTATCAGGGCCCTTAGGCGGAATTTGGGAGAAATTCCATGCCCGCCTTATTTTAGCCTGAAAATGTATTTTTCATCAATTTTTTAAGCGGAATCCGCCTCATTTTAGACGGAATCCGCCTAACTTTTTCGTACGGGATAAAGGGAGGTAACAATTTCATAAAAAACAGTAACCATTGTATACAAGCAGGTAGTTTGTCTGACCATTGTTCCTTGTAAAGACCAGTAGTAGACTCTGATTCTGTGAAAGAAACAACCTGGTACCCACTTGCTCACAGAGTGACATGGTCAGTATTAGGGGCTTGACCCATGACTCTGTGTCAGTGAGATGGAAACTGATTTTGGGTCAATGGCTGTAATCACCTAACCATTGAAGCAGGTAAAATGTACCATCCCCTTGTAAATGAAGCCTTTTAAAATTACATATTTGTTCCAGAAGTTGAACAAATATTATACAACTAGTTCAAGAGAGATATAATATGAAAATTTAACAGATAAGCACACCTTAAGACTAGCAAAAAAACCCTAACATCTTGTATTTTTCATTACAGCAAAGGATAGCTCTTATAAGTGACACTAGCGGTAAGTATAAACATTTTCAGTACTGAAACTGTAATTTTAGAATGTAGGACATTATCCCCTTAGCTCAATTTTGCATAGGACATAATCCCCTTCATTATTTTGCAAAGGGGGACATTATCCCCTTCACTCTTAAAAGTTTCAAATTTGATTTAATATCATCATAAAAGTTGAAATTGAATGGGTTTTTTAGCTCACCTGAGCTGGCTCAGGGTGAGCTATTAGGATCGATGAATGTCCGTCGTCCGTCCACACTTAGTTCGTTAACACTCTAGTGGTCACATTTTTGCCTCAATTGTCACGAAACTTGGTCAGGATGTTTGTCCCAGTAATTACTCAGTCGAGTTCGAATATGGGTCATCTCGGATGAAAAACTAGGTCACATGACCCAAAAATAGAAAAATCTTGTTAAGGCTCTAGAGGCTACTGTTTCAGTCCAAATATCCTGGCAATTTGTCAGAAAAGTTGTTTGGTTGATTTCTAGCTCAAGTTTTAATATGGGTCACCTGGGGTCAAAAACTAGGTCACACAGCCCAAATATGGAAAAACCTTGTTAACACTCTAGAGGTAACATTTTCAGCCCAAATATCCTGGAAATTTGTCAGAAAGGTTGTTAAGATGATTTCTAGCTCAAGTTCGAATATGGGTCATCTGGGGTCAAAAACTAGGTCACGCAGCCTGAATATGGAAAAACCTTGTTAACACTCTAGAGGTAACATTTTCAGCCCAAATATCCTGGAAATATGTCAGAAAGGTTGTTTCGATGATTTCTAGCTCAAGTTCGAATATGGGTCATCTGGGGTCAAAAACTAGGTCACAGAGCCCAAATATGGAAAAACCTTGTTAACACTCTAGATGTTACATTTTCAGCCCAGATATCCTTGAAATTTGTCAGAAAGGTTGTTTCGATGATTTCTAGTTTTAATAATGTGTTGTTTATTGAACACCTCATTTGCTAATTTTATTGCAGTATTTTAACACCATAAGATTGATAAATGACATTTTGTCTTGTAATCAGTACACATCTTGGATCTCTCTATTGTAAGGCCAGAGTTTTTATATCTCTTGGTTTATGCGACTGCCTGTCCTATTTTTTGAAAAAGTAGAATAAAAATGACATGAACTGACATTTTATTTTAATTATTTCCGCTGTTCCGACTCCACAGACTAGTTAATGAAGTGTCAGAATAGTAGGGATATATAATTGAAAGTAATTATTTTAAAGTGTTTATTTTGTTCGAAAATGACGATTATTGACAGGTGCAGTAGACTGATGTTCAATATGTGCTCTGTTCAATACAGTAGGAAAAGTCCTTCATACTCAATATTTTAGAAAACTTCCCATAAACCAAGAAATATAAAAACTCTGGCCTAAAATTGGCACTTATATAAAGTTTTAAATAGCGATTATGCAATACATGTTCTTGACCCCTAGTTGAACTTCCATGTTAAAGATTTTGGTACAAAAAATGTAGTTGTAATTTTTACATTCACATCACAAGAAAGTCCATATATAAAATTAAATCAATATTTGATATATACAAAACATATAAGAAGATATCAGATTTATCAATGACAAATATGTAGGGATGTAATTGATTAAAATTTTTGTATCGATATATCGATTTAGAAATATCGACGATACAGCGATATATCGATACATGGGCGTAAAAAGTCACTGACTACATATTCTACCAAATCTCTTGAATTTATTTGTACTAAACATATGGTTCTAGTCTATAATATATATCAACCCTTGCAGTGCTGAATATTTTTGCCAATGAGACCACATTTCATTAAATTAAATCATTCGTTAGAAAAACACGGAACTCTGGATAGAGTGATTGTTTATATTCTGGTTGAGTTTTGATGGAATTTTCGAACGTGAAACTGTAGATCATTGCACGGTAAAACATTATTCGATATACGATTTTTCAAAATGGCAATCGATATCGAATCGAAAGTGTTTAATCGTTGATATATTGATATCGTTTGAATCGATTACATCCCTACAAATAGGCCTATGCATGTTTTTCTTTCATAAAAGAATAAGCTCTTGTCCTATGTACTCTTCCATCTATCACTTTGGAAAGTACCATAAATTGTTAAAAAAATGAACAGCTCATAGTGCAGATCATGATCAGACAGCAAAATAATGAATAGCTTACAGTGCAGATCATGATCAGACAGCAAAATAATGAATAGCTTACAGTGCAGATCATGATCAGACAGCAAAATAATGAATAGCTTACAATGCAGATCATGATCAGACAGCAAAATAATGAAAGTGCAGATCATGATCAGACCGCAAAATAATGAATAGCAAACAGTTCATATCATGATCAGACAGCTAAATAATGAATAGCTTACAATGCAGATCATGATCAGACAGCAAAATAATGAATAGCTTACAATGCAGATCATGATCAGACAGCAAAATAATGAATAGCTTACAGTGCAGATCATGATCAGACAGCAAAATAATGAATAGCTTACAATGCAGATCATGATCAGACAGCAAAATAATGAAAGTGCAGATCATGATCAGACCGCAAAATAATGAATAGCAAACAGTTCATATCATGATCAGACAGCTAAATAATGCATAGCAAACAGTGCAGATCATGATCAGACAGCAAAAAATAAATAGCTGACAGTGCAGATCATGACCAGCCAACATACAATGAATAGCTTACAGTGCAGATCATGATCAGACAGCAAAAAAATGAATAGCCAACAGTGCAGATCATGATCAGAGAGCAAAATAATGAGGCCTAGAGCTTAGATATTCAACATGTGGCAATAATTGACTCTATACCAAGATTGTTCAAATCATGACCTCAGGGTCAAAATTAACCCTGCCTTGGGGGGGGGTCTTTTGATTTTACATAGGCTTATTAAGAGGATATCATGAGCCAAAGGTAAAAATTGATCCTTTCTGCTATTAATAACCTTTTATTTTTGCCAATGGTAGACAGGTGAGCGATACAGGGCCATCATGGCCCTCTTGTTTGTTAGTATTATTACTTTTGTAAAAAAATACAGAGATGATTATTATAAATACAGATGCATTTAGAAAGATAATTAGATGAAGGGGTTAATGTTCTAGGGGATAATGACCGTTTACTGTAATTTTAAATCCATGCATCTTGACATGGAGATCCAGAGTGCGGAATATGAAAAGTGTATCTACATGTAAATTCATACGATGGATTGTAGGTCCTGTTCCCATATTAATATGTATCTATAAAGAGCAACCCTGTTCAATACAAAATGAACAGACTTTTGTTATGTGTTCTATTCTACAGCCCAAAGAAAGCACGAGACTCATGACAACATGTATTTTATCTGGCTTCTAGCAAAGCCAATCTTGAATGCTGATCAAATTTTATGTAGATGGAACATCATTAAGGCAAATCTGCAGTATGATAAGGCTCTCTATGGAAAAAAATTGTGTTTGCATATATATTATGCCTGTCTGCAAGGATTTGTTATCTGAAAAAATTTCTGCAAATGTCCTCTAAATAAATGCTATATTACTATTAAATGAACTTATAGCACTTGCAAATTAACACAAGCAATATCTGTATAACCTACAAATTAATGAAATACATAAAAAATGTAATTCATTTACAGATTCTCGCCAAGCCAAGTTACAGAATGAGCGTGTTGAGAGACAGGAGAAAATTCTCTCTTTGGAAGATGCATTTGAGCGAATCATGAATGCCACACATGTGTCAGATATAGAGGTATATTTTCTCAAGGATTTTGACATTTTTAGCTCGACTATTTGAAGAATAAGGAGAGCTATCCTAGTCACCCGAGCGTCGGCGTAACCACTTATGTTAAAGTTTGCGTACCACCTCAAATATTTTCAAAGTCCATTGACATATGGCTTTGAAACTTTGCACACTTGTTCACCATCATGATCCGAACCTGTGTACAGGAGGAGGTAACTGTATCAAGCATTTTGACATAATTATCCCCTTTAGAGACTCATTTACAGTCAGGATGGATATTATTTTATATTGTCAATCACTGAGAATAGTCGAGCGCGCTGTCTACTGACAGTTCTTGTTTACACTGTTAAAGAAATAAAATATGTTCATGTGTATATCAGTACTGATTGTGAATAATTTGTCATATACAATGTATAACAATATTATGAATGATAGCATTTCAGATCAATTTTCTTGTATATATATCAGACTGGCATTTCCGGTGATTTAACTCCCCTATGCCAAACGACTCTCTTACATTACTTGTGATGTAACATTACAAATATTATGACGTCACTTTCCCAAACACAACATCTGAATTACTTTTGATTTTGTATGATAATGCATCATTTTGAAAAGCTTGCATATGGAAATCTATTTTAAAGTGCTAGACAGAATGAAACATTTATGTCAGATGAAAATTTCTTGCATATCAGATGGGCATTTCCAATGATTTTACACATGCCAGAAAAATTGGTCCGTCACCCCTCCTATGCCAGATGACTTCTGTGAATAACTTGTGATGTAACTTTCCCTCACACATTTTCTGAAAAGTAGCTGTTTCATTTGGTAATGCATCATATTGATGTTTGCATTTAGAATTTATGTACTCTTTAAGTGCAAGACAGCATGCAAGAAAAATTTTCTGTCATGAGACAGTTGGCTCAGATTGAAATATCTATGAATTTCTCTGCTGAGTTCCAGCAAAACAGTTACCTTCGGTGAAGGATATTTCATTTCGAACCCCGTGCGCATAACAGAAACCATTAATCTGTTACCTCACGCAACTGTTTTGCGGGAACTCGGCATCTCATTTTTGCCAAAACAGTTACGCAATTATAATGGATATTTTGATCTGAACGGCGTGCACATGACCAAAATTATTAAGACGTTTAAATTGAAAATGAAGATTTTAGCAAGGTCAGAGTGGGGCAATCATTTGTTGGGCTTGAAATTTTATACAACAGCAACTATGGCTTGATGATGGATTATAATGTAACCTGTTTCAAAAGAGTATCATTCAGAGTTTGACTGTGGCATGTTTTTTGCACTTTGTTCCATGTACAAAAGATCATTTAAGAATTGTTTCATTTGTTTATATTGCTTCAGTCATTGAAACCTTTGAATTGGCAGAGAACCTCGCATTAATTTGTCTTGCTGAATGTGTGGGGTAGACCATGATCAGGTTGTACATCTGTGCAGTGTTTTCATTTGCTACTCTGTTTCATAAAAAAAATTATGAAATAAAATTCCACACTCCAGTTGGTAATAAAATTTTGATAAAATTTATGAGACTTTTAAATGAAAATTAAGAGTATGAATTTAAGTGTCATGTCTCTAAAATGCTTTGATTTTGTTTTAAATCTTTTAAACAATTTTTCAGGATATAATCTACAGACTGGAGCATCAGGATAACACGTATCAGCAGCTACGTGCCATGGAGAGAGAAAAAAAGCTAAAAAAAAACCATGTGATGGAAGAATTGTCAAAGTTTCGAAAATCGTTTGAAGAAATCAAATTTACAAGTGAAAGACAAATTCAAAAGTAAGAAAACTGTTAGAATCTTAGATAAGAGATACACACGTAGTATTATAACAGTCGGTTGATCTGCGGCGTCGTATCTTTTGAGTTGGCTGTATAGTTCCGGATCACACGAGGGTCAAAGCCTCGAGTGTGATCCTGATATATGCAGCCAACGAGAAAGATACGCATATCAACCGACTGTTATAATAATTACATACCTTTTATTAGCTCGACTTTTCTATGAAAAGGGGAGCTATCCTACTCGCCCCGGGGTCGGCGTTGGCGTCACACCTTGGTTAAGTTTTTCGTACCACCCCACTTTATTTCAAAAGTATTAGAGGTATGGCTTTGAAACTTACCATACTTGTTTACCATCATAACCTCCATCTACAGACAAGAGTACATAACTCTGTCAAGGTTTTTGACAGAATTATGGCCCTTTTTGGACTTAGAAAGTGTATTGAGCTTGGTTAAGTTTTTCGTACCACCTCACTTTATTTCAAAACCACTGGAAGTATTGCTTTGAAACTAACCGTTCTTGTTTACCATCACGACCTTCATCAACAGACAAGAGGACATAACTCTGTCAAGGTTTTTGACAGAATTATGCCCCTTTTTGACTTAGAAAATACATTGAATATGGGTAAAATCCACTTATTTCCTTAACCCTTTGAGATATTGCTTTGAAACTTTTAATGCTATTTCACATCATTACCCCCATCTGTACGCAAGAGAAGGTAACTCTGTCAGGGATTTGTTTTAAAAATTAAGGCCTTTTATCAACTTAGAATCTTGGTTAAGTTTTTCGTACCAGTCCACTTTTTGACTGAACTGTTTGAGATATTAATTTGAAAGTTGGAATACTTGTTTACCATCATGATTCCCAAACATGGGGAGGAGAAGGTAATTCTGTCAAGGATTTTATTTGAATTATGGCCCTTTTTGACTTAGAAACTCAGTTAAAATTTCCACTTGTTAACTTAACCATTTGAGATATGATCCAGAATTGGTTGTCAAGGAATTTCTGTTACATTTCAAAATGCTTGGTGTCCAGTATTTTCATAGGATGCTATGTTTAAAATTAAGCCATTATTATGTGTACTAGAATGATACTATTGTACCATGAAATCGACAAGTTTACATTTTAGGAGTTGACGGCTTTATCACTACTTTTTGTTTTCTCTGACTTTGGAGACGTAACATGGATTCCATTACATTTTTGGCTTTAATCTTGAATACAGTGTTGCATTAACTTAAAATTTTGCTATTTTTTAAGTAGATGTACCAACAACCTTCTGTATTGAGGAAAGCTATTCATACCACAGTGTAACAAAGTTAAGCAAGTTGCAAGTTTATTCAGAGATGTAACTGGACACAAAAACAGAACTTAAAATTTCATAAACCATACCTGAAACAATACATTTTGTCAATATTTGGCTTACAATTGAATATTCATTGACTTAAAATAATTTTAACATTGTGAGTTGTTGTAATTAGAATGCCAAATAGCATTAAGAACTAAGATGTAACAGAGTCAAAATTTGGTTTCCAAGTTACATCTTAGACAGAAACAGTCATAATCTGAATAATGTGACATCACATATTTCGTATGTATTAAACTATAATTTGTCAACTGAATCTGAACCTTTCGGAAGTTATAGATTGTTTGATTATTATATGAACAGAAAAATAACTAATGAATGAGCTGCAGATGTAACTTGGACACATAATCATCACATGTGATTTCTCTGAATTGTGTAGTCTGTTACGTCTTATATCATTTTTCAATTTATAGGCCTTGAATGAACCAGAAATCATCCAAACAGTAGTACTTTCATTGCATTGTGGAATATTTGCCTAATATTTAGACAAACATAGTGATATGAACTGAAAGTTTAAACAATGATGTGAAATATTCTATGATAGACGAAGCCTTGCGTGAATCGGCTTTGGGAGGTCACATTGAAAGGCATGATTTTGTTGTTGTGTGCATTTGACATCGCTTGTCCAACCCGATCACGAATGAAAATTGAACATTTTTCATAAAAATATACTCACCTTATACAGTGTTAATAATATCGATGTAAAATTGTACATAAATTCAACAACTTACGGACGTAACAACACGCCGATTTCCTATGCATTCAAAAAGGCCGCCATATTTTTGTGTAGCGTATGTACAAAGTTCATGTGTACTACGTCACCAATTCATGCCTACACGTACGCATCTAATACACACTTTTTAATGATACACTATCGATCGGAGAAATTATTCTTTAGAAAACTTTGAGATTTTGAGACGTAACGAAATGAGACACGATTAAAGCTCACAGATAGCTTTTGTCTTTTGCTTCTAAATGCCTTTAAACTGCCAATAAAATGTATTATGATGAAAAAGATATATGCAAATCCGTCACAATAATGTATTGAACAACTTCCTCGATCAAACACATGTCTCAGTAGTAATGTATTAGGAGACGTAACAAATTTGACACGAACAGTTACGTCTCAAATTTAATATTTTATTATCTATTATTTCACATTTACTTTCACTTATATTGGTTATTAGCCATTGAATCAGGAAAAAAATCCATGCAATCAAATGTTTTAAATTCAAGGAAGAGGTGAAAGATTTTCTTTTGAAAAAAAACATTTTACTGGTGCCCCTAATATTTTTACAAAAAAATGTCAAATTTTGTGACAGTTTTTAGTAAAAAGTTAAGTAAGCTCATCAGGAAAAATATGTTTGAATCCTGTAATATTTACGTATTAAAGTTACTGTCTTTTAGAAATAGGCAAACAAAACATAAATCTTTTTGAAATTATAGAAAAATGAGAATATTTGAGATGTAACAGAAATTCCTTGACAACAAATTCTGGATCATATTACTTTGAAAGTTGGAGTACTTACGTACCATCGTAAGACCTATCTGTAAGCAAAAGAAGATAACTCTTCTTGATTTGTACTTATAAATTCGTAGTTAAAGTCTTGTGTGCCCTTAACTGTCAAAGTTTTGTTTTATTGGCAAGCACTCTGTCCTACTGACAGCTCTTGTTATATACCTTTTACCAAATATTTTAAATTTTATATAAACGTTAATTTGTGTCTTTAATGGCGTAAAATCAACATGACTGGCTATTTCGTGTCACGTTTTATATGACGTCAATGACGTCACTTGTGTCTTCCATCAAGGTCATTCAAATAGTATGGTACTATTTGAAAGACCTTGCTTCCATGTAGAAACAAGCAACAGTAGTAAAAAGTAAATGCAAAATGTAAATCATTTTTCTAGTTTATTTAATGCGAAAAAGACATTGTATTCATTTGTCTTCAAATGTGACATTAAAAAAGTGTGACGACAATAAAACTAAAATTATTTTACTGCAGCAATGTGGATCTTTTTTTCAACTTTTAGTGTAGGAATATGATATGAATATATGCATTTGTGTACAACTTACACAGTGGACCGATAAGATACGGCTAAATTCATCTGATACGGAAAATTTGATACAGGATGTTGTATTTTACTGCACAAATACTAAAGAAAATTCAGATAAACATGAGTAGGTATATAATAAATACTTATATACCAATTCTCCATGGTTGATTGTTTTATAATGCTTTGAAGTAACTAATCCTCATACTAATTTAGGGTCATGGATTTGAGCTCTGCTACTGATCTGTTTCCAAGGACAATATCTCTATTTTAGATTTTTCTGCAAGGTATTCTGTTACTACGAACTTCCTCAGTTTATAAAGCAGTCTTTCGGGGGTATTAATCACATTTAGTGATATGTCTAGTCTTCACTATATTTGCACTGAGGCTAGTTTTCCACGAACTTTAGAATACGTGAATAATTTATCAGTACTTCATTTTAATTCATTTTTTTCTATAAATGCGAATTAAAATATCTACAAATCAGTCAAACATCAACAAAAACATTAATTGGCACAAAAATTAATTGGATTACAGTAAGTGATTGTTCAGTTTAGAAAGTCATGTAATTCTTTTATAATTATATAGTTTAGTTTTCTCATAACCACTACAATGCCCAAAATGTATTATTTGAATATTTGATCCTAACAAAAAACGATATTTACCATTTTCTAAGACATTCAGTGCAACCTCTTAGGGGCAAACACCCTTGGGAACACAGAGATGTGTTTGTTGTAGAGAGATGTTGTTCTAGAAAGGTTGATTCCTTTAATAATTGATACAACAGGAAGGCAAATGTGTGTCTTTTGTTGTTACTATAGGGAAGTGACGTTCAGGGAGGTTGGACTGTAACAGAAATTTTATTTGTTTCGTTGAAAAAATTGAATATCAATTTTAATAGAAAGATATTCTATCTGTGAACACCAAAATTAGTTACTTTCACTCACAGCTTTTATCCACTCTGTTAGAATTATTCCTCAATCCTTACACAGAAAGAAATAAAAATATCTGAGTCTCTGTGTGCTATAATAAATATAACACAAAACGCTAAAATAAGTCTATTCATTTTCTTGTTTTTAGGGGAAGAAGAGCAGTGGAAGGCATGAAAGAATATTTGCAGGAAGGAGAAATGAGACATACTTTTGCAATTGACTTGTACCAGCGTAACTTAAAGCTCCTCATGAATCTACAGTCTGGTGCGACTACAATACTGGAAAAACTGAAGGACATCAGACTTAAACCGGTATGATTTTTTTTAAATGCCTGAATGTTGTAAGTGGTATTTATACCCCTGAAACAAAGTTTGGGGGGGTATATAGGAGTCACCCGGTGGTTGGTCGGTCGGGTGGGCGGTGGGTCGGTCGGTCAGGTGGTCTGTTGCATTTTTCCTTGTCCGGAGCATAACTTGAAAACTACTAGTTGAAATTCAATACAACTTCATACAATGGTCAAGCACATTGAGAGGAAGTGCAGTGCACAAGAACCATAACTCCATCTTGACTCATTACAGAGTTATTGCCCTTTGTTACTTTTCCTTGTCCGGAGCATAAATTGAAAACTACAGGTTGGAATTCAATACAACTTCATACAATGGTCACATGGTTTGCACAGGCCTTGAAAAGTACTTGAATTTGACGCCAATTCCTTGAAAAGTACTTGAATTCTGTGCTGAGAAAAAGTCCTTGAAAAGTACTTGAATTTGAAAAAAAAAACTAGTGAATTTCTTTAAAAAGTCATTGAATTGGTATGTTCCGTGTAAAAAAACTCCAAAATAATTGTAGCATGCCTTAAAATGGTCTTAAAAACAGTCTTATCTTTTTCTGTATGAGTCTATCGAACCTACTTGCATGTGTCAACTACGTACCGGATTCGGGAATTTAGACACGCTTGCTTCCGGAGTGATTTCCCTTTACCAAAAGTCATGGTCGCGGAAAATTTGTGAAATTTAGCCGAAATAAGTGCATTTTTTCATCGACATTGCTCACAAATGATAGTTATAAGCATGGATTTTTAGGGGAACAAACACAAGTGTACTTGCGTTGTGTTGGATAGACTTATAGACACAACGCATTATGGGCGAAAGTGCATTGAAGAGTCGTCAACGAGAAGAAAGGCATTTATAAACAAAATCTGACAAATTAACGTTCCAATGAGTCAATACAGTAGTTCCTAATGACAAAAGTCCAGATTTGAATAAGAAGTAAATATTGAGATTATCAACATGTATTTTGCTCGATATTAATTTGAGTAACAAAGATACATATAACATTGTGTTCCAAATATGATTTAAGGTGATATTTGACTATATATCCCGACATGAAGTCAGATTTTGCGCACCATTTTAGTCCTTGAAAATTAGAAAAAGTCCTTGAAAAGTCCTTGAAAAGTACTTGAATTTTGTCTCAGAACTTCTGTATGAACCATGGGTCAAGTACATTGAGAGGAAGTACAGTGCACAGGAACCATAACTCTATCTTGACTAATTACAGAGTTATTGCCCTTTGTTACTTTTCCTTGTTTGGAGCATTATTCGAAAACTACTGGTTGGAATTTAATACAACTTCATACAATGGTCTAGCACAATGAGAGGAATTGCAGTGTACAAGAACCATAACTCTATCTTGAGTAATTACAGAGTTATTGCCCTTCGTTACTTTTCCTTGTCTGTAGCATAACTTGAAAACTACTGGTTTGAATTAAATACAACTTCATACAATGGTTAAGTACATTGAGAGGAAGTGCAGTGCACAGGAATCATAACTCTTTCTTGACTCATTTCAGAGTTATTGCCCTTTGTTACTTTTCCTTGTCTGGAGCATTACTTGAAAACTACTTGTTGGAATTCAATACAACTTCATACAATGGTCTAACACAATGAGAGGAAGTACAGTGTACAAGAAACATAACTCTATCTTGACAAATTACAGAGTTGTTGCCCTTTGTTACTTTTCCTTGTCCGGAACGTAATTCGAAAACTACTGGTTGGAATTAAATACAACTTCACACAATGGTCAAGCACAATGAGAGAAAGTGCAGTGCACAAGAACCATAACTCCATCTTGACTCATTACAGAGTTATTGCCCTTTGTTACTTTTCCTTGTCCGGAACATAAATTGAAAACTACAGGTTGGAATTCAATACAACTTCATACAATGGTCTAGCACAATGAGAGGAAGTGCAGTGTACAAGAACCATAACTCTATCTTGAGTAATTACAGAGTTATTGCCCTTCGTTACTTTTCCTTGTCCATAGCATAACTTGAAAACTACTGGTCTGAATTAAATACAACTTCATACAATGGTTAAGTACATTGAGAAGAAGTGCAGTGCACAGGAACCATAACTCTTTCTTGACTCATTTCAGAGTTATTGCCCTTTGTTACTTTTCCTTGTCCGGAGCATTACTTGAAAACTACTTGTTGGAATTCAATACAACTTCATACAATGGTCTAACACAATGAGAGGAAGTGCAGTGTACAAGAACCATAACTATATCTTGACAAATTACAGAGTTATTGCCCTTTGTTACTTTTCTTGTCCGGAGCATAATTCGAAAACTACTGGTTGGAATTAAATACAACTTCGCACAATGGTCAAGCACAATGAGAGAAAGTGCAGTGTACAAGAACCATAACTCTATCTTGACAAATTACAGAGTTATTGCCAAGAACAATATCTCTTTTTTGTTTTTTTTTTTACAAGGTATTTTGTCACTACGAACTTCCTCAGTTTATAAAGCGGTCTTTCAGGGGTATTAATCACATTTAGTGATAAGTCTAGTTTAGTTAAAATACAAAAATGAATATTCAGACTGGGGCAGTGTTCCCACTCAGTATTTTTTCAGGGGTATACTTACCCCCTGGACACAAAAATAAGGGGTAAATCTCGATTTTTGGGGGTATGAAAATTACATGATAGTCAAGCGGCGACCGTTTAAAATTTTTACAACCCGCGGCAACCACTTGTTATAAAACCGTTTCGAGTACTTTTTCCGACTTTTAACACTACTCGTAGTTGTTTCAGTACTTGTGGATGGTAACTCTTCACTTTGTTGTTGGGCATCATTTATTTTATTCGCCGTGAAGCAAAACACAATGGTTTGTCTGCATCCTTTTTGCAGACGAAGCCCGGATCATTAGATTGGTCACACTTTTAAAGTGCTAATATTAATTCCCAGAGCATTCAAATATGAAACCCGTCTACATTTCATGACGTCAACGGTAAATCACCAGCAGTTATGCCGACCAATTGGCCGAGAAAGTAGAACTTCCATGATCTATTTTTAGAACATACAGAGGGATTCCAGCTGAACATATTCGTCCTCGGCATTTTCGTACGCGCGCGATCTCGCACGTGGTGAAAATTATTTGCGCGATATTTATTTTTTTTGCGTGATTTACGTAATAATTTACGAGAGTGGGAACACTGTGGGGAATCTTCTTGTTAAGTTGAAAAGATCATACAGTAATTGTTTTCATTGATTCAGAAACAGATATTTTAATGAGGTTGATTTTGTAATGTTATACAATCATGTAGACATCCAATTTTCTCTCACCTTTGAGAAATGCCTATCCATACACCCTTTTTTCTTTTTCATTTTTAACTCACCTGGCACAAAGTTAGAATCGCTCACCTTCTGGTGCCCATTAATTTTTTCCTTCAAAAGCCATCTCCTCTGAAACCACCTAACCAATGTTGTTGATACTTGGCAGAGATGTTTCTTGCATGAAGTCCTTTCATAGTTGTTCAAATAATAACATTCTGTGCAGAACTCTGGTTTTCATGGCAATAGAGAAAAACTTAGAGCTTATATATTTGGCATGTGGCATTGCCCAGTAGACCTCTACCATGATTGTTTAAATTATGATGCCCGGGTCAAAATTGACACCCCCTGGGGATCACTTCTTTTTACATAGGCTTACATAAACTTAAAAAAGCTTCTCTGAAACCTCAAGGCCTAGAGCTTAGATATTTAGCATGTGGCATTGCCTAGTGGACCTGTACCAAGATTATTCAAAATTTTACCCAGAGGTCAAATTGACCCCGCACGGGATTGGGGTCTTCTGTTTTTACAGAGGCTATTTTGGGATTTTTTTTTAATCTTCTCTGAAACAACAAAACCTAGAGCCTAGATATATAGCATATGGCATTTCTAGTGATTCTCTACCAATGTCATTCAAATCATGACCCCAGGGTCAAAACTGACTTTGCCCTTGGTTCACTTGATTATACATAGGCTTACATAGGAAAAACTTTTAAAAAAACTTCATCTCTGAAACCACAAGGTGTATAGCTTAGATATTTGGCATGTATCATTGCATAGCTCACCTTTTCTTAAATTGTTCAAATCATGACCCTTGGGTCAAATTGACCATACCCAGGGGTCACTTGATTTAACATAGGCTTATATATATATAGAACCATCCTCTTTTTTTTAGAAGGGGAGACATTTGGACTTCTGTCTATACAACCAGATATCTTTCAACTATTTGAAACGACAACTCTTTTTACCTACTAGTCTAAGATTAAATCAGACCTTGGTTCAAACGTTTTTGATTTCAGCCTTACCACAACTTTGCCAAAGGTGATCCGATTGAGGACTTGAAGCAGTGTGGACGTAAGCTGGATTTACTTTTTACCCACCTTGGAATGAAAGGAGGCATAACTGCCACTCCATACAGGGTGGAAAACGACAAGGTACATTAACATTCCTTCATACCAATTCGTTTTTTGCCTGTGCATGATATATTGACAATGTAAATTAAATGAAAAAGATAAGTCTTTAAGAGACTTTGTCAAAAAGTTCAGGTATGTCAGTATGCAAAGTATTTGATCACAAGGGACCTACTAGGTGAATGAAGATATCTAGGGAGTAATGGTATTAAAGTTTGATGATTGTTGTATTATGAAAACCAGTCCGCCTCCATGGTCGAGTGGTTAAGAGTCGTTGATTTGAAATCACTGTAACCTCTCATAGATTGAGGGCCATGGGTTCAAGACCCCACAAATGACCATGTCTTTTTATATGAGAAAGTTGGCAGTTTCTTATGGAGGATAGAATTTAATACTGGATCTTCACTGGAACGATGGTTAAGTAAACTGCCCACCTGTTTAAATGACCAAATTACGGTTGGAGCAGTTACTAAATTCCTACAACATTTTAAAACCAACAGTGGTAGTGTTATGTTAGGCATGATATCGCTTCACATTGTGCAGTGCTGTTCAGATAAATGTTAGAGAATCATTGTATAGGATGAAAACTGCATCCAATAGGTCGCTTTTCATCAATATTTCATTGTTCATTCCAGCTGCATGAATATCTTGAATCCAAGCTTCCACCAGATAACATAAGAATACGTATCGAAAGCGATGACATGAGCGATACAGATGAGTTCCATTTTGATCATGATCAGGAAAATGATGGGTTTACATCGCGAGACGAGATCAAACGACAAGGACAGGAAATCCTAAATTCTAAACTTAAACCTAAGAAAAAGAAAGCCAAAAAACGCAACTAATAATTATGCTTTTGTTTGTTATTTTTACACGTGCAATCCTATTTTACAATCGTCATTTTATGGGGCAATATTTTTGGATTTTACTTATACCAGCTGAAAGTTTTATTAATTAGAAGTAGACATTTGTATTTATTTCACTATTTTGGGGATGGCTTTTTGTAAGAATAAAGCTCTAAAATATTACGCATAGTTGTTTGACTTCTGTATCTTGCAGAGTGTTTTAAATGTTACTTGTGCAGGCCTTGTGATACACCAGGTAGCGGGTCATATTATAGAACTGGCAAAAGAACTGTTATACCCCCCTAACACAAACTGTTAGGGGGTATACTGGATTCAGCGTGTCCGTCCGTCTGTCCGCCCGTCCGTAGACGGAATCTTGTGGACACTAGATCTCCAATACCCTTGATCAGAATTTAATGATACTTCACAAAAGTGATAAGTACAATGTCTAGTTGTGCATGGTCCATGTTTCGGGTCTCTGGGTCAAAGGTCAGGGTCACAGGGGCTCAGGATAGTAAAATCTTGTGGACGCTAAATCTCCAAAACCCTTATCAGAATTTGATGATACTTCACACAAGTGATAAGTACAATGCCTAGTTGTGCATGGTCCAAGTTTCGGGGCACTACATCAAAGGTCACAGGGTTGCGTTTCATCAAAGATCCTAGGTCAAAATTTGATCTTAAGTTCAAATAATTTTCATATGTGCGTTTCATCAAAGTTCCTAGGAATGTCCTTAAGTACGAAAACGATCCTAACTCTAGGAGCGGTCATAGGCTGTCCTAAGTGCAAATTTTGGCCTAAGTTAATTGCATTGTGGGACACTTACCACAATATGGCTGCGTTAGTAGCGTTTTTTAACGAGAGAAGAAGACGAATTTTCCGTAGAGAACGTATATTTCGAGACAGGACACAAGCTCTTGACACGCTAAGTGATCGCGATTTGATTGCAAGATACCGGTTCAGCAGGGATGTAATTTTAGACATCATAAATCATTGTAAGGATGATATTCAATTACCAACCAATAGAGGTGGTCATGTTATACCTCCACATATACAGGTTTGTAATCTTACAATCCATTGTTGACTGATAACTTTATGTGTCAATATTCTTTCTGCTCTTTAAATCTTTTCGATACTGTTGTTGTGATTCCCCATTGTAAACAATGATGACCCAAATACGGGAGAGGGATAACGACAACAGGCCGCGCATGGTTGCAGATTGCGCATGCGTGAATAAGTTACTTTTTATAGATAATGGAAAGTCCATTATTTAGATCTGTATTTAAATTCCATGCTGTCACGTACTATACCGCACAATATGAAATAGAAAGGTTATCAAATTAATGTAATAACAAACCACAAAATGATTATTAGCCTGATATTTCGCTATTAGGGAACACGTCTGTTTGCCAGCTGGTATGAAATAACTTTTTTTTTAATTAACTAGACTAAAACTTTTTTTTGCAATTTAAATTCGTTTATTTTTCTTATATAGGAGGTTTTAGTGTGTCGTCACATCCGGGATTTTCCGTTACTAAAAATAGCGTGGCCGTCAACTGTATTGAGTTCGGCCATATGCCGAGCGTGTATTGATACAGTATAGACATCATTTATCGCCAAAATAAACTAAATATTATTAAGTTTCTTTTAAGTTTTGAAGTGGAAGTAAATACATTATTTCTTATTTAATATATATTTGATAGTTGTTGCTCTAATCAAAGAATTAACTTTGATCAGGCGTTGTGAGATTTCCCGTCTTTCACTTTTCATGTGTCTTCTTTCCTTCACTGATTATTCTCTTTCTATCTTACCCTTTACTCTCTGAAATATTTTTTTCAAAACCAGCACACTTAGTATTATACAAAACCATAATCCTACTTTAAAAGTTCTTTGTGTATTTTTTAAAAATGTTAATAGTCCCGGCCGATCGTCGGATTTCTCCCCTGGTGAACTCGCCAAGACCCCAGAAGACTCAAATGTATACTGGTACCTTTGTTTGGTTATATAATGCATATGTATGTCTCAAAAATAAATGACAGAAAAAGATATCCCTGTTTTGATATAATTACGGAAGTATACACTACAGAAGTGTATACTGCCGTGGTATACTGTAACACGTCCATGACATCTACAGCGGCG